>WOXC01005042.1:265000-615000 GCA_011680675.1 Gymnobelideus leadbeateri | reverse complement strand
TAGCTATGATAAATATTATTTTCCTTACTCATGTAATCATAAAGTGCTAATTATGAATGTCTTTTCATATAAGCCTTGTTTTTTTAATGTGTGAGTAATAGAACCTTTAAAAATAGTTACTGTGGTAAATGTTGTATTATAGAAGTAACCACCATTCCAAAATTTACTTTATATATTTCTTTGGTTTTCAATTAGATTATATATTTAAGAATTAATAACAATCAAATTATTAGCATATATTATATATGTATGTCTATTCATACATACAGTAGAATATACCAGTATTTATGTATATATATTTAGAAATGCACATACTATAAAATATTCCAAAATATACTTGGATAAACTTTGCCTCTACATAGCTTTGAAATATAGAACTTTACAGTAATTATCGCATGTAGATTCTGCTCAAACCAACACCCACCTAAAAAGACATCAACCATGCCTGCAAATTGAATATTGTAATTAGGGGTGTGCAAGCTTTCAGTGACTCAGCTGTAACCAAAGCCTAGCTCTGTCATCGAGATGTTCAATCTTGTATGAGAAACTATATTGTGATCTTTTTTTAAGCATGAAAAAAAAATGGTATTCTCCTCCCCTAAGAATGGGAAAATGACTTTTTATTTCCAAAGAAACAGCTGGGCCTAACGTATTGTACCTCAATTTGTGTCAGCTGAGGAGGGTGGGGGAAAGACAAGCAATCTGAAACCTGAAATCTGTGTTGTTTTTCTTGATACCTCCTAAATTCCATCTTTGGAAGGTTCTGTTTCTAATTCCATAATGCTCTATAGCCTGGAAAATTTGTCTATTTTTGACCATGGTCTATATTTTTGCAAATTTACATGAGGCTATGAGTCTTGAAACAGGAATTAAAAGTGACTCCAATTATTCTATGACTTAATATGTAATTTGTTTAAAATTACAAAACTAATATTTTGTTCCCAAGCACCTCTCCACCAAAAGAAAAAACTTCTGGAAGAGAACAGAATTTCTGCAGTTCAGGGAATACTCATTTCCCTTGTCTCCAAGGAATGAACTATCTCTGTACACAAGGAATAGAGTGAAGAAAGAAGAATATCTGGAGTTTTCCACAGATCAGAACTCCTCAAGGGGAAAAATGTTTAGTAGTTCAACTCATTATTGCCCTAAATGTTGTTCTAGTATACTGAAGGGTGAAAAGAGAATTCAGCTTAAGAAAATCTGAATATAGGCCAAATTGTAAAAAATAGAATGAATAAGAACAAGGATGTCCTGATATGGTGCTCCCTAATATTTTTATTTATCCCTCCAACTGTCTTTTTTGCAATTTGAAATGTAGGGCCTTTTTGAGCTACCACCTTCAGCTACGAGTGCAAAATGTCCATTTCTTTTTGTTTCTCAGAATTTATTTATTTGATTATAGTTTTCAACATTCATTTCCACACCATTTTGAGTTTTAAATTTCCCCCCCATCTCTCCCCTACCCCCACCCCATGATGACAAACATACTGATTCCTCCTTCCCCCAGTCTGCCCTCTCATATATCCTCCCCCCATGCTTCCCCTTATTCCCTTCCCCCTTATTTCCAACTGCCAATTCTTTAAAAGTGATTTAGTACAAGATGTAGTTTGCCTTTCCATGGTTTGGAGAGCAGTTTTCCATCTTGTGTTGGTTAAGCCAGGGCAAAGTGGCAAAAGCGCAATCTGCCAATTCTTTCAGGAGTTGAAATTAAAGTTGTATAAGGCTGTGTATATGGCAAAGAGTCCTGAATTTGGAGTCAGAGCCCCTGCTTTTAAATCAAGACTGTTTGACTTATTACAACCTCCAAAAGCTTGGGCAAGTCTCTTAAACTTAGGCATCCAACCAGTGGTCATTCTGAATTATGGAGAGCAGAGTGATTTTAGGTGACAAAATCTCAATTTCATTTTATGAAAACAATAATGATTAAAATATTGATATAGTCATTTGTTAACATTTATTAAACTGGGTACAGAATGATAGATGTTTTATTGAAGAAGGTGTTAATATGGGGATTTAAGAGGGTGTGTATGTGAGAGAGATATTAATTTTCTTGATAATCCAGTTTATTTTATTTTATACATTTAAAAATACTCTGCAAAGGGGTCCATAGACCTCATCAGACTATCAAAAAGGTAATATTCACAAAAAAATTAAGAACCCCTATTCTAGAATGTGCACGGGTAGAATTCTGCAAGAGTTTGTTGAAACAAAATTTAATCAGGATCACAGGAAAACCTGAATCTTCAACCTAGTAGATAACAGAAACTTCTAAATTGCCATTCTAGAGTACCTCTGTGGAATTCTAGAATAAGCATGTTGGGCCAATAAGGAGAAAAATAGAAATGTATAAAGTATGTTTTTAAAAACAATTTTACCTAACTCATAAGACAATTCTCAGGAGAGCTGAAGGGAATATGTGTGTGTGTTTATACATACATATATGTATATATGGGGGATATATGTGAGTATAAATATATATGTGTGTGTATATGTGTGTACATGTGTACATAGAAAGAGGGAACAAGATGAGTTGAATATGAAGGAATGATATCTAAAAATATAAGAGGTGAGAGAGGAATATATTGGGAGAAGGAGAAAGGGAGTGACAGAATAAGGTAAATTATCTCACATAAAAGGGGCAAGAAAAAACTATTACAATGGAGGGGAAGAGCAGGAAGGTGAAAGGGAATGGGTCAACCTTATTCTCACTGAATTTGGCTTAAGGAGGGAATAATATACATACTCAATTGGGCATCTTACCCTACAGGAAAGTAGAGGGAAAGTGGATAAAAGGGGGGATGATAGAAGGGAAGGCAGATTGGGGGAGAGGGTAGTTAAAAACAAACACTTTTGAAAAGGGAAAGGATCAAAGGAGAAAATAGAACAAGTGGGGGTGGGATAGGATGGAGGGAAATATAGTTAGTCTTTCACAATATAACTACTATGGAAATGTTTTGCGTAACTACACATGTACAAACTATATTGAATTGCTTGTCTTCCCAGTGGGGGTGGGTGAGGAGGGAAGAAAGGAAAGAATCTGGAAATCAAAGGTGCAAAAACAAATGTCATTTTTTTTTACATGCAACTGGGAAATAAGATATACAGGCAACTAGATATAGAAATCCATCTTGAACTAGAAAGTTCAAGGGGGGGCGTTATGGGGGAGGATATAAGAGAGAACAGATTGGAGCAAGGGGTATTCAGTATTCTCGCTATCTTGGGGTAGGGAGTAGGAGAAAGATGGGGAGAAAATTTGTAATTCAAAATCTTGTGGAAATGAGTGTTGAAATCTAAAAATAAACAATTGTTTTTTTTTTTAAAAAAAGACAATGATGGTGTGGCTAAGTGGCACAGTGAATAGAGCACTAGCCCTGAAGTCAGGAGGACCTGAGTTCAAATGTGACCTCAGACACTTAACACTTACTAGCCCGGTGACCTTGGCCAAGTTACTTAACCCCAATCTCCCTGCCTGCCCCCTTCCAAAAAGCAAAAAAAAAAAAAAGACAATGCCCAGGAGTTATCCCAGTATATTTCACTTATAAAAGGGTAGGTGTATATAAATATATGTGTGTACACATAGATTTCATTGATCAAACTCATAAATAAGAGTTGCAAGAATAGTAGAGATTACCAGCTCTAGGGATTTTCAACATGTTTTCCAAGGAGGGTTGAAGGGGGCCCATGAATTTGGATGGGAGAAATTGTCTTTATTTTCACTAATCTCTAATTAAAATTTAGCATTTTAAAAATTATTAATGTCAAGAATAAACTGTAGTAGCATTAGGTGGCACCACCAGATTACCAGAGGGGTTCATGATTCCTCCAAGAAGTTAAAAACCCTGGATATAGACCAGTACTCCAATTTCACAGATGGAGAAACTGAGTCCCAGAAAGATTGTGTCTACTGAAACACTAAGTAGACTCTCTAGTTTAGGGCCTAAAAGACTTAGGGATCATTTAGTAGTAAGACTGATTCTAAAATTGCCTTTCCTACAAAGCACACCTGATCTGAACACATCAGAGAAAACATCTTACTCCTTGGAGCAAATTGTACTCAAAAGTTTCAATTCTATTTATTATATTAACCATAAACTACTTTACCAAGAATGATTTTTATTTAAATTTTATGGCTTAGGAACATTGTTGGGAGCTAGAAGCATCTTCTTCTGTTGTTCAAACTATTTTCAGTTCAACTCTTAATGTATTCTGTCTTTAATTCAATCTTTTCTTCCCATAATTTATTCTCATTTTTACTCCAAAGCCACATTGTGATATTGATGTATTGCCGGGTTTTTGAAGCTTATGTTAGCAATAAAGAACACCTAAAAAGACTTCAAGAATTGGCCTAGTGACAGATCATCTTGCCATAACAGGACCAAACTCATGATGTTCAGAGAGTCTCATCCACAAAAAAGTAACCACCAGCACTAACAACTGATGAGTAGTTGATTTTATTTGTTTTTTAATCCATAGCAAACTATGAAGAACATCTGAAGTCATAGAGAGCTTGATATGCCCAGGGAAATTGAAGTATTTTAGGAGGACAAAGTGGTAGAGAATACTGTTTTTTCCTTGCTGTTTTTCCCCATATTTTTCTCACATAGTGGATGAAAAACGATATGCTTCCAATCTTAAAAAGTATACCCTAAGATTTTAATAGTAATTTTGTAAAATGGTTTTAGAAGTAAATGTGTGTACTTACTATGGTTCTAAATAGAGAACTGGGTATCACACTATACTATGATCGCCTTTCAGTCTCACTGAAGAGGAAAAACAGTCATTCAATTCATCACCTGTGTTTTCTTTGGTTTTTGATTTCAAAATGAATTTAGAAGGAAATATTCCTATCTTGGTACCAAATTTTAGCAAATCAAGGTGTATTTGGATTTCATAAATCCTATAATTCACTTTAGGATGTCAAGCTCCATGACTATGTTTTTATATGTTAATGGTCTTATTTAAATAAAATAAGTTTTATTTTATTAATTGCTAAGCAAAATATTGTGAATTTTCTCATTGTTCTTTTAGTCATACACATGCCAAAAGGTGATCTGAATCCTAAATTATTATAAAGTAAAATAATGTTGCTTATCATAGCTACTTTTTAAATATGATAGATTGAGAGTTAAAAAAAATTTTCTTTATTTTTGAGCTACCAGAATGTTTTGCTAAAAATCAAGTGGGCAACTAGGCAGAATCCATTAAGATCCAAACTTTTAGGGATTGAAACTTTAAACAAATACAAGTTAGAAAGTATTTCAGAGGCCATCTAATCTATCTTATACTAGTGCAGAAATTTCCTCTTAAATATCTCCCACAAATGTAGCATTTGAATGAATATCTTTATTAAACAGTGGGCACTTTCTTCCTGAGGTAGTCAATTTCCATTAGAGATAGTTTTGATTATGTTCTTATTATAGAATTCCTAGCTAGCAAGGACCTCAGTAGTCATTTGCTCCCAACCCAATTTGAAAAGCAGCCCACCTCTCAACTAACAACTGTGATCATATAGCATCTACTTGAGTGCAAATACACCAATTACTAAGGAAACAAGTTCCATTTTTGGTTAGTAATCATTGGTAGGACCCTTCCCTGCTTCCCCTCCCATTATATAAAGTTGAAATCTGCCCTCTTGACACTTTTACCAAGCTTTCCTTGTTCTTCCCTCTGAATTTTAGTTTTATCAATAATCTTTTAAATATTGTGTTCCTCTTGTCTTCTCTCTGACATATTAAACACCTCTACTTTCTTTAGCCAATCTCTTTAAGACCTGAGCGTGAGGCTCCTCACAATCTTGATTCCTTTCCTTAAGATATTCCTTGCTTCAATAATGTTCTTCCTAAAATGTAGAAACTACACCAAACATAATACTACACACATAGTATAGGCATAGTACTCTAGAAGCATCACCTTCTTATTACTTTATGCTAAGACTCTCTTAATGAAATAAAAAATCACATTTGCTTTCTTGCTCATATCACACTATTGATTTACATTGAATTCACAGTCCATTAAAACCCCAAATCTTTTTTTTCCAAACTGCTGTCTAGTCCTGCTTCTCCAGTCTTATATTTGTGATTTTTTTGAACCTAAATGTAAGACTGTACATTTATCCCTATTAAAATTCATCTTATTCATTTCACCCAGTTACCCAGTCTGTTGGAAACTTTTTGAATATTGATTTTGTCATCGAGCTTTTTAGCATTCATTTTCAGTTTATGGTATCTGCAAATTTGATAAGTATGCAATCTCTTCCTTTACCCAAGTTACTGATTCAAATGTTAGACTATCATCTGGTCTACATCTCAGAGTCTTTCCCAAAGAATATCACAAAACTTTGCAAACACTGACTAAGATCTAGTTAAACCATGTCTTTCTTTTCCAGTCTACCAGATTAATTGCTATTAAAAAAGGAAAGAAAGCTAGTACAGCATATTTTGGATTTCTACTCTCCCTTACCAGTTTCTATTCAATTCTTTCAACTCCATTACATGGACTGTGAAACTGGACTAGAGAATTTGAGTGAGTTGTTTAAGGTCACACAGTCAATGGAAGAGATAAGATTCAAGCTCATGTTTCTCAAACTCCAGTACTGTGTTTTGTCAACTTGATCCTATAGCCTTTCTAGAATTATTATAAACTAGAAAAAAATTGAGTTTTCATTAAAATTCTACCTATATTTAAACTCCATTTTTGTATTAATACTTTATCATAGTTTGTTCATTATTATTGTAACAAGGAGAAAAATTGATATACCTAGCTTCTAACAAAACATTTCATCCAAGGTTAGGGAGTTGTTCAGTTCTAGTATAATGAATATTATAATATTATATATATATATATATATAATATTTTTTTTTAAGTAAAGCAAGTGAAATAGTTTCTTACCCGGTGCAGAAGTACCCACTCCCCATTTTAACCTTGAGATATTTCAGGATTGGCTAGAAGTTACAAGTTGATTTATCTAATTGATAGTTATAGATACTCAACGAAGGTGCAGCTTGAATCTCAAGAATAGAGATTTTCATGGTTAATTAACATAAAATGTGCATTTCAAAGGAACAAAATTACAGGACATTACAACTTTGCCAGTCTCTAAGTTTTGTTTGTTGATATTTTATCAGGTTTATGTAAGAACTGTTGAATTGTTTTCTATTTTTCTTATATTTGTTTTGTTTTCTTTTAAAGTTTAATGTAATGGGAAGAACACTTGCCAAGAATTAAGGAGATTTGGATTACAGTCCCAAATCACTAACTAGCATTGTAACCTTGGTTAATTCACTTCATTGATCATTGCCTACATTAAAAAAAATTATAAATGCTCTCTAGCAACCATTCTAGGTATAAAATTACTGTGATACAGTTTCTAAATTCATAAGGAGAACAATTTAAATCAATGATTTCAACCTTTTGGTCACTGATGCTTAATCACACATTCATATTTCTTGAGTCATTTTAGGTAGCAACATTTACCACTGCATAATGACTATATTTTCAGTAACATACACTACATTTCTTATTTAGCTGACTTTATTTTGAATTTGTTGGCATTTACTATTTACAGTGTCACCCAGTTTGCTCAGAATCCTGTCATGCACGACATCTCTGAAAGGAAGTACATACTGTGTTGATTGTAGCTCGTCCTGTGATTGAAAATATATATCATTGTATACCATCCCCAGTTCGTATGTAAAATGATAATATCCCCAGTTTTCTGCAGTCAAAAGCTTTGAAAAGGCATCTCCCTATAATCAAGCCCCAAAAGCATCCTGTCGGAAAACAGCACCACCAAATTGGTATCTCAACGACACCTGCTGGAAACTCAGTGGGAAAAATAATGTGCTTGCGTGGGATGAGTGCAGCAAAGCATGCTTGCAATTTTAGCTTGAATCTACTAAAAGAAAAGAAGAGTGAGAGATGAGAAAGGGAGGAAGGAAAGAACGGAAGGATGGAGGAAAGAAAAAAGAGGGAAGGTGAGGGAGGAAGGAAGGAAGTTGAATGAAGAAGAAAGAAAGGAGTAAAGAAAGAGCAAAGTGGAAAGACAGAGTAAGAGAGATGGTAAGAGAAGTGAAAAATAATATGGTAGCTGATTAATCAGCAAATATTTATTATCATCTACAATGTTCTAGCAACTATGCTAAGCATTGGGTATACAAAGACAGAAAAGAAGCATTCTTTAACTTCAAGGAGCTTACATTACATTGGAAGAGACACTCTCCCCCCACCCACACACGTACCTGTGTGTGTGGGAAACGGTAGAGGGAAATAAGGGAATACATATTGATATAGCACCTACTGTGTTTCAGGCATGGTGCTAAGCATAACAAATGTTATTTGATTTGATCCTCACAATAACCCTGTATTCTATATGCTGTGCCACCTAGCTGCTTCGACTGACATTTGTAGGGATCAGGACAAGTCTCATATAGTAAGTCCTACTTGATCTGAACTTTTAAGGAAACTAGGAATGCTTTGATGTGGTGGCAAGAAGGGAGTGCATTCCAGATATGGGACAGGTAGTATAAAGGTACAGAAATGAGACATGGAATGGCATGGGTGAGGAATAGCCAGTGTTTTGGTATACTAGCTTGTGAGGTAAGGATTAATGTATAAGTCTGGAAAGGTAACTTGGAACCGGGTTATGAAGAGTTTTAAATGAGAAATGGAAGAGTTTGTATTGGTTCCTATGAATAAGGGAGAACCACTAAACATTTTCAAGTATGTTTTTACCTGTGTTTTAAGACTACTACTTTGGCCACTGTGTAGGGAATTTTTATAGAATTTATACTTGAGGTAGAGACCAATAATAAGACTATTATAATAATAGTCCTGATGAAAGGACATACAGCTTAAACTAGTGTGGTGACAACGGGACTGTAGGGAAGGAGAAAAGGAAGGAAGGAACAGAAGAAGGGATGGAAGGAAGAAGGGAGGACAGAATAGGTTAACGATAAAAAATAAAGTTGTTATAGTACATTTCAAAGTCTGATCTCATTTGCAATCTTATTAAAGAAAAGGAAAAACATGCAAAAGTAGAAAGTTTTAAAGAATTAAAAATGAAAGCAAACAGTGCCTATGAAATAAAACATAATGGCAAAAAACAATCTTAAAAATAGTGACATTTCTAATGATCTCTTAAAGTTTACATAAGAAGTCTTTGGGAATGAACAATAACAACCTTAGTACAATTAAGAGAATGCCTTCAAATTAGATACTGCATGCGTACCTGTAGTTTACGACTAAGCCTTAATCCAAGCCTGCACAAAGGAAGCCTTCTGAATTGTCATTGTCTCAACTTTATCTTCACAAGGTCAGATTAGGTTGGGTGTACAAAAAGGAAATATCCTTTCCATTGCCAGCAGGGTCCTGAGGACAATGCATTAGAAAACAACCTGGTAAAGGTCAAGCCTGTCATTCACTAAGTGTACCAAAGAGAAATTTTGATTTTTTAAAATAAAAGGTAATTTGATCCATCTAGACTGAATGCTACATTAGAAGAAGATACCCCATTTTGAACTGATATAAACACAATAGTGTTTCAAGGAACAATGTATATAAAAACCCTTGGGTCTTGGAGAATATATTGATTTCATCTGAGTTAATAAATGTGTAACAATGAAACACACTAATCAGGGACCATTGGCAGAAATACCACCCCTCCTCCTGAGTTGGACAATGGGGATAGGACATCTTATCTCTTCAGAGAGCTGAAAATATCAATGATTCTATTTTTGACTTTCTGGGTGATTTCTTTATTCATAGCCACAGAACCCTCAACATTCATTCTACAAAAGGATCATCCTAGTTCTTTACCTACTGTCAGGGTTCAAATTTTGTCCCAAACAAGAGAAGGCTTTCAATGAGTTCAGAGAATGAAGGCAAAAATAGAAATTGGACACCTGCCACTATAGATCCAATTCAAAAGAGTAGAGTTGGCCCTACATGTAAACCCTACTGCTACACTGTGTTCCAATGCAACCATAAGCTGAATTCATTTCCTTTTTTTTATATGTTGCTTTTTTCCTACTGCATAATGCTACGATTTCTTCATCGTTATTATTCAGTTGCCACTCAAATGCTTTCTCCCATCCCCTCCATGATCAGTAAATTAAACTCAGATGTTGTTTCTTTATAATTAATTGTGGTCACTTTTGTTGTTATAAAGGAGGGATCAATTTGAGGAGAAGAGGGGGTACCCCTGCTGAAATAAAACATAATAACTTTCAACAAAATATATCTTAAATATGCAGCCCTCTTAAAATATAGGTATGACCTGGAAGTTCCTACTCTTCTTTTAGCATAATGATTTTATTCAGTTAGAAATTGTCACTTTGGAAGACAGGAGAAATCCATGTCATGAGGGGTCAAAGTATTAAGACAGGAGAGAGCCCAGGTATAGATTGGGTATGTAGCAGAAGTAAGATAGAAGAAGAGACACAGTCTTTGGGGGAAAGAGGTGTTGATTTTTTTTTTTTGTTTGTTTGGTCAGTGGGAGTCTGAGAGGCGAGCATAGCACATAAATATAACCTGTTCCCTGAAGCTTATTGGTAAGGAACTCTTTCTTTAATGATGCAGATGAGTTCTTCCCTGTATGAGGGACAGGGTTGAGTTAGTGAGAGACACAGAGCTTCAGTTCTCAATCAGTCCTCTAATAGGAACACATCATTAGGGTGCTCCTGGCTTCTAGATATAAGAGAAAAGATGGAAGAGGTCAACCCCATTTCAGATGGTGAAGGAAAAAAACTGGGAAGACATGAGAGGAGTGGGTAGTCTCCATTATGTCCCTATTCGAAGTCTGCCACTGTAGAAACTTTGAGCAGTTTCCCCTTGAATGAGATCTAGGACACTGTCTCTTGGTTGAACTAAATTATCTTGCTCCTTATGGGAAGGTGCCTTCACTAGATTATCATCTCTTATGTAGTTTCTTATGTATACCTTTTCTGATTCCTGTTTTGCTACAATTTTAATTAATGAAATTCTTTGCTAGTCTATAAATGTGTTCATTATGGAATTAGTTTTATGTGAGAAAGGGGTCAAGTGTTGGATATAGAGTTTGGGGTTCCTCTTTCCCCCAAAAGGACAAAGCAATCAAAAGTTAGATGGAACTTGATCCAATCATACATTAAATCGAACTCAATCATATTCCCTAGATGAACAATATTTAAAGGAGCAGATAGACATACTTCTAGTCTACCCCCTTGCCCTCTGCGGAGAGCAGAGTGATGACCTCTGACTTCAACCTCTTGCTTTCCCTCCTGGCAGGAATGAGTATTTTAGGGAAGGCTGGGAAGAAGAAGAGACTAGATATGTCTTCTGTTCTGCTTCCATTCAAGCCACACAAGGAGATACCCCACACTTTATGTGGAAACTCACCATACATTCGGGATCCCATTCCATCCATCCTTAAACCACATAAAGTTATCTATCCCTGGTTCAGAAGATAACAAATAGCAGCAGCTAAAAAGATAAGAAATTTAGGCAAATACTTGTATTAAACTGGAAATGAGACTCTGATACCACAATACCCCACCTCACTCCCATCTTTTCTTATATTTTTGTCTTTTTCCTAACTTATTTCTATCACACTGTAATCCCAATTTCTTCTTCTGTATTCTCTTTTAATTGTACTCTCTGGAATGCCACCCACTACCCTCCCTCCGCTCATTTTTTTTTTAGCAAATGCTTTAAAGTCTTTTTATATTCCTTCCTTCCATCTTCTTGTTATCACACACACCTGGCTCTACATGGGAAGCACTATATTACTAAAGAACCCCTTTGCATTGTTTCCAGCCTATTTCCAAAACATACCACCTTGCACAAACTCCCTTTGCTTTTCACCCTCCTAGTTCCCATTATAATATTAGCACCCTGAGGGCAGGGGCTGTCTCCCTTGTTTGATTTGTACATAAAACTCTTAGCTCCATGCTTGATTTTATACAGTTCAGTAAAAAAATAAAAAATCATTCATTTATTTCTTCTTTACAATAGTATGCTCTTTCAAATATGTCTCTCTAAGCACTGAATGAGGAGATATAGATGGCCCCACTTGCTCATCACTTTCACTTCCATGTACTCCCTCTGCATTATCACTCTGCAACATCAAATCCTTTGAGATTTTTTCCATCTATCTTTATGATTTCATCTTTATTGTTTTCTATTATCATCTATTCTTCTCTCTCCTTTCCATGAGTAATTGATTCCATCTCTTTCTAATCTAAACTTTGCCTTTCTACATAAGAACATTAATATGAATAATTATGTTTTGGTTTTTTTGTTTTGTTTTGTTTTTTTTGCCTTTTTGGAGGGCAATTGGGGTTAAGTAACTTGCCCAAGGTCACACGGCTAGGTTTTTGTTTGTGTGTGCATTAAGTGTCTGAGGTCGGATCCGAACTCAGGTCCTTCTGACTCCAGGGCCAACGCTCTACTCACTGCGCCACCTAGCCTCCCCAATATGAATAACTATGACCTCAGATATATTGGCATTCCAAACTCCCATGAACTTCACTCCATCTAGGTCTCTTATTGAGATATTATACCCTAGACCCCTGTGCCTACCTCCATCATTGTGAACTCAGGCATTTACTTCTGATATTGTTTATTGATAGCACAATCATTTTTTCTTACAACCTTCCCTTGATTCACTCCTCCTAAATATTTTTTTCCCTCATTCTCATCACAACCTATTATCCATTTATCTCTCCCTGTTCAGCCTACCACCCTTGACTTCTTTATCAACTCTAGATTACCTCAACCATCGACCTTCTCCCCTCATACCTACATATTCAGGTTATCTGTATCTCTTCTCCCTGAGCATGTTGCTCTGAAGCCCCTTCCTCACTAGTTGTGGCTATCCCTATGGAGCACCAGCATATAAGAAAATGCTAAAAGGAGGCTTGGAGTGATACTGCCAGAATTTTAAAATGTTTTTTCCCTCAGCAGATGAATAGGATTAAGAAACTGGGCAGATCCTGTCCCTTAAACTCACTGGTATAAGGTAGAGCAGAGTTGTTAAAAACACATAGAACAATGCAGCCTGAAACACTATTGTGTGCAAGTGCTCAGGGAATCAGATTAAAATGTAACTGGGAAATATTTAACAAAATATAAAAATACAGTAGGACATAAATAATAATGTGTGGTTTCTAAGTCAGTGTGACTTGCAGAAATTCTTATGTATGATGTAGTGCCTTTCCACCATTTCTATTTGAGTTTGAAAATGATGAGGTTAAGGGGGACCCCCAGAAATATCAGGGTGTCACACTGTCATCTGGAAAGAATTCACAGACTCAAACCATCTTCTAATCAAGTGGCAAAGCTTTGTTATGACACTTATAAGGTGGAATAAGTTCTTTAGGGAACCTGTACCCTAACACGTGATATATAAGTTAAAGCTTATATAGAAAATGTTCAGTGCATGGTGAGCCAACTATGCTAATTAAGTCGTTGGAGCAGGATCCAAACAGGATTAAGGAGTGGTCAGTTCTTAAAGGAACATGCAATTTTTGTACTTAGTACATAGCTGTTTTACCCAGAATCCACTATAAGAAGTCCATGAGTGGGCTATTAAGGGATGTGTTTTTAGGTCTGCAACATCAGTAAGTCAATTGATGGTCACAGCCATCATGTCTGTTAACAATTATTGTCCTGTTAGACAAGATATCCTTGGGAGTGGATGCATATCTTGATTTCTGGAATGTATATGGTAACAAAGGGAGTTGGTACACAATAACTCTGTCCATACAATATAGTCCTATTCATACAAGGCAACTTCTATAGGGTTAGCATGTTCCTGTAACAGGGAGAGATATTCTTATTCACTGGGGACCACTCATGAGTTATTGCCAGAGACATGGTCTTTGGACTGGAGTCCAAACACCCCATCAACACCATTTTAATAGAGCACAGGTGACCTGCACTGACTATGTTGGCTCGATTTAGAACAATGAGCAAGGAAGGGTATAAGAAATGCTCTGGGGGTAGAATTCAGACAAGAACTCCAGTGTTTAAAAAAAAGTCACAGTCATCATAGGAAATTAGAATACTAAAATAGAAAATCACAAGATGATTAGAATAACAGGCAAGTTTAGCCTTGAAATACAAAATGAAGCATGACAAAGACTTATATAGTTTTGTCAAGATAGCTCTCTGGTCATAGCAAACACTCTTTTTCAACCACCCAAAGGTGACTCTACACATGGACATCACCAGATGGTCAATATGGAAGTCATATTGATTATATACTGCTCAGCCAATGGTGGAGAAGCCCTACACAGTCAGATAAAACATGACCTGGAGCTGACTGTGGCTCAAATCTTCTTATTGCATAAGAGAATATTGCATAAGGAACTTCTTAGTTTAAAATCCAGGCTTAAATTGAAAAAAACAAGTAGGAAAAAGCATTAGGCTATATAGGTATGATCTCAATAACATCCCTTATGAATATGAAGTAGAAGTCATTAATAGATTTAAGGGATTATATCTGATAGCTAGAATGACTGAAGAACTATGACAAGAGGGTCACCGTATTCTATAGGAACAGCAACAAAAATGATTCCAAAGAAAAAGAAGAGCAAAAAATGGCTGTCTGATAAGATTTACAAATAGCTGAAGGAAAGAAGGAAAGGGAAAGGAGAAAGGGAAAGATACATCCAACTGAATGCACAGCTCCAGAGAATAGCAAGGAGAGGTAAGAAGGGTTTCTTAAATGAGCAATACAAAGAAATCAAAGATTACAATAGAATGGAAAAGACAAGAGAGCTCTTTAAGAAAATTAGAGATAACAAAAACAGGTATGATAAAATAGATGAAACCTATAGGAATTAGCAGACATAGAAAAGATTCAGAAGAAGTGACAAGAACACACAAAAGAACTATGCAAGAAAGATCTTAACATCACCCATCACCATAATGGTGTTGTTACTGATCTAGAGCCAGACATCTTGGAGACTGATTTAAAATGGGCATTAAAAAGCATTGCTAACAATAAGGCTAGTGGATGTGTTGAAATTCCAGCTGTGCTATTTAAATCCTAAAAGATGATGATGTTAAAGTGGAACAGTAAATATATTGCCACAGCCGGCAATTCTGGAAAACTCTACATTGGCCACTGGATTGGAAAAGGTCAGTTTATGTCCCAATTTTAAAGAAAAACAATGCTAAGGAATGTTCAAGTTACTGAACAGTTGTGCTTATTTCACAGAAACAGGGTTTTGCTTAAAATTCTGCAAGTTAAACTTTAGCAATATGTGAACCAAGAATTATAGAAAGGCAGGATGATTTTTTAAGAGGAAGAGGAACTAGAGACCAAATTGCCAACATTAGCTGGATTATGGAGAAATAATGGGAGTTCCTGGAAAAAAAAAATCTACTTCTGTTTCATTATGTACACTAAAATCTTTGTGTAGATCACAAAAATGCGGCAAGTCCCCAAAGAGATGGGAGTACCAGATTACCTTACTTATCTCATGAGAAAACTGTGTGCAAGTCAAGAAGCAATAGTTAGAACAGAATGTTGAACAACTGACTCGTTTAAGATTGGAAAAGAATTGCAAGACTGTATGTTGTCACCTTATTTGTTTAACTTACATATAGACTTCATCATATAAAATGCCAAGCTGGATAAATCAAAAGCTGGAACTAAGATTGCTGGGACAAATACCAACAATCTCAGATATTCAGATGATCCCACTCTAATGGCAGAAAGTGAAGAGGAATTAGAAGACTCTTGATGAGGGTGAAAGGTGAGAGTGTAAAAGCTGGCTTGAAGCTTAACATAAAAAAAACCTAAGATATTGTCAACTAAGATATTATTGACTAATTGTTGCCATTACTTCCTGGAAAATAGAAGAAGAAAAGCAAGCAATGTCAGATTTTTATATTCTTAGGCTCAAAAATCTCAAATGTCAACTGCAGCCATGAAACTAAAAGATACTTGCTCCTTAGAAGCAAAACTATGGTAAATCTAAATGGCATACTGAAAAGCAGAGAGACATCACTTGGCTGACAAAGGTCCATATAGTCAAAGCTATTTTCCCCCATCAGCAATGTATCATAGTGAGAATTGGACTATAAGGAAATCTGAGTGGCACACACAGTGAGAATTGGACTATAAGGAAATCTGAGTGTCACAGAATCTATGCTTTCAAATTGCAGTGCTAGAGAAGACTTTTGAGAGTCCCTTGAAAATCAAGGAGATCAAATCAGTCAATACTTAAAGAGATTAATTCAGACTGCTCAATGGAATGTCAAATGCTGAAGCTGAAACTTAAATACTTTGGCCACAAAATGAGAAGATAAGACTCATTAGGAAAGCCCCTAATGTTTAGAAAGATTGAAGGCAAAAGAAAAAGGGGGCAGCAGAGGAGGAGATGGATAAATAGTGCCATGGAAACAATAAATATAAACTTGGACAGACTTCACAAGATAGTGGAGGATAGAAGGGACTGACTTGCTATGGTCTTTGGGGTTATAAAGATTCAGACATGACTAAAAGACTGAACAACTACAACAAAAAGTAACTGTGAGCTGTCCCACTTTGTGGGTTAGGGGGGATGAAAAGACTATAAATAAAGCTTCTGAACTGTATCTGTAAATTCCTAAATTTTCTTAGAAATTTGCATTCATTTAAGAGGAAAATTTTAATTTAAGTACCTTAACTCCTGAACACTGTTCCTTGAATTCCCCATTTTGATGGTGAACCTATAGACTAATCTGGAGTTATATAAGCCTGAAGGGAGCCACAGTTGACTAGTCAATGTGGCAGTATTTCATCTATTTTCCCCACTCTGGTTATACTCTACTTGTGTGCCTGGCTCCATTACTAAAAAAAAAAAAAACACTTGAGGACATCAGATGGCAAACTGGATAGGGTGTTGGACTTGGAGTTAAAAATATATGATTTTAAATCTAGCCTCAGGTAAGTTACTAGCTGTGTGACCCTAGGCAAATCATTTAACTTCTGTCTGCCTCAGTCTCCTTATTTGTAAAATGGGAATAATAATAAAACTTATATCCCAGGGTTTTTATGAGGATAAAAAACAGATAATAGTAAAGTGTTTTGCAAACTTTGAAGCTTTTTGTAAATGCTAGCTAACAAATACTTGCTTATGCCATGTTTGTGATTGAATTATACTGAAATATATCAATTAAAGGAAGAATCTAGAATTTTTCCCAGCGAGTTGCAGAATGATCCATAATTATATAATTCAATAAATTCATAGATATTACATCCTTAAATCACTGAAATGAGCTTTTGTCACCAACTTATATGAAAGACTTAAGGAATAGAGTTAGCCAGCTCTCTGAGAGCCACATAGAGTTTAAACATTACCCAAGAATAGCATTGGGGGAGTGCATAACCAATGGGATAAGCCTTTAATTGAAAATGCTTGGTCCCCATTTTTAACAGGATCAGGCAAGTGGCCCAATATTGATTTCTTCAATATTTTACCTCAATTGGGCCTTCATTGCTTTGCTGCAAAACTTTTATTCCCTTATTTGTACTCCTTCTGAGCTACTTTCCTTTCCATCACTCTTACTGGCAGTTAGGTCCCCAGAGGGTGACTGACTATTTCTCCTCTGAGGGTTCTATCATTGAGTAATCCTGGAAGAGTTGGGAGTTTCTAATTCTCTTGCTGGATCCCCATCTCATATGATCCTGATTCATTATCAATTACCCTGCCAGAGTTAATTAGCTTTTAGAAAGCAATATTTCTAAGGTGGTATAAGAATAGTTAGTACAAAACCAATTCCCCAAAAAGTTTGAGAGACACTCCCTCACAAGTACCTGCTTTCACAAGTCCAGGGAATAGTGGTCTCAATTTAGAGAACTCATGTGACCAGTGGGTAATCTCACAGCTTCTGACATTTGGAAGCCATTCTTTCCCTTTGTGGAAGCCTCATGAAGCTCTCTGTTTGGATCAGAGACTCAGTGCCTTTGTGGAGACTATAGTTACCCTTGTTTTTTCTCCATAAAAGTCATTCTCCTTTGAAGCCTTCTTTGATTCATCTAGTTTTTCATCTCTCAGCTTCCTGTAAGATGCATTTTTTGTTACTGGTCAAATTTTTTTTGATAACATAAACAGGAGGGAGTGAGAAGAGCATGAAATTCTCCCTGGGATTACTACCTCTTTCCTCTGATATCTTCTGGTACAAGAGGACTGTTTTTTCAAAGTGCTCCAGAAGCTTTAATCCTGAAGTGATGATTGGGATTCTCTTGCTGCATGTCCCTTCTCTGAAATATATATGCCTAGGGGTATATTTGGAGCAACTAGATGCAGTAGATAGAGAACTGGGTCTGGGGTCAGGAAGATCTGAGTTCAAATGTGACCTCAGACACTTAATATGTGTGACCCTGGGCAAGTCACCAAACCCTTATTTGTCTCAGTTCCTCAACTATAAAATGGGGACACACTGGAGAAGGAAATGACAAACTTCTCCAGTATCTTCTTTATGTAGTAATCAGTTCCAGTGCCACCAGTTTAAGCTGACATTTATATATTGTTCAAAAAGTTTTCAAATTGCTTAACATCTGTTATGGCATTTGAGCCTCACTATTTTAACTCATTAAAGTAAGCACCAAAAATACCTTTATCCTTGTTTTACAAATGAGGCAAATGTGTCTCACTGAGATTAAGTGACTTGGCTGTTACACAGCCATTAAATATCAGAGATAAAATCTGAACCTTACTGCAACACTTTACCTATTATTTTATACTGTTCTTCCCTTCTATTTAGACTGATAGCTCCAAAATTTTCAATAATCTCTTTTTTTTTTTTTAAGCAATTGGGGTTAAGTAACTCGCTCAAGGTTACACGGCTAGTCATTATTTATGCGTGGGTGCTCATTTTCTGAGGCTGGATCTGATCTCGGGTCATCCCAACTCCAAGGCCGGCACTCTTACTCACTGCGACACCTAGCCGCCCCTTTAGGGCAATTGGGGTTAAGTAACTTGCCCAAGGTTACACGGCTAGGTTTTTGTTTGTGCGGATTAAGTGTCAGAGGCCGGCTCCAAACTCAGGTCCTTCTGATTCCAGGCCCGGCGCTCTATTCACTGCGCCACCTAGCCACCCCTCAATAATCTCTTAATGGTTTGATCCAATGGGCCCTTTAGGTTCTACCTTCTCCTTGTCCTTCAAGATTTGATATTATTTTCCATCCTCTCCTGTGTACTCTCTGCTCCACTAGCCCATAGAGGACCTTGCTCTGTCTTGGATGGTCTCCTTCCTGTACAATCATTCCTCCTTAGTTTTGCTTTTCATATCATCCTTGTCTTATCTTTTCAGTGTAAGTGCCTCCTAAATCTTTATCTTGTGCCCTCTCCTGTTTTTTTCTCCTTACATGATTACCTGGATACACAAGTATTTATGTATATGTGTATGTATATGATGTATATGTGTGTATAAATTATATATATATATATATATATATATTTTTTTTTTTAATCTCTCATTACCTTAGGTATCTGTTTCCAAATCTCCTTTCACTCTTGAACTCTAGCTATACATCATCAACTACTTGTATAGTGTCTCCTAGTTGTCTCTCAGTTATCTCAAATTCAACATGCCCCAAATACCTAGTGTATTTTGGGAGGCATGAGGAAAAAAAATAGAGTCAGAATCTGTGTGTCAGAAATGACACACAAATTCAGATTACTAAGTCATTTGCATTTTATAGTCATAGAGATTTGCCTTACATATAGTAGGCACTTCATTTTTGTTGAATTGATGAGAAGGAATGTTACTGAGTGAATTATCATTGTTCCACTAAATAATCTGCAAATAAAAATCTTTGCTTTTATCACTTTGGGGTCATTTTATTAGCCAGTTTTGAATATAACCCAATTTTCAGGAACAGGGATAATTTCCAAGTGATTTTAACTGAGCTTTAAAAAATGTCTTTAGTTTTCCTGAATTATATTAATTATTGAAGGAGCCCGTGTTGTTTAATCACGTTTCATTGACCCAGAGAATACAGAACAAAAGGTCATTAGAACAGTTTTCTTGCTTCCAGACAGCACAGAGCTATTCCAGAAAACTGTATTTTTTTCAATTAGTATTTCTTAGAGAAGATATTTCATAACTTCCTTAATGACCACTTTACCTCTCCACACTCATCTAGGAGTGAGTGTATATAAATGACTTCCTCTTTATGTATTTCTTTACTTTGCTTTGAACTAGCATTAGACTTAGTGAACTAAAGTCAAAATCATTCTCTTCTTTTAAAGAAATTTATCACCACTGTTGACTGCTTTTAATCCCTTTCCTAAATGAATTTTCAGAAATAAAGTGGTTTCTTAATTTATTCGACAATTGTTTTTTTTAAACCTTCACATATACATAATACGAAGCAACAAATTCCCCCATGTTCAGGTTTTCTAAATACACTGTAACCCCCTTATCTGCTTTTCATCAATAGTTATTTTTACAATGTCTTCATTACCTCCCAATTATCCAAGCTTCTTTTCCTTATTTTTCTTGTTAAAGACAGGTTTTAAAAAATAGTCCAGGAGCTTAGCCATTTTAGAATCATTATTGATTTTCCCCCTCCTCATTTATTAATATTCTTTTTTCCCCTGGCACATGTGTAATGGCCCTGCTTATTTCCTTTAGTTCCTTTGGGTAGAATTAACTCATTCTGCTTTATCATTGCTATTACTTTTTTTTCTCTTCAGGCCTTAACCAGATGTACATTTTTTTAAGTCATCGCCTACATTAATCGTTTCATTATAAAGTTTTATAACTTCAGACCTTACCCCCCTGTGTATACAAATGGAAAAGTATCTTTTCTTGTATTACTCTTCCCCTTTCACTACCATACTCCCATTTCTGTTACCAACAGGTCCTTTCGTGTCCTCTTCAGAGTTATATGGCAAAGGGTGCCCTTAATATTTGTCTAGTAATTTATTCAGAGCAAATGGAGGAAAAGTGAATTTTTTGCTTTGGTGTCTCCACTCACTAATACATTGTTCTCAGACTCACTTTCCTCTTTGAATTATTATTGATTAATTAATTATAGATTAATTACCAACTCTGTATTTATCAAAGTACTTATTTGGCCTCCACAATTCTGATGAAAAGCTTGCTTCATATCATATTCCATTCTCTTATCTGAACAGGAGACATGATATTCCTTAAGTCACACTCCTTTCTCTTTTCAGTCCCCTGACATATGTAGGCAACACTGTTGTCCTGCCTTATCCTAAAGGTTTCTCAAACATACAACCTCTGGTAGATGTCCCAGTGTCTCACCTCTATTGTTGTCTCTCCTCTTTTCATTGGCATTACTTATTGTTGCCCTATACATGACAGGTCCAAATTCCAGCAGGTCCTTCTGATGTTAAGTATCCTGTTCTATTCACATATTGGTTAATCAATTCTAACTTTGGCTATCTTCAATTCACTTCTGTGGATTCTACGTTCCTGTAGTCCTGCTAGGATCCAATGAATCCTGCTTCAGTTCTTATGTTGAAGGACCCTCATTCTTCTCTACTAGTACTCACTTTGTATCCTTAAGACAGTCCTATAATTATACATTCTAAAAACAAACCTAACAAAATTATCACAGATATCAAGAGACTTTTTTACTTTATATTCTTTTACATGAGTTAGACCTAACTAAAGCCCAACTCATGCCATTCCCACACATAGTTCCTCAACTGGTCACTACCATTTAATGCCTTGGTTGACATAACGCTTCTCTACCTTTCATAAAAACAGTGTAATATTTAATAAACACAATGAATGAGCCCTATTCTGTGGAATCTCTAAGAATCAACTGTGCTACCATCTGGTCAATAGTATTCATTCATCCACAAAACCCTAATAATAGTTCTCAACATGTCAATTCAACTCCCAACAATTTTATAACTAGCAATATCCATTGAATTTCCAATAGGCCACATCAACAGGAAATGATGGTAAGTCATGTTATAAGAAAAATATAACTTAAAGGCTATTCTTAGTAATATTCCAATTTTAAATATAAATATGATCAAAAGTCAGAAAGTCACATGGTCCTATCAGAACCTACCCAGACTTTACTCACCTCTATTTAACATTCTGACTAGAATAACACAATATGTGCAGATATGTTACTCCTTTCTTTTGTCTATAGTGTTTCTTTCCCCAAATTAATATCTCTGTGTCCAAATATAAACTTGAAGAACACAAATTTAGACTATCATCTTTCCAGCAATAATAACTGCTAAGGGAATAGAGAGAATAAGAGAAATAACAGAATAGAGCCCTGTAAGCTAAGTGACTGATCAGGGCTAGGGAGATAGGAAGGAAAATATGTCAGTAAAGGGTAAGGTTGAAGAGGATCTACTCTTGGACTTGGCTATCATCCAGAAGAAAACATGTGCTTACTAATGTGGCAGGGGGGAGACAACAGGGAGAAGCCCTTTTTTTCCCCCAATTTCTATTCTCTATATATAAATCTAGACACAAAATGTTAAGGACATACCTCTCTAAGTCAATATTTTTCCTACTTCCTTCTACTCTATTTTCCATCCTTAAGAAGGGAAAGAATTTCATTCATTATGTGACCTATCTGGCTACAACCTCCTTTTCACATCCACCCCCCCCCCCAAAAAAAAAAAAAACCCAAAACCAATAATCTTGTTTACATTAGAAAATAGGATAGACAAGTTGGAGGAATCAAAGACATAGATTCATCTGACCTCATTTATTCAGATCTCAATAAGATCATGTAACATATTTAATGAAGAAAATTTAACTGGATAGCTAACCCTTTACCCCATGTTGAGCCAAGCCAAGATCAGCACTCTATATAAGTTGCTTTCTACCCTAATAGTATTTTAGTAATTCTTCCTATTCATTAACTTGTTCATTAACTCCTTAACTACACAAAAGTTCTTAGTGCTTTTAAGCTGAATAAATAGGGAAAGTCTAAGTTTTTGGTTTATGCAGTTAGAAATAAAGCAGAACAGACACTCAAATGTTTACACACACACACACACACACACACACACACAAACACACACACACACTTGCAATGTGGTCGAAAAATGCTTAAGCAATTTTAAAAAAATAAAAATTAATACCTGCCCAATGGAAACCAACTCACAGAGAAGGCCTTTACATATAGTTCCTCCAATCTATATCCTCCTCATCTAGGAGGTTCACGGAGGAGATTTTGTTTGAGGATTTTTTTCCTCTTTTTTTTTTCTCTTTTCTCAGAATATCTCTGAAGGGATCAAAGCAGGAAATTGCTTGGGCTTGTCAATTGATTGTGGAGTGAAGAGACTGATGAGGCTACAGGCTGGCGATCTCTATCCACAGGCCAAGTGGATTGAAAGGCAGTGCAATGGGACCTTTTCCTCACCCACTTGTGC
The DNA here is from genome assembly GCA_011680675.1 of Gymnobelideus leadbeateri. Classification (NCBI taxonomy): domain Eukaryota; kingdom Metazoa; phylum Chordata; class Mammalia; order Diprotodontia; family Petauridae; genus Gymnobelideus; species Gymnobelideus leadbeateri. The sequence goes on along the minus strand of WOXC01005042.1, from coordinate 591,643 downwards.
TGCTGACCTTCTCCACCTTGACCTAGAGGCCAGGTGCCATCTCAGGAAAAGCGAGATAAAGTACATAATGCAGTTTGTACTGATCAGAGGAAGGGTTTCAGACCACTGCCTCCATTTCACTGAAGACCTCATTTTGAGTCTCCTAGACAGTCCCCCACTTAGAAAGGCCTGCCTTGCATCTGTATGAATCAGTATTTCAGATGACTAGCAATGCTGAGCTGGTGGGATTTTGTTTTGTTTTTTGATTAGAAAGTGCTTCTCCCCAGGGACTTGGAGAACCTTGCCTCAGAAAAGGTCAAACAGCTTGCTCTGTGTCAACCAAGTAAAATATACAAAAAGAAAATCGCTGATGATGCTTATTGCTTCCCTTCTGGGGCTTCTTCTTCTGTTTTCTTGGTCTATCTGTGATTTTTTTTCTAGGTGATACCACTTCTTGGCCTTTGGGTGAAGATCAAGGGTATGTGGGTGACATTTTAAAGTATACTTAAAAGGGTTATATGTCATAATTTCTCAGCAAGGCCGATAACTGTAATGTCTATGTCAATATTTAACAATTTCAGACATTTCATCATTAGTATTAACTGATCTTGCAAATTTGGGTCACTTGTCAGCAATTAAAAATCTTGGGTACAAGGCCTCTGTAAACATTAGGATACTTAATAAAAAGAAATGGTAAAAATCCTTGCAAATTCATAAATAATTAGAGCAGAAAGCAGTTGTCTCAGTTTCAGAGATCCTAATTCATGATTTTTACATTTAATAGGAATAGGGGGTGGACTTAATATTTTATTGGTATGGATAATTCCTGGGTGAGAAAACTCCATCTCCCAATGCAGAGCAGGATCTTCTCTGAAACATATGTCTTCGAGAACTGGCCAGCACAACGATATCAAACTCACATAGAAAGGTGTTGGAGGAGGGAATAGGGGAAGCATTAAATTATACATCAAGATCCTTGTTGGTGGCAAAATGACTGAGAAAACCACATTAACACTGTCTGTGTTCTATTGTATTTTATTTATTTTGTTAAACATTTCCCCAATTATATTTTAATCTATTTGGGCTATACTCAGGAGTATGGGTCATGTGGTTGATACCTGTGGGCTGCAGCAATGAAAGGTTAAGTGACTTCATCAAGTCCAGGTAACCAGCATGTATCAGATATAGGATCTGAACCTACTTCTTCCTGACTCTGAGGCTGACTGGGGGTCCTCTACATCATGCTGCCCCTCTCATAATAAACATGTATTAAATGTATAGGACATTGTATTTATTCAGTGCTGGAATACAGAGAGTTATGCAGTATGTGATGTTGCTCATCCTCCATAAAAACTGATAGTCTAGTTGGGGAGGCAGAAAACATAGATGTATAATCCCATTGTGCAGGGTGGTGCATTCCAGGTCTGATATTTCACTGATGTAGGGAAATCAATGTGGATGCTCCATACACCAAGGCACATCAGCAGCTCTCCCATAACTGATAAGTCTCAGATAGCTGCCTGCGGTATGGAAAAGTCAGAGGGGGTACCTGTGCCAGTTTTTGAAAAATAAGTAGGTTTGGCACCAATGAATGAGAAAGGAAGGCATTCTAGGAAAATGGGATAATACAAACAAAAGTAAAGCAAGAGAAAGAAACATGGAATGTTCACAGGACTATGAAGAAATTAGCCTGACTAAACCAAAAGCTTTGTGTTGGAAAGCCATGGGGTTAGTATAGTGAGGCCAGATTAAAGTCTTGACAGTTTCTGTCTCCTCCCTGTCAGCCCTGAGATGTGGTTTATTTGAAAACTTGGAGGTCACAGGGTACTGACCATTTTGGGGGTAAAACGGAAAGGGCCATACAAGGTCATCTTAACAACCACCACTGCTGTGAAGCTTGAAGGCCTCTCTAGCTGGGTAAATATGTCCCAGATAAAAACTCTCTCTTCTTCTATCAAAGAGCAGCCCAAGCAGTACACCTGTGAGCCAACTGAGGATATGAGACTTCTCTTCAAAAGAGACAAAGGACCATCATTTTCTGCTTGTCTGAGTGGCTGTTTTTCAGTTGCTTTGCTTTTCTGTTCTGCCTTCTATTCCTCTACTTGTGGTTCTGATTGTGAAAGCATTATCATATTGTTCTTCCTTTTCTTATCATTAATTCCCACTCTTTGCCTAGGGCTAGACCTGCTTCCCCTTTCCTGTCTCCCCTTACACACCTGCTTACCCTTTCCTGACAGCCTTCCCCCTCCACATAGAAGCAAACCCCCACTCCCAGCTGAGTGCCCAAAGCTTATGTATAAAAGCAACCCCCTATCTTTTCTCAAACTGCTTGTCTTCTTGCAGGGCTATCCCACTGTTTTTGCTTTAATAAAGACCTCTTAACGAGGAAAACTTCTGCCTCCTGAATTCTTTCCAAACAGACTCCAAACTTCATCTATTTCATTATTACTACATATATTAGTTTTTGTTATACATAAATTGCCCTTGAAAGTTTCTTCGGCCATTAAATGGATGCAGAAAAAAAATATATTTTTTTCCCAAGGAGTTCACAGTCTAATGGAAGAGACAACATGCAGTAGTTTAACACTGCACTAAGATTTTTGGGAAACTCTATGTATGAATACACACATACACACACACACAATCATATATCAGAATCCAAGACACTGGCTAGAAGATCTATAGCTAGAAGTAATAAGTCATGAGATGATGAGGATATGGGTTAGAATAGAAAGTACAAAATTACATTATTAAGTGTAATCTGGCCTTTGTTTTTTTTTTCTGTGTTTTTTTGTTTTTGTTGTTTTGTTTTCTTTTACCATTAATCATTCATATTACCCTCTCTCTCAAAGAAAGTGCTTCTAAGTATACATGTTTTTATAGTTGAATTATATTATGGACTGTAGTATACCATTATAGTACAGTGAGAGGCAATGTGGGTAGTGAATAGAGACCTAACCTTGGAGCCAAAAGGACTGGAATTCAAATCTATCTTGTCTTTTGACACATACTATGTGACTTTGAGGGGAAGAGATAACAGTTACCCTTTCATTATTCTCGGGTAGAGGAATCAAACATTCTTAAATAGAATTATAGCCCATAATACTCCTGAGTGTGGCCTGAAATAAAAAATGTAACACTTAACAAAATAAATAAAAGTTCAAAAAATATTAATTTGTGGTTTTCTAAGTCAATATGAAGCCCGCACAGATCCTTATTTGGAGTTTAGAGCAGCCTTTTTCTGAGTTTGACACACCTACTCTAGGTAAATTGTGTGATTATAAGTTTTGAGTAAGGTGCCGAAATGCATTGAAAGTGTGGGTTTTCACATTGGGGAAATCTTTATACCAATGAAATCAGGGTCTAATTCCTACCCCATTACAGTGTTGGCCACTTTCAAGAGTTTCATAACCCTTGAGGGAGTATTGTTAGCGGAAAGTAAAACTAGTGAAAATTTGACAAGAAAAATGGTATTGTGAGAGCATAGCATTTTAAATTTGGAGTTGGAAAAGATCTTAGAAACCAACTAGTTCAAAGACCTCAATTTACAGATTAAGAATCAAGTCCCAGAAAAGCCATACATTTTCCCTAAGGCCACAGACACAGAAAGAAACAGAGGCTTGTTCTATTTAACTTCAGAGAGCAGAAGTAAAACCAGTGTTTGGAAGCTTCAGGGAGGTTGATTTAAACTAAGGATCAGGAAGAAATTCCTAACAATTAGAATTGTGAAACATATAAACATATAAGTATATATATATATATATGTATATATATATATGTGTGTGTATGTATGTATGTATATTTATATGCATATATATGTATATTTATGTACATATATATGTATCAGCTTATATTACATGGGGTTCCTACAAAGACTGAGTGACCACTTAATCAAGCATATTGTGAAGGGAATTAATTTGTCTGATAAAGGAGTTGGACTTTGAGGTCTGTTACAAGTTCTAAAATTCTGGATTTATCTCCCTAGACCACTTGGAGTTAATCCATGTTTATATAGAATGTGTCACTTCAGGATTCTTTCTTCCTTTTTTGAATTTTGAAGAAAGAAGGCAAGTGATGGTAAATTGAGGCCCAATGGGCTATTTGTCACATGTTGTCAGGAAAGAGTTGCTCATGGCTGACTTCTGTACTGTTTGCCATTAGATAAAGAGACATACAAATGTCTGACTATTTGAACCTTACAATGTTTTATCCCCAAGAGAAAACGATTGATCTTTTTCATCAGAACATACGTCAAAAACTAGTAGCAAAATACCCAAGATCCCCAGGTTTCAATTCTCTTGGGCTCCCTGTGTGAAAAGAGCGATTGATTTTTACTTTTTAGGGTGGATTTGCTCTTAAATTAGTCTCTTTTTTTGCTGCATTTCATTCTATAAAGTTGCAGTAATGGGGAAAAAGCAGAACCAGCAATGCTAACTAGATGGAACAAATGGAATTTTTTTCCTCCTCTGTAGTACTTGGAGAGGAATTCAAAGCAAGTCAAACTTTTCTTTTCTTTTTTTTTTTTTTTCTAGGTCTGGGAGTTAAAATGGAGGCCAGTATCTAAAGCCTCATTACCATTGTTAAAGAGTCCCACACTTCTGACAATATGTAGTTTACCTTCATCCTCCCAAAAGACTGAATGAAAATCTTCCTGTCTCTCACAAGGAAAAATCATTAACCCATAGGAATCCCCTCAGGGAGAGGTGTATAACCATCAGCTGCAGCCCTGGGCTTGAGTGAGGCCAAGCACAGCACATACATGCACACAGAGTGCATTCCCATTAGCAGCTGGCCAGTCTCCAAGAAAAGCAGCTCTGGCTCAGCACAGGGCACAGGAGAACTATTATTCATATGTGTTTACAGAAACAGCTGTAAAGGAAGACACGAGTTTACAACGGGTGTCAAATACACGTGTTGGCTGTCATGCCTGGCTTACTACTGTGCTGTCACTGTCAGAAAGGGAAAGTTAAAGTGAGGGCTCCATTACTATGTATTCAGTTCAATGACCAGGAGACTTTTAAAAATATATATTGTTTTGCTTTGTTGTTGTTTTTTTTTTAAACTGGTCAACATAAAAGTGAACATGGAGGACCCAAGGCCTGAGAGAATTGACATCTCTTTTACAAATACAGAGTCCAAATTTTCATTTTACTCAAGAGGTTTAAAGTTTTAATTAAAACCACAGGATCTGTGGAAAACAATAAGCCTAGCTCTTGGTGACATTTGAATGCCTAATCTTGCCTTCCACCTACCTACTCACCAATGATGTGGGTAAATAGGACCTTCTTTCAATTCTTTATATGCAGTTTCCATGTCTTCTCCTCTGTCCTTGTCATGTTTGTTTCAAGCTTCTATTTGTCAGGTTGCGGGGAGGGGGATGGTAGTGGTGGGATTGTCTTTAACATTTTCAAAGGATTTGTCCCATAGCTTTTAACACTGCCTGTAATTTTGATAAGGGAAAAGTGGCAATACTTCATACAACAGATGACAGAAATTTCAACACTGAACTGGAAACTGTTACAGTGGAGTCGGAGGTGCTAAGCTCAAAATCTAGATCTGTCACTTATACTGGTGTGACTTTGGGACAGTCATTTATACTCTCTAGACCTCAGTTTTCTCCTCTGTAAAATAAGATACTCAGACCAGATTATATTTTATGGCAACATAAGTTCTAATTTTATGATTATATATAGGATCCTAAGGTACAAAGGCTCATGGGATCCCAAGGTACCTAGAGGTCTCTAATGGGGGGATCCTAAAGGGAACCACTCTAAGTGGTGACCCCAATAAGTGAACAAAACCCAAATCCTTATATCAGTTAAGGAGAGACCAACAGGATTCAATCCAGGAAACATCAATAATAGTGTCATACTCTAGGGTTCATCTTCATTTCCCAGGATTCCTCAGGGAACATTTGCTTTTGGCTTATATGTAAGTTCTTATATTGATATTTTAATTTCCTCTGTTAGCTTCAAGTCTATAAGATATGGAGCATAGAACAGGTTTATTGAGACATTCAAAGAACCATGGACTTAGCTATGTTAAAAAACAAACAAAACGAAGAAAGACCTTCCTTTGTCAAGGCCTTCCTTCTTTAGGGACCAAAATGATTGCTGCAGACATAGAGTACCTTTGGCAGATCTCATTTAATAAGAAATAACTAATTATCAACAATATGAAAAATGCTCCAAATCACTTTTTTTTTTTTAAAGCAGTTGGGGTTAAATAACTTGCTCAAGGTTACATGGCTAGTCATTATTTATGTGTGGGTGCTCATTTTCTGAGGCTGGATTTGATCTTGGGTCATCCCAACTCCGAGGCTGGCGCTCTTACTCACTGCGCCACCTAGCCGCCCCCAAATCACTTTTTAGAGGAATACAAATTAAAATAACTCAAAGATTTATCTTTGACCTACATATTTGATGTGATTTAACCATAGTAGTGAAAAGTAAGGTCAGTCAATAAATATTAAACTCTTACCTTGTGCCAGGCACTGTGCTAAGCACTGGGGATAGGAAAAGAGGCAAAGGACATCCCTACCCTCCAGGAGTTCACAATCTAAAGGCAGAGACAATAACCCAACAGTTATGTACAAACACGCTATTTACAGAACAAGTAAGATCTAAATAACAAAAGCAACTACAAGTTAAAAAGACTGGGAAAGCCTTCCTGGATTTCCTCTTTCATATCATAACTCTGGCTGTTCCTCTAGCCTACCTCCATCTTATATCTTTTTAGTGTAGTCCAAGAAATTTTGCACTGCTTGGCCTCTGCTTCACTGCCCAACACTCATTCCTGTTAAAGTTTAGAAATGATAACACTCAACTTATAGTAAAGTTCTGCTTTTCTAGTTGCAATTCGCTTCCCATGGCTATGGTCATCTCATTGCTACTGCTGTCACCCCTGCTTCCTTAGGAAGTGTCAGGGAAGATATTTTAGGATGAAAACACCTAAACAATAAACACCTAAAACAATATGTCTAGAACAAAAATACCTAGAACAATAACCTCAGAACTATTCAATACATTTATAGTTCTTTTGATAGTTGGGTCAATGGATATATCTTTCTGAAATTGCATGTTATAATGAATAGGGAGATAAGAAAAGCCGAGGTTTTAGCTCCAGGGCGGCAGGGCCAGCAGCTGGCTGGAGGAACCCCAGAACACCAGGAGCTGTGGCGATTCCAGAATTATCAACATAGACATGCCTAGGACAAAGTAAGAGGTTAGTGTCCTATGGACTTTGGGACCTGTATTTGGGGAATGCGTCAGCTCCCTCCCCTGGGGGCTAGAAGCCGCTGAGGAGACACGACATTTTGTAGTTTTCAGAGGCATTTCCGGCTCCCAGCCTACAAATCGTGGGGAGATCCAGCGATCAGTCTTGGGGGGTAATCGCTCTTGCTTTAACCTCCCTGGATCTGGATTGTGATCTAGGGTGGAAGTCGTGGGTGGGTTTACAGCTTGCCAGAAACGGAAGTTGCCCCCCACACGTTCGGGACGAAAATTCCTCTATCTGGCCTTAAAGCCATAGTGTGGCAACAAGCCCAAAGTCAAGCAATTAAGTGGCAACATGCCAAGGCAAAGGAAACAGAAAAATGCAACCCTAGACTCCTATTTTGGGGGCATAGAGCGGAAAAGGACTGTGAGGTCAGAAGTCCTGCTCCAAAAGCCCCAGGGGAAAACATGAGTGGGTTGCAGGCCATAGAGGACCTTAAGAAGGACTTTAAAAATCAAATAAGAGAAGTGGAGGAAAAATTGGAAAGAGAAATGAGAAGGATGCAGGAAAAGTATGAAATGAGGGTCAACAGCCTGACTGAGGAAAACAACACCTTAAAAAATAGACTAGCTCAAATGGCAAAGGAGGCCCAAAAGGGCAATGAGGAGAAGAATGCCTTAAAAAGTCGAATTTGCAAGATGGAAAAAGAATCTCAAAAGTTCACTGAGGAGATTCATTCCTTCAGAGTTAGACTGGAGCAAATGGAAGCTAGTGACTTTATGAGAAATCAAGATGCTGTTAAGCAGATCCAAACAAACGAAAGATTAGAAGGCAATGTGAAATATCTCATGGGAAAAACCACTGACCTGGAGAATAGATCCAGGAGAGACAATTTAAAAATTATTGGACTACCTGAAAGCCATGATCAAGGAAGAACCTAGAAATCACCCTTCAAGAAATTCTCAAGGAAAACTGCCCTGATGTTTTAGATCCAGAGGGCAAAATAGAGGTTGAAAGAATCCACAGATCACCTCCTGAAAAAGATCCCAAAAAGAAAACTCCCAGGAATATTATAGCCAGGTTCCAGAATCCCCAGATCAAGGAGAAAATACTACAAGCAGCCAGGAAGAAACAATTTCAATATTGTGGAAACACAATCAGAATAGCCCAGGACCTGGCAGCTTCTACACTGAGGGATCGAAGGGCATGGAATATGATATTCCAGAGGGCAAAAGAACTGGGAATGAACCCAAGGGTCACCTACCCAGCAAAACTGAGTATTTTGTTTCAGGGGAAAATATGTTCATTCAGTGGAATAGAGGACTTTCAAGCATTCTTGAGGAAAAAACCAGAATTGAATAGAAAATTTGACATCCAGACACAAGAAGGAAGAGATGCCTGAGAAGGTAATCAGGGAAAAGAAATCAAAAGGAACTTATCAAAGTTGAACTATTTACAATCCTATATGGAAAAGCAATAACTGTGACTGATGATATCTTTCTCACTATGAAAATAATGGAAGAAGGGTGTGTGGTCATATGAATACATATGTGAATGTGTGTGTATATGGTTACAGTTATATATGGATAGAGGGCATAGGTTGAATTTGTTGGGAAGGGAGAATACTCAAGGGATGAAATTATGAGGTGAGAGAGGAAAGTGGCAAGAGGAGATAGGGAGAGACAGGGTAGGGTAAACTATCCCATGTAGAAGAAGCAAGGGGAAGTGGTTGCAAAGGAGGGGGAGAATAAGGAAGGCTAAAAAGACAAAACCACATTCCCATTGAATTTGGTTCAGGGAGAAAATGACATACATACTAAATGGGATATCTCAACCTGCAGCAGGATAGGGGGAAGGGGGATGAGAGCAGGGATGATGGATGGGAGGGCATCCTTGGGGGGAGGGGAGGTTGGAAGTACCCATTATAGAAGAAGGACAGGATTATGTAGGGAATGGACCAGGTGGGGGTGGGATGAGTGGGAGGGAATTATAAGCAGCCTTGTACAATATATCTACTATGATAATGTTTTGCATAGCTAGACATGTACAACATATACTGAATTACTTATCTCCCAAGAAGGAATGGGTGACAAGGGAGGAAGGAAATGGATCTGAAATTTGAGGTCGTAACATTAAATGTTTCAAATATATATAAATACTATTATTAATACTCTTTTGCCTGTAATAGGGAGATAAGATGTGCAGGCATTGGGACACAAAGATTCACCTTCCTCTAATGGAAAAGTCGATGGGGGTATGGGAGAAGGTATGGGAGAGAGCAGATTGGAGGAAGTGATATCTTGTGGGACTGCTATTCTGGGAGGTTGGGTAGGGGAATAATGGGGGGAAAATGATTGTAACTCAAAATCTGACGGAAATGAATGATGTAAAACAGAAGTTAATAAAACATTTATTTAAAAAAAAAAACTGTCCATATCCTTTGACCACTTCTCTACTGAAGAAAGGCCCTTGTTCTCTAATAGTTATATCACTTTCCAACATATTTTGGATTTCAAGCCTTTATCAGATATGTTTGATGCAAATTTTCTCAATCAAAGCATGCATTCTTATTGTAATTTCATTTTTTCTTTAAAAAAATCTTTGTCAATAACATTCATGAGTTCCTATTTTAGTTCCTCTAAACAATTCTTCCAACTCCTCCCACTCCTCTCATAAGATTTGATTTTATTTATGTCATCTGAATTTCTTGAGATTTCCCCATCAATCTTAGACTATCAATCTAAGCCCCTATAGAAATCTTTATTCATGGGATCTCATATATCCTTCTCTCTGAAACATTTAAAATTATCTTTATATAGGAAATGCCATACTATACCAGCTTTTCTTCTAATTTTCTGATACAAATATCCTCAAAGACTCCCATCATTTCTCCTTTAAAAAACTAGCTCCTTATAAACTCCTTACCTACTTAATTTTTTAGTAAATAGAAATTGTGACAAACTATATTGCCTTTTTTTTTTGGATTGACAATGCAATGAACTTCCATCCCTAAAACAAGCCTTCCAATTGCTGGAAAAAACAACAACAACAACAAAGTATGACAAAGTTGAAGAAATAGTACTTTCCCATTTCCCCATTTTCAGTGTTCAACAAACTCTTTTTTTTTTTTTCTGGAGTATTTGTATCATGAGGCTTCTGTGTTTTATTAACATCATCATGACTTGGTACATGACTTGAAAATGAAGAGGATAGTGGACTTGGATACCTTAGGAAAATTATGAAATTCTTTTAGCGAGTCTACACTTCTCATTATTAGCATATTATGTCATGGAAATTCAGTGCGTATTCTCTCTGTCTCTTTCTGTCCCTTTGTCTATCTGTCTGTCTCTCTCCTTTCTCCTCTCTCCATACACACACTCATACATACATGCACATATGTATATGTATATACGTATATATGCAATTTATATACACTCAAGGATAGCTTGAAGAAGGCATCTAAGCAATTGAATAGGTCACTTGTAGTTAGTCAAGCACAGATGGGGTGGAACTTCTACCACTGAAGGGAACACTCACATTAATGATCTCATAAGGTCCTTGTAATACTTGAATAAGAGACCCATTCAAATAGTGTTTTACATTTTTAATAATATAAAATGTCTTTTGGTAGGTATTATAAGTTTAACTAAAGGATATAGGTAGTGCAGGGGAAACTGGACTAGACCTGGACAATGGAAGAGTCCAAATCCCATCTCAGGCACTTCATAGCTTAGGGCTTTGGGCAAATCACTTAACCTTGGTCTGACTCAGTTTCTTCATTTGTAAAATGAATAATTGCACTCATGGCCAAGAGTTGTGATGAGGATCAAATGAGATAATATGTAAAGTGCTTTACAAAACTTGAAGTGCTATGTAAACACTATCATTGTCATTATTATTTTTAATTATTCTCATTTTTTACAAATTAAGAAAATTCAGAGATGTTAAGATACTTTCTCATGTTAACACAATCAATAAATGGCAGAGCTGAGATTCAAACCCAGGTCTTCTGACTCCAAGTAAGAGACTCTTTGACTATACCATTTTTAAAAAATACAATCCACCCTGAAAAAAGTTGCAACCCAAAAGAGAGTTTATAGAGACAACTTTTTATGCTATGATCATGTCTCTATTCATTTCCTTTTTAAGACATATTTCCTATTTAAACATAACCTCAGAATAAACTTGCTGGCCTCTAGGAACCAATACATGAAATATACATTTAAGAATATGACAGTTGTAGCTTTTATTTTTCATAATTAAATGGATAAGGATATATACTATAGACAAAACGAATTATCCTCAAATATCATATATCTATATAGATACATATATATGCACAAATGTGTATTATACATACATATATGTACATGCATACATATATATATATATATATATCCTAATAGAATGTGCTATTTGCCTCTAGGGAAGTTATTAGCCCTGTCTCAGAAATAAGCCTTTGGTAAATCAAAATCAAGCTCTGACAGAAGTCTGACCACTTAGCAACAATTATTTTGGTCGTGGTAAAATCCACCGAGGTTGGTAGAGACGATTTTAATCTCTGTCAATAGGAGTTATCATGCCAGAGAGTTCAGGTTTCTTTTGAACTATAAGGAGTTAGGTCAAACTGACTGAAGAACAGGAGGCATTGATATGATGGTGATCTTTACAAGGACTAATTCCTACCCAACAATTGATTTCACTAGTATTCTGAAGATCCAAAACTTATCCTACTTATTTTCCTAATCAAAATACTGAGTTTTATCTACTCCCATGAAATAATTTTTTCTTGTTCACTCAATCAGTTGTCTTTCAACATTGTGTTACATATGTGGGTTTAAACTTGCTTGTTATCCAATGGAATTATCTAAGAAATATGAAAGTGGCTTGTAGGGCATCCAGAAAGTGTGGCACATAGTGGGGACTTCACAAATGCTTGTTAATTCATAGTATCACAGAATTTGAGAGTTGGAAGGTGCCTCAGAGGTTATCCAGTGCAACCCATTCCACAAAAACAGTCTCTACTATAACACCATTTGATTAAATAATTACAGCTTAGCATGAAGAAAATGATTTGTAATCTATAAACATACAGATGTCTACAGAGAAGAATGATTATAATGATCACAAAATTCCCTTCCATCTCTAAATTAGATTGCCATATTCTTTTTTTTTTTTACATAAAAAATACAGAAATACATCTTGGTAGCAGTCAGAATGAGTGGTGGAAACCAAAGGATGAGATGGGAACCCTTGTGCCAGATAACAGCTGAGCAAACACCTCACAGTCACATGAGTCAGGAGTTGGGTGTCCTTATCCTAGACTTTTTATAAATTACCCATATGAAGGGAATTCAATTAACAGCTTCATATAGTCTTATAAGCAGCAATTTTAGAAATAATGCCAGGAAGTAATGAAACTGAAGCCATTATGAAATTGTCACGGCTGGATGCCAAAAATCAACATGTACAAGTAGGTAAAGCTAAATCAATAGCAGTTATTGGAGATTAAAATAAAACCAATAATTCTCCAGCAAGCCTAAATGGTAATGATGTCTATAAACAATATTTAGATGACAGGATAATTTGGCATTTCCTTTCAGTATTCTGGCGGCCCTAACAACTTCTGTGTTGCCTTTTCTGAAAGAATTTTTCATGGTAACTCGAGCTTAATTTCATCATTTTGGATTTTATTTTGTTTGATAATAGCACAGCTTGTCCCTTGAGAAGTCATGTGGTGTTTGGAAAGCAAGGGATTGGTGACCAAGAAAACTTGTTTGTTCTATTGCAGCAGAATACTGGCTCAATGGCTTTTTCAAAGTATAGGAGAACTGGGTTTATGGGTTAAGAGGTATCTGCAACATAGCTCTTAGGTGGAAATCATAGAGAATAAAAAATAGTTTACTCATGTGGGAACACTATCTTGACTTCCATTTTCTACCATCATCCCAAATCCTCTGTAATTTTTCTCTAGCTGGTCTTAACACAGAGAAGGCAAGGTGCCAAACAACTGCAGTTTTCTGTAGATTCAGTCTGTGCTTTCTCTTCATTCTTACCTCTTCTGTCTCTCCACACATTGACTCTTAAATAGTGGAAGTGATATAGGATTTTTTTTTTCAGCAAAGGCAGCATATTGGTGCAGTGGATATAGGGCTGAGTCTGGATTCAGGAAGATATTAGTTCAATTCCAGCCTCAGACACTTAGTAGCTGTGTAACCCTAGGTCAGGGGTGGGGAACCCGCCCTAGATTTTTGCCTCAATTTCCTTAGCTGTAAAATGAGTATATTAACACTTACTTTACAAGATTGTTGTGAGGATCGAATTAGATAATATTTGTAAAAGTACTTAAAAAATGATTATTTCATTTCTTCCTTTTCACCTCTCCATGAATACTATGTTATGTAAGGAAATATATTTCCCTCATTTCCTATATTTAAATTTAAAGCATTATTTTAAATGAACATTTTAAGATCAGAAGACAAAGAACTTTAGAATTGGAAGAAACCTTAAAGCTGATAGGAATATGGATTTAAAAGTGGAATGAAGGGATGGCTATATAAGATTGCATGCCATCTTGGGGAGGGGAAAAAAGAGGGAGGGGGAGAAAATGCGGAACTCAAAAGCTTGTGGAACTGAATGTTGTAAACTAAAAATAAATAAATATATTTTTTTAAAAGACAAAAACCTGGCACAACATTGGCTTGAGGTAATAAATGGGGATTAGAAAAAGGAATGAGAGGAGTTATTGAAGAGGAAAAGAGAATAAGAAGATGAGGGAAGTTACAAAAAAAGAGTCAATATGGAAAAGAGCACTCCAAGGGGAGTATGTAATAGCCTGACATAGCCTGTTCCATGACCTTTGTACCTAGCAACTTGATACATCCAGGATTCTCCTCTGTTGAGCTACTCTCTGTTGAGCCACATACTCTCATCATTTGTTTGGTGACAAACTGCTTTAGTTTTTCTTTACTTATACGTTTTCCATGTAAAAGTTAGGTTATCCTCAGAAGGTAGTTAAGAAATATACCATAAAAAAGAACACTATCTTCTTATTGCAAAACAGTCTTAAAAGCTTAACAAAAGTCACATTGGTAGAATGAGTTGAAGCTCCTCCCTCCCTCTTCCCTGGAAAAGAGAAGAAAATAAGAGTTTGTTCCACAAGTAACTGAACAAATGTTCACTTCTAGGGCCTTCTGCTCTTATACCTAGTGTAAAATATGACCTATAAAAGAAAATACTTCAACTTACATTTACTCTTCCCTTTCTTTTCCTATCCCTCCCAATCCTGTACACTACAACACTTTTTGGACTATAATCTGAAAGCAGTATGCATTCTCTGTGACTATTCTCATTTCACAGAAGATCTGAAAGAGGATTACAATTCTACCCCTTCCTGATTCATGTATATGTTTGTTTAAAGAGGTCATGAACACAGTGAAAAGAGCATGAACTTTTAATCAGATAATAAACTCATGTTCTTTACTACTTGTCTAAATTTCCTCATCTTTAAAATAGCCATAATAACAAGCACAGAGAAACCTGGCAAGACTTACATGAACTGATGCAAAGTGAAATGAGCAGAAACAGAAGAACATTTTACATAGTGACAGCAGTATTGTATGATGATCCACTGAAAATAACTTAGCCCTTCTCAGAAATATAAAGATCCAAGACAATTCTGAAGGGCTTATGATGAAAGGTTCTGTCCATCTCTAGAGGAAGAATTGGTAGATCCTGAATGTAGATGTAAGATTTTTTTTCTTTACTTCTTTTATTTTTTTATCTGTAGTCTCTTTCACAGCATGACTTACATGGAAATATGTTTTTGCATGACTATATATGTGTTACCGATGTCAAACTGCTTGTCTTCTCAGTGGAAGGAGAGGAAGGAGAGAAGAAAATTTTGAACTCAAAATTTGAAAATAAGAATGTCAAAATTGTTTTCTTACGTAATTGGGGAAAATATATTAAATTAAAAAAAACAAAGTAATTAAAAATAGCCATAATATGACTTACACAAACTACTTCATGAGAGAGTGGTGTCATGGTTTGGCATGCTGTCTTGGAGTTAGAAAGACCTTGGTTCAAATTCTTTCTCTAACAAATACCAACTACACAGACAAATCACTTGACCATTGTCTTGGGAAACTTTTAAAGGCTCTAAATTAGAGATTAGTTGTTGGTTTGCATTAATGGAAGTACTGGGGCATATCAAGTGGGCCCCACAACAGTGAAATCACATATCTGTAAACAAAATCACTTCATGGGGTTATTGTAGGCATCAAATAAATCAAGTATGTGAAAGAATGCTATGAAATGCAAAGCACACTATAAATAACAAGTATCATTAGGCTTAATATATGGGGTTTGGGGACTTCTTATAAGAAAGTTATAATTTCAAATTCTGTCACTGATACTTTTTAGTCGTGTAACCATGGACAAGTTATTTAATCTTTTTGAAAATCAATTGCTTCATCTGTGAGAATGGCTAGGACCCTACCTCATAGGGTTGTTGTTAAGCTCTTAAGGAAATGTATGTAAAATGTCTTTCAAATTTAAGGCATTATGGAAATGTCAGCTATAATTATCAATGACAAATATATGTTTAACAAGTTTGAAATGTCAATTTGATTGTTACCAAAAGAGCCTAGATAAGGCACTTATAGGCATGATGACCAAATGAAAGTAGTAAATGTTGAAAGGGATGAAGGAAAGCAAGCACATTGATATGAGTGAACCTGTGAACGAGTACCACAATTCTGGAAAGCAATTTAGAATTACATGCAAAAAAGTTACTAAACTTTGCCCTTTGACCCAGGTATACCATTGTTAGGTCTATACCTAAAAGTGATCACAGATATTTAAAAAAAAAACTTATTTATATGAAAATAATTATAGAAGCTCTTTTTGTAGTGGTGAATAACTGGAAACCAAAGGGATATCCATCAACTGAGGAAAAATTATGGTATGTAAAAGTGATAGAATACTACTGTGACTTAAGAAGTGAGCAAATAGAAGATATTCAATAGATAAGGAATGACATACAAATTCATATAGAGTAGAGTGAACAGAAACAGAGGAACAGTTTATACTTTATCAATATATTTAGAAGTTTTGAAGATTTTCTAAACTGATAAAGAATAAAATAAACAGGACAGAACAATTTATATAATAAAAATGATGCAAAGATAAGCTATTTTGAATGTTTTAAGAACTATAATTAATAAAATGATCTTTCATGATTCTAATGAAACATGTAGTCTACCTCCTGACAGAGAGGTGACAAAGTTGGGGGTACAAAATGAGACATCTGTATTAGGAGTTCATCCTTCCTTTCTACTCCTTTAGAATTAGACTTCTGATCAGGGCTATAATGAAGTAATAGTTAGTGACACTCTTCTCAGACAGGGTCACTAAATCTATACCCCAGTTCTGGTGTTCTTTGAAGCTCTGTTAAATAGGGTTAAGTGTCCTTTTCCCAAGGTATCATACCCTAGATTTTCAGAGACTGGCAGTTCATCCCAATTATTTCTCAGTTGACTAATAGCAGAAAATGGGTGAACCATCGACAAATTACCAAGAATTTAGGAGAACATGAGACCAGACAAGGACTCCCACACCATTTCAGGTGAAGCTTTATTCTAATCATTTAATTCTCTATATAGATAAAGATATAATTCTAATCTAAACCTATGAATGCACACCTTGGAGATTTGTTCTGAGAAAAGAATAAAGTCCTGAGAGCAGAATCTGTGGTTTCTATGCTTGCATACTTAGCACTTCAACTTAGTGTTGTACATATAGTAGGTACTTAACAACTTCTCATTTAATTGAATCTAAGCTCTCAAATCTGTTAACTAGGAAGGTCAATGATCAGAATTCTTACTCTTTCTAACTTGAATTACGAAATTTACAATCAGTCTTAATATTGAAATTGGGTCCTTCAATGATGCGATGTTTGAATACTCAGATTGTAAAATGATGCAGAGGCCATGGTAGTATAGGATCTGAGATTCCAAGTGCTGCACTATATGATGTTCATTCTTGAAACTTCATATAATTTGAGTATAGCTCTGCATATCTAGTTAAAGTGATATGCCTTAAGTTATACGTTAATGGCATCACAGCTTAGGGAAGTAATTGATTGTTGATCTCTAAGCTCACTTGTAGCTATAAATCATGATCCTATAACTAAGACCACATAGTTATGAAAAGATGCTTTTAGCTCTCTTGCCAAGTTGTCACCATTAAAACATCATGTATATACTATTAGGATAATCATTCACGAAACACCTTACTGGGGTGTGCTGGTAAATGGTTAACAGTTCACTCTCCTAGGGGAGGAAATGCATTTAAGACACACTTTTCAGTTTCATCTGCATTATTAACATTTTCTCACACCATTTTCTTCAGTCTAGACAATCAACAAAACAATAAATCAAGTCCAGGTATGGGGTTCTTTGCTGATTTGTAGGTGTAAATGAACACACTAAGAATGTAACAATCTTAAGATCTTCTGTTCCAGTTTGAAGTGGCTGCCATACCCACCTGCTACAACCACCTGCTACATCTTGCTTTTAGTGTGAAGCACTTTCTTAGACAACTAAGTTCTGGTTTGAAACTTTTCTTAAGATTGTTCAAAAAAGAGTGGTACTAAGACCATATAAGAGGCATTTCCTGACCAAGTGAGTTTCATTGCTAAACTTTGCATGTTCTTTTTGGCACAGAAGTGGGGGAAAGCTGCCCTTCCCATTACAGTTGCTCCCAATCTAATTTGCCAAGCCAAAGGAAAGTCTGTGTGATCTAATTCTCTATATGGTACAGGATTGAGGTGAAGAACAAATCATCTTAGAAGATCCAATAATTTTGTTTCAATTGATCAGTTTCTTAGGCAGTATCCTTTGCTTGAGACTTTTCAGATAAGTAAAGTAAATTAGGTTGAAAACGAAACGCTTTTTTCTCGAATGTGGCTTTCACAATGTATGTTCCGCCCTATAGCAGCTTGGTAACCTTTCGTCTCTGTGCTTGAGGCCCACTGGGCGGCATTTACTGTACTCTATCAAAGCCCAGTTCTTTGCAGTTCAGTGAATAAAATACCGCAGTTTCTCCCATTGACTGACTGAAATAAAATAATCTATGATGCATGAACAAGTCTAAATGAAATAATAATATCCTTAGCAGTGAAAAACGGATTGGTAATACAGTAATTGAGCAGATTTATTGCCATCTCCTTGAGCTAGCCTGCTGAAACAGCCTGCTATTTTATTTAATCTCATATCAGAGGAATTACTGGCTGGTAATCCATTGTTAAACATCATTTAGAATGATGGATGAAAATGTCAGCTTTTCCAACATAATCAATTCATATCTCATTAGCACATATTATTTATGATTCTCATAATGGGACCTGCAGGGGTCTCCAGGGGGAAATGGAGACCTCAGCTGTTGTTGAAATGAGATGAGATATACTGTAGCTTATGAGTTAATAACAGCATATAAAAAAAATACTTCTCAACAGTATTGATTGTCCTTTACCATTTTACAAATGAATTGAGCCCAAGCCTCCCCTCCTTCAGTGGTTTGCCTGTATGGCAGCTCTTCACCCAAAGCCACTGAAGGCTAATAATTCAGTTTAAAAGTATTTTCTTTTTTAAAAAAATGCATAATAGCAACACTATTTTAGAACTTTTAAAAACCCCAGGAAAGAAAGCTCTTGAATGCAAAGTAATAAGAAACACTTTAATGCTCTGTTGCTGTTTGCTAAGGACTTTGGGCACTTTTCTCCCCCTCACTACCTATGAAGACAAATCGACATATTTCTCCAGCTGCAGCCCAGTTGCATTTTCAGGATACTTTCCACCGTGTGCTGCCTCAAAGACCAATGAAAAGCAAACCTTGATTCATGGACTGGATGTAGCTGATGGTGCAGCAGTAATCATGGTCACAGTGTCAACTGCTGCCTCAATTAAACTACATTTGAGAATCATTTTATGCTCCAGCTCATAAACATCAATAAAGGAAAATGAGTAATAAATGACTGTCTAGAGTACAAAGGACCAGCTCATATTTCAGATGAAAATGAAGACAAAATGTAGCTTTTATTTGCCTGTGGAATTCCCATTAACTGCATCACTGACAGGAGGGAACTGGATCAATAGCTGGCTGGCCGCAGAAAACAGTTTCTGGCTGTTCAGCAGCCAATGCCAAAGGAAAACTGTCATATTGTGATCTTTATCAGGTAATCTTCATTACACCAGACCAATGATATATGTATATGCTGGCCAGCTAGGGGCAGTTCTAATTCTTGGTTCTATTTGTGGTCGCAGTGCAGGGTGCTCACAAATTATTTGTTTACAGCAATGAAAAATCCTCCATGTTCATCTCTTTTATTCTTTTTATAGGTAATCCATAACTGGGAACTTTCTCCCTCGACTGCTTTATTCACTCAGGATTTTTAAGAAAGCATTATATCAAAACTTACCTTCCTTTCCTCTCCCTCTTCTTCCAGGGTAAAGGAAAACCTGCCAAGCTAGTTACTGGGGCTGAGGAGAGCAATTTGTAAGATCCTGCTAGAAGTTCTGGAAGGATAAATGTTCTTCTTTGCTTTCTTCCAAGGTTCATCCGTTAATTGAACAGAAAGAGCTGCTAGCCATCAGAGGGGAAAAAAAGAAAGAAATGCTTCACATGAGTTGCAAATACAGCAAAAGTATTTTCTTTTGACATCTATTTGTCTTTAAAAAATAGGACACATTCTGTTAGGCTAGACTTATTTTCTACATTTCAAGAAGAATTGTTTTACTTGAGTACCATGTTAATGAATTTCAGGGAGCTCAGAATTGTTTACCAAAATCTGTTCAGAAGAATAACATTCCAGACTATAAACTACAGGGCAAAAAGTTAAAGTAGATGAGAGACTGAAGAGAAAGTAGGGCATTTCTTGTGAATGAAAGGTTCAGGGTAGTGAAATATCATTAATAGTTACAAGAATAATAATGATAACATTTTCCACTTACAGGGCACCTTTGATCCTGAAAGATCCCAAAGTGCTTTGCAAATGTTATTACACCCCTAAGAGTCTTTAGAAGGGAATTAAGCTGGCTGACCTGGTATGCCTTACTAGCTTTGATTTCCTAAATTAAACTGGATAGAATCTCACACTGTAGCTTTTCTCTCAAAGCTTAGAAATTCTAATTTTTTTATTCTTTTCTGAATAAATTTCTTGCCACACATTTTTATGTGCCTCTTTCCTCCTCTTATACTCCTTCCTTCTTTTCATAGCCTAAAGACAAAATTCCATTCCATTAACCAAAAATACATAATTTCAATAGTCCTGTCTCTTGTAATATGACATGAAATCCTACTAAGCTTACCTCTCCAAAGATATGACTGTATGGAGAGACATTAAGTTTATAGAAATAGTCCTGAGCCAGGAGGGCTTTTACTGTAGTTGAAAATAATAAAGAGTTTATAAATATTGCAATCTTTATAATACAAGAAGTCATACTGTCCTGCTGGTACACTGACAAATCAAAGTGTCCTTGCAAGAAGTTATCCAGAATGGAGATCTGTCTTTCTTGTTTCAGCTGCAGCAGTTGGAAGCCGTGTAGTGGTTTGTTTGTTGGTTGGTTTGTTTCCCCTAAAGGCATAAATGGAACAGTTGAAAGGCTGGTTGGTGCCCTCACCTTCAGACCTGTACTGGTTTCTTTTGTATTCAACCTTAAGTGGCTCAGTAGTTTAAAATGGCAGCAGTTACATTTTTCAAAGTAAGTATAGTTTAAACCCAGTAAAACCCCAGAGAAAGAGGGAAGATGGATAGTAAGGTTTTACTGGTAGGTGATCCCCAGGGGGTTGGGATATTATCACAGGAAGAATGATATATAAAGAAAAGAAAAGCTATTCCTTGTAATCAGTCTTCCATACCCCCACAGGCCATATTAATTATTATAGGAATCAAGGGATATTGAATTCAGAACCAAAATGCAGTGATTAAATGGATAGGTAGAGGCACTGCTCTCCTTAGGTAGATAGAGTTTTCTCTCCTCTGCCATTTTAGGGAATAAATCTACTCACTGGATATGTATTCTTTCAAGTTACTCCATAAGAAAGATAATTCACATAATTCAGATAATGCACCTAAATATGCAGAAGAGAAAAGATTGAGTTAATGGTTGTAATGGGAATGTAAATTTATGTTGTTGCCATCTTTCTAAGATTGTATTGTGTAAGATCTTCCCTGCCCCTAGGCCATTTGATAGGCTTAGGTGCATCTGGAGCCTGTGGTTCGAGGCTTACTTTTTAGGAGATACTTTGTGATTGGGAAGTGGGGTCAAGAGGGTTGTTAGGTTCTCTGAGCCAGGAGAAGGCTATATACTCCTTGGTGTGAGCCTTTGTTTTGGGGCTCACTTTGAGGAGTGTTGTGTGATTTGACCAGATGAGAGCCCCCTGGCTTTGAAAAACCCAGATGTTGATGCTTCCCCCTCTGGTGACTGACTAGGTATGGATGTAATGGTTGTACACTTAGAGGGCTGTCTGCTTGAAATGTTTCTCTGTCTTGTAATTTCTGCTTAACTTCTGTATACTCTGAAGTTCGGGAAGCAGACTTTCCCCCCTGAACTAGGTAAATGATATGTTTGATTGATTAAAGCAAGATTGTTAACCCATTTTGGGTTGCTTTTCTTTAGAAAAGTAGATCTAGCTCTTTCTCTTCAGCGAGGTGGCGGAGCGGCAGGCGCAGCGTTGCAGAGATGCAGATCTTTGTGAAGACCCTGACGGGCAAGACCATCACACTTGAGGTCGAACCCAGTGATACTATCGAGAATGTGAAAGCCAAAATCCAAGACAAGGAAGGTATCCCACCAGATCAACAACGTCTGATTTTTGCTGGAAAACAGCTAGAAGATGGACGAACTCTTTCGGACTACAACATCCAGAAAGAGTCCACTCTGCACTTGGTGCTGCGTCTTCGAGGGGGCATCATTGAGCCTTCCCTTCGCCAGCTGGCCCAGAAGTACAACTGTGACAAGATGATCTGCCGCAAGTGTTACGCCCGCCTGCACCCCCGCGCTGTAAACTGCAGTAAGAAGAAGTGCGGCCACACCAACAATCTGCGCCCCAAGAAGAAGGTCAAATAAAGACCAGTCTGGGGACCCAGTTTTGGTTTGGCTCCCTTGCCTGAAGTCCTCTGGAGTAGTCTGTTGTAACAAGGCCTTGTTCCTGGGTTTGATGGGACTGTGATATCAATAAAATCCCCTTTTAGTTGAGAAGCAGGAAAAAAAAAAAAAAAGAAAAGTAGATCTAAAAACCTGTGTTGGCAGCCATCCTGGGGATGCTGGGGTGCTTGCTGCTACAATGGTAAGAATCAGTATGATAATCACAAAATATTTAGACAGAGACTGGGACAGGTAGACAAAGCAAGGTTTTAATAATAGAAACTGATATCAATAATTTTAATATAAAGATGCCAAAATAATAATCAATTTCAGTACATTATATTGATGTGGTTTAGGGGTACAGGGATCCCCAAATTATTGAGGTACATGGCAGAGTTTTCTGGAAAGAATTCTTGGACTTAAGCAGTCTTCCAGTTTTGGAGGGCAGAGCTCTTTTGGGAACTCACAACCTAATAGGAGTGATGTTAAAACTTATATAGGAAATACTTAATGCTTTGTATCCTAACTGTGCTAATTAGATGGTTCAGGGTGGGATCAAGTCAGCTCCTAAAAGAGCATAGAGTTTCTGTACGTTGGGCAAAGGTGTCATTCACTACTGGCATGGCTGTCATGTTTGTACAAGATAGCCTCCAGAGTTGACATCTATAGCTTGACCTCTAGATTGTCTAAGGTGACTATGAGAATCAGTACATGATAGTTCTGTTGGTACAAGGCAGTGCTGTTCATACAAGGGAAATTCTACAGAGGTCAGCTTGCTCTTATAACAGGGAGAGATGATTTGCCTCACTCATGTGTTATTGTCAGCAATATGGTCTTTGGATTGGGGAGAGATATGATCTTATGCAGGTCCTAGATGTCCTAAGCACACCATCGATGTCATGGGGACAGCTCCTCTAGGTTAAAAAAAAAATTGTCTCCCTATAACTATTCAGTTATTTTGTTCCATTTGTGATTAAAAACAATGTCTTATAGGAGTATTATCTTTTAGAAAATGCTTTCACACTATGTGCTGTGAATTTCTGAAAATTACCTTCTCCCTAGAAAAAGTATACAGAAAGAAATACACAGGTGTGTAAATAAAAAGACCCTTAGTCTGTATTTCATTCAACAGGATAAGCCTATGGATTCATTCTTGAAGAGGCCTACACTATCTTGTATATATATCTTCAGTTCCACCTGGATCTTCTTCTGGGATTAACTGGAGATACACACACACAGATGCTTCATACACACATATGTATCTTATCCTGTCGAGGATCACCAGAATTTTCCTAAGACAACTCAAATGGAAGTGATTTCATTTCCTGGCATGGCTCTCGTATACTGTCCAGGTTTCGCACGTGTACAACAAGGTCAGCAGAACGACTTTGTAGACCTTCAGTTCAGTTGGGTAGTCATCTAATGCCTCTTCTCTTTCACATTTTCCTTTGGAGCCTCCCAAACACAGAGCTAGCTCTGGCAATGGGTGAATCTGGAATTAAATACTACTCTACCAAAATGGTTTGACGAGATTAAATACAGGAAATGCTTCCACTAGAAGGGACCAGATGACTCCTAAGACAACAAGGTTAACTAGTGAGAACCCCAAGATTTCTCCCTCCCCTACAAATCATCTGACACCCTGTCCCTCCTCAACCTCCCAAATAAAAAAAAGTGTCCGAGCAACTTTACCTGCTAGGTTCCTTTTTTTTTTTTCTGTCTATATTGTTGCTCTAAGGTTGTATAAATCACTAGAAATATTCTGCAAAGTTGCCAGCTATTTGGCTGACTCCCCATCCACAAGTACATTATTGTTGTTGTTATTATTATTATTATTATCATTATTATCTTCTAGCCTTATTTATTGGCTATGACAGTCAAAGGGATCTAGGTGGGAGTAATTACTCTGTTGGAGGATTTTAGGACCTCTGGATTGTAGAATTCCCCAGCACCCTTCCTAATAACCCTCTGAAATGGATAAAGAAAGTCTTATTAGTTGCATTTTATAGACAAGAGTATTAAAGCCCAGAGAACTTAAGTGTGCCTAACAAGTAGGTCATCTAAGTCCAAATTCCATAATATTCTGCTTCTTATTCAGCACCCACAACTTGCTGATCACAAAGGCTAGGTGAGATATTAGTCTGCATTCCAAGAAGTGTCAATTGCTTTCTATCCTCTCTCATAGAGCTAGAAACCTCAGAGGCCACTTAGTCCAACCCTCTTATTGGCAGAGAAGTAAACCAAGACCCAAAGATGTTGTGACTTCCTCAAGGAAATACAAAAAACAGCATCCTTGGTACGATTTGGACCTATGGCCTCTAACTTCAAAGCTATTTTTCCTTTCACAATCAGGGAAACATTGACAAGCTGGATTACATTTGGTAAAAAGCTACAAGGATGGGAGAGGACTCAAAAGTATCTCATGTGCTGATTTAGTTGAAGGCAAAAATAATTGTGATTTTAAAATAATAATAAAATACTAAATATCTTTCCTTTTTTTTCCAATTTTTTCTCCACCATCCTTTATATGTATATATTCACATATATACTTTAGTTGGTTGGCTTGTTGTTGTCTTTCGTTATTGAAGAGGACCAAAATGACATCCCTATTTTAGAATCAAATTACAATGCATCCAACTGTGCCTGATCAGACCAATAGGAATTCAGAATACTCTACCACAGGTCAGGCACAAAAAGTCCATGGGAACATTTGGGGTGGATTCTGTAAATTTGTGCATCTCACATTTCTTTTGAGCCACTTCAATTCTGCTTTGCTTATAAAGCATAGCACCTTCTCTGATGAGGGCATGCCATGCTGGGTGGTCCTGTGCCAGTGTCTCCCATCTCACAGTCAGTTTTAAAGTTCTTAAGAAACACCTTGAGAGTATTCTTGTATTGCTTCTTCTGACCACCATGGGAGTGCTTGCCCTGTGTGAGTTCCTTTGGCAGGCATACTCTTGGCACTCGAACAACATGGCCAGTTCATCATAGTTGTGCTCTCTGTAGTAGTCTGAATGCTTGTCAGTTTAGTTCCAGATGCATACATTGCCAGAGCTAGCTTAGCATTTAGGACATTCCAAAGGAAAGTGTGGGAGAGAAGAGATATTAGACTGACTACCAAACTGAAAGTCTACAGAGTCATTGTGCTAACCTCACTGTTGTATGCCTTTGAAACCTAGACAGTATAGCAGGGTCATGCCAGGAAGCTGAATCCCTTCCATTTGAATTGCCTTGCAAAGATTCTGAAAATTGCCTTCATGATAAGATACATAGATACATACATACACATATATCTATCTGTGTGTATATATGTATATACACAAGTATACATATATGTATATACACATACACATACACAGCATATCTCTGTATATATTATATTTACATTGCATACAAACTGATATAAAAGAAATCTGTAAGTAAAGAAGTGAAAAGGTAGGTTGTCCTTCTCACTCATCTCTTTTCTCTTTGTTTCCCATTCTCTGTGCTGACATCATAGCCCTGGAAAGTTGAGACCTCTGGTGAACTGAAAATACTCAGGCTGAAAGTTGATGAGAAGAACAAGACCTCTGCTGAGAAAAGTATATGGGATGTAAAGCTAGAAAACAGAACCAGGTCTTACACTTCCTTCAATATCTCTCTTTGGAGTCTATTGCCTTTATGTGATGACTTTCTCCTTATTGGCATGTCTTGCCTGGGACCTCTTCTGGAATTTAGAAGGTAGCTATGATCTCACTGGATTAGAAAGTAGCCATTATCTCTTCTACTAGGGATGAGAACACGTAGGATATATACACTGAATTCCAGAATACTGTGGCTCCTGTTCTAGAAGAATCACTTGTGTGTGAATGTTTGGAAATTATATATTTTACATACACACATACATATACATACATATATGTACACAAACTATATAAATATTATATATGAAGCCAAATTCCATACATACATACACAGATGTATATGAACTGTGAATGTATGTCAAAATATAACTAGAGCTATCAGTGAACAAGTTTTTGATTTATGTGTGTTTGTATGTGTGTATGTGTAATTACCCTTACTGCCCCAGAAGGTAATATAGCAATCTTTCCCTACTACTCAAAAGAGATTTTAGAAAAAAATTAATAGAAGGAAAGAGTCCAGAATGAGGTGACAATCCCACCACTGTACTCTGTCCTATTGTGTTCTATTCTGGTTATAATGTTTTAGGAAAGAAACCGTTAAGCTGGAAATTTTAAGGGGAACATGGCCCAAATTGTGAAAATAACTGAAGTTAGACTATATGAGGATTTGCTGGAAGAAGTTGGTAAGTTGAGTTGGGCAGGTGGGCAAGATATAGAAGGTAAAAGACAAAAAAAGACATTATATTCTTCATGACCCCATTTGGGGTTTTCTTGGAAAAGAAACTGAAGTAGTTTGCCATTTTCTTCTACAGCTAATTTTACAGATGAGGAAGCTGAGACAAAGAGGGTTAAGTGACCTGTCCAAGGGAAAATAAGTCAGTGTCTGAGACTGCATCTGACCTTAAGCATTCCTGATGCTAGGCCCAGCTGTCTATCAGCTGTGCCACAAACTGCCTGTTAAAACATGTGGATAAAGAAAAATAATAGGATCAGGCTCCCTGGATTAAGATTACAAAAGAATTCCCACTGTATCTTGCTGTCTTTGTTAGTAATGGAGTAATGTCTTTGCTGGTAATGGAGTCTAGAAAATCCTAGAATGGGAAGAAGAAAGTGGGAGGAAGAAAAACAATACTTCTTGGAAAGAGACATTACAAATTAATATGCCTGAAATAATGGATTATGTAGTGGGAAGAGAGAGGCTTAAAAAGGAGGGAGGGTTACCTCAAGATGAACAGAGCAAAATATCCAGAAAATAGGGATGGTCCATTTTAGGAAATAATTAACAAAATTTGACATATAAAAAACAAAGATAAAAGGCCCATTATTATTTCAACAGATGCTTGAAAGGCCTATGGCAAAACATGTAACATAAGAGCTCTAAGAAGCACAAATATGGAAGGACCTTCTCTACTAGGATAAAAAAGTATGTTTGAACCTAAGAGCTAGCTTCATTGAAATGGAAAATGCTAGAAGCTTTCTCAGTATAAACAGCTGTACAGCAAAGTTTTTCCCTTTTCTTATCATTATTTGGTAGAAATCTGGCAAGTAGAATAAGATGAGATAATCAACGGGAATCTCATCAATAAGTTTTGGGGGTGATAATATCCCATTAAGCCCCAGGGCTAGCCCTAGAACCCTGAGGTAGAGTAGTAGTAATAAGTTTCCCTCTGAGGACCTGGCATACTAACGTGAATGGAGGGTAGGAAAATTACCCTGGAGGGGCTGCTATACTTAAACAATCTTAGAGAATCTGCAAAGAACCTAATATACTTCCTCAGGGTATTGTTGTTCAGTTATTTCAGTTGTGTCTGATTCTTCATGATCTCATTTAAGGTTTTTTTGACAGAGAGACTGGAGTAGTTTGCCATTTTCTTATCCATCTCATTTTGTAGATGAGGAATTGAGGCAAAGAAGGTTAAGTGACTTGCTCAGGTTCATGGGTTAAGTGACTTGCACAGGGTTACACAGCTAGTGTCTGAGACTGGATTTGAACTTAGGAAGGTAAATTTTCCTAACTACAGACCCAGTACTCTGTCCACTGAACCAGCTAGCTGCCTCCTTCCTCTGGGTAGGAGATTATAAATTAAGTTCACAAAAAATGTCATCAGCATTTCTTTACCAGTATTAACCAAAGTCAAGAGAAGTTATATGTGAAATTCTATTAAAAATGATTAGAGGGAGTCAAGATGGCGGAGTAGAAACAGCACTTCCTCAGAGCTCCAGGCCACATCACTTCAAAATTATGTAAAAGGGGGACTCTGAACAACCTCTGGAGCTCCAGAACCCACAAAATGACACAGAGAAGCTAACTTCCTGCTGAGGATAGCCTGGCCCAGCAGGGAGCAGCCAGCACAGTGCTCTGGGAGATGAGCCCAGGCCCCTGTGAGTCTGAGGTTTTAGCCCCAGGTGGCCTAACCAGCAGCCGGCTGGAGGGACCCCAGAACACCAGCAGCTGTGGCTTTTCCAGAATTAACAACACATAGATGCCTAGGACAAAGTGAGAGGTCAGTGCCCTATGGACTTTGGGACTGGTTGGGAGAGCCCATCAGCTTCTTCCCCTGGGGGTGAAAAGCCTCTGAGGAGCCAGCTCGGCTTGTGCCACATTGCCACATTGTGGCTTCAGCTCTTGGCCTGCAAACTGTAGGGGGATCTGGTGATCAATCTGGGGGGTAATTGCTCTTGCTTTAACCTCCATGGATCTGGATTGTGGGCTGGGTGGACGTCTTGGAGTGTGTGATAAGCTTGCTAGATTGTGTGGAGGCTTTAGAGAGGCCACCCAACTAATACCTCCCAAAGTTGGGAAAACCCCAGCATTTGGGACTCAAGCTCCCCTGGCTTCTGGCAGAGTCTTACTCTAGCAACAAGCTCAAAGGTCAGGTAATTGAGTGGCAACATGCCTAGGCAAGGGAAACAAAATAAACAGAAAAATTCAACTTTAGAATCCTATTTTGGGGGCAAAGAGGATTAAAGCATGGAACAGGAGGAGGACTGTGAGGTCGGAAATCCTGTACCAAAAGACCCAAAAGAAAATACAAGCTGGTTACAGGCCATAGAGGACCTTAAGAAGCAGATAAGAGAAGTGTGGTAAAAATTGGGAAGAGAAATGATAAAAATGCAAGAAAGGTATGAAATGAGAGCTAACAGCCTGACTGAGGAAAATAACACCTTAAAAATAGACTAACTCAAGTGGCAAAAGAGACTCAAAAAACAATGAGGAGAAGAATGCCTTAAAAAGCTGAATTTTCCAGATGGAAAAAGAATCTCAAAAGCTCACTGAAGAGAATCATTCCTTCAGAATTAGACTGGAGCAAATGGAAGCTAGTGACTTTATGAGAAATCAAGATGCTGTCAAACAGATCCAAACAAATGAAAGAATAGAAGACAATGTGAAATATCTCATGGGAAAAACCACTGACCTGGAAAATAGATCCAGGGGAGATAATCTAAAAATTATTGGACTACCTGAAAACCATGATGAAAGAAAGAATCTAGAAATCACCCTTCAAGAAATTCTCAAGGAAAATTGCCCTGATGTTTTAGACCCAGAGGGCAAAATAGAGGTTGAAAGAATCCACAGATCACCTCCTGAAAAACATCCCCAAAAGAAAACTCCCAGGAATATTATAGTCAGGTTCCAGAATTCCCAGATCAAGGAGAAAATATTACAAGCAGCCAGGAAGAAACAATTTCAGTATTGTGATAACACAGGATCTGGCAGCTTCTATACTGAGGGATAGAAGGGCATGGAATATAATATTCCAGAGGGCAAAGGAGCTGGTATTAAAACCAAGAATCACCTACCCAGCAAAATTGAGTATGATGTTTCAGGGGAAAATATGGTCATTCAGTGGAATAGAGGACTTCCAAGCATTCTTGAGGAAAAATCCAGAGTTGAATAGAAATAGAAAATTTGACATTTAGACACAAGAAGCAAGAGATGCTTGAGAAAGTAAATAGGCAAAAGAAATCGTAAGGAACTTATCAAATTTGAACTATTTACATTCCTACATGGAAAAACAATAATTGTAACTGATGAAACTTTTCTCAGTATGAAAATAGATGAAGAAGGGTATATGGGCATATGAATACATATGTGAATGTGTGTATATATGTTTATAGATATACATAGATAGAGGGCACAGGTCGAATTTAATAGGAAGGGGTGATACTTAAGGGGTAAAATTGAGAGGTGAGAGAGGAACATAACAAAAGGAGATGGGGAGAGACAGAATGGGTTAAACTAATGTAGAAGAGGCAAGGAGAAGTGGTTGCAGGGGAGGGGAAGAACAGGAAGGCAGAAAGGCAAAACCTTATTCTCATTGAATTTGTCTCAGGGAGAGAATGACATATATACTAAATGGGGTATCTCACCCTACAGGAGAGTTGGGGGGAGGGGGATGAGGGAGGAGATGATGGAGGGTAGGGCAGGCTTGAGGGGGGGGAGGGAAGCTATGCAAAACCTTACCATAGTAGATATATTGTAAAAGACTGACTATATTTCCCTACCTCCTATCCCACCTCCCACCTGGTCCACTCCACAAATCTTGTCACTTTTCAAAAGTGGGTGCTTCCAATTTCCCTCCCAGTTACATGCCAGGCTGCCAGGCTGTCCTCGACGGGAGGTTAGATTCTCTGTGTTTTTCTGTGGGTGCTGGAGCTCCAGACGTTGTTCAGAGTCCCCCTTTTACATAATTTTGAAGTGGTATGGGCTGGAGTGCTGTGGATGTGCTGTTTCTACTCTGCCATCTTGGCTCTGCTCCCTTATAAATACTATTTTACATATAATTGGGTGATAAGATGTGCAGGCATTGGGGCATGGGGATTCACCTTGCCCTACTGGAAAAGTCAAAGGTGGTATGGGAGAAGAGACGGAAGGGAGCAGATTTGATGAGGGGATATCCTGTGGGACTGCTATTCTGGGGTTGTGGGTAGGGGAAAAATGGGGGAAAATATTAATTCAAAATCTGGCGGAAATGAATGATGCAAACCAGAAGTTAGTTAAGCAGATATATAAATATATCTGTGTTTACCTACTAAGACACACATAATATTTACATATTTATGCATGTATCTATATGTGCACGTGTATATATGTATATAATATAGAAATAAATACCTTTTCTTAACAAAAGGGGGGAGACAATGGATTAGAAAGATTTCCACTGCTCATGGTTAGGTCATGCCAAATATTGTTAAAGGTATATTAAAAAAAATAAAGATTAAGCACAAGAAAGATACTGCAGGATTTGAGAAGGAAGAAAAAGTACTTATTTTTAAAAATGAGAAGACAATCAGGTTCATTAACCATAGATAATTAAACTAAATTTACAAGGTTAATGAATCAGCAGATTAGTGGAATCAGTTTATTTTGGTTACATATGGATTAGTAAAACATTTAATAAAGTCTGCTATCCTATTATGCTGGCAAAGTAGAAACATGAGCTAAATAGTAGTACAATTAGATGGATAAGGTATTGATTGAATGGCTAGAACCAAGTAGTCATCAATGGTTTGATGTCACCTTAGAAGGTGTATTCGTGAGTGCTCCAGAGATGTTACTAGTTAAGCTTTTTGTCAATCCTTTGGATAAAGCCATAAATCACATGTTAAATCTGAAGAGAGTACCAATCTAGGAGTGATAGTGCACACTTAATATGCTGGAACATTAAGTCAAATATAAAAAATGAAATTTAATAGATATAAATATAAAATTTTGTACTTACCTTAAAAATAATCAGCTTTGGGGCGGAGCCAAGATGGTGGAGTAGAAACAGCTCATCCAAGCCACTCTGCCCCCAGATTCCACCCAAACTATGTAAAAGGGGACTCTGAACAACTTCTGGAGCCCCAGCACCCACATAACGACACAGAGAAGCTAACCTCCCGCTGAGGACAGCCCAGCAGCCCTGCAGGAAGGACCAGCGCAGCACTCTGGGAGCCAGCAGCGCGCAGTGCGGAGAGCGCGGGGAGCCGAACTGAGCCGAGCCCAGGTCTGAGTGAGCCGAGGTTTTAGCCACAGGGCAGCAGGGCCAGCAGGCAGGTGGAGAGACCCCAGAACACCAGCAGCTGTGGCGACTCCAGAATTATCAACATAGACTTGCCTGGGTCAAAGTAAGAGGTTAGTGTCCTATGGACTTTGGGACTGGTATTAGGGAATGCGTCGGCTCCCTCCCCTGGGGGCTAGAAGCCGCTGATGAGACACGCCATTTTGTAGTTTTCAGAGGCAGCTCTGGCTCCCGGCCTACAAATCGTGGGGAGATCCAGCGATCAGTCTTGGGGGGGTAATCGCTCTTGCTTTAACCTCCCTGGATCTGGATTGTGATCTAGAGTGGAAGTCGTGGGTGGGTTTACAGCTTGCCAGAAACAGAAGTTGCCCCCCACACGTTTGGGACGAAAATTCCTCTATCTGGCCTTAAAGCCATAGTGTGGCAACAAGCCCAAAAGTCAAGTAATTAAGTGGCAACATGCCAAGGCAAAGGAAACAGAAAAATGCAACCTTAGATTCCTATTTTGGGGGCATAGAGCAGGAAAAGGACTGTGAGGTCAGAAGTCCTGCTCCAAAAGCCCCAGGGGAAACCATGAGCGGGTTGCAGGCCACAGAGGACCTTAAGAAGGACTTTAAAAATCAAATAAGAGAAGTGGAGGAAAAATTGGAAAGAGAAATGAGAAGGATGCAGGAAAAGTATGAAATGAGGGTCAATAGCCTGACTGAGGAAAACAACACCTTAAAAAATAGACTAACTCAAATGGCAAAGGAGGCCCAAAAGGGCAATGAGGAGAAGAATGCCTTAAAAAGTCGAATTTGCCAGATGGAAAAAGAATCTCAAAAGTTCACTGAGGAGATTCATTCCTTCAGAGTTAGACTGGAGCAAATGGAAGCTAATGACTTTATGAGAAATCAAGATGCTGTTAAGCAGATCCAAACAAATGAAAGATTAGAAGGCAATGTGAAATATCTCATGGGAAAAACCACTGACCTGGAGAATAGATCCAGGAGAGACAATTTAAAAATTATTGGACTACCTGGAAGCCATGATCAAGGAAAGAACCTAGAAATCACCCTTCAAGAAATTCTCAAGGAAAACTGCCCTGATGTTTTAGATCCAGAGGGCAAAATAGAGGTTGAAAGAATCCACCGATCACCTCCTGAAAAAGATCCCAAAAAGAAAACTCCCAGGAATATTATAGCCAGGTTCCAGAATCCCCAGATCAAGGAGAAAATACTTCAAGCAGCCAGGAAGAAACAATTTCAATATTGTGGAAACACAATCAGAATAGCCCAGGACCTGGCAACTTCTACACTGAGGGATCGAAGGGCATGGAATATGATATCCCAGAGGGCAAAAGAACTGGGAATGAACCCACCGGTCACCTACCCAGCAAAACTGAGTATTTTGTTTCAGGGGAAAATATGGTCATTCAGTGGAATAGAGGACTTTCAAGCATTCTTGAGGAAAAAACCAGAATTGAATAGAAAATTTGACACCCAGACAGAAGGAAGAGATGCCTGAGAAGGTAATCAGGGAAAAGAAATCAAAAGGAACTTATCAAAGTTGAACTATTTACATTCCTATATGGAAAAGCAATAACTGTGACTGATGATATCTTTCTCACTATGAAAATAATGGAAGAAGGGGGTGTGGTCATATGAATACATATATGAATGTGTGTGTATATGGTTACAGTTATATATGGATAGAGGGCATAGGTTGAATTTGTTGGAAAGGGAGAATACTCAAGGGATGAAATTATGAGGTGAGAGAGGAAAGTGGCAAGAGGAGATGGGGAGAGACAGGGTAGTGTAAACTATCCCATGCAGAAGAAGCAAGGGGAAGTGGTTGCAAAAGAGGGGGAGAATAAGGAAGGCTAAAAAGGCAAAACCACATTCACATTGAATTTGGTTCAGGGAGAAAATGACATACATACTAAATGGGATATCTCAACCTGCAGCAGGATAGGGGGAAGGGGGATGAGAGGAGGGATGATGGATGGGAGGGCATCCTTGGGGTGAGGGGAGGTTGGAAGTACCCACTATAAAAGAGGGACAGGATCATGTAGGGAATGGACCAGGTGGGGGGTGGGATGAGTGGGAGGGAATTATAAGCAGCCTTGTACAATATATCTACTATGATAATGTTTTGCATAGCTAGACATGTACAACATATACTGAATTACTTATCTCCCAAGAGGGAATGGGTGACAAGGGAGGAAGGAAATGGATCTGAAATTTGAGGTCGTAACATTAAATGTTTCAAATATATATAAATACTATTATTAATACTCTTTTGCCTGTAATAGGGAGATAAGATGTGCAGGCATTGGGATGCAAAGACTCACCTTCCTCTAATGGAAAAGTCAATGGGGGTATGGGAGAAGGTATGGGAGAAAGCAGATTGGAGGAAGCGATATCTTGTGGGATTACTGTTCTGGGAGGTTGGGTAGGGGGATAATTGGGGGGAAAATGATTGTAACTCAAAATCTGGTGGAAATGAATGATGTAAAACAGAAGTTAATAAAGCATTTGTTTAAAAAAATAATAAAAGTGACAACAACAGCAGATAATTATCTAGCATTTTAAAACTGTCAAGATGCTTCCTTGAAATTGTTTTCTGGGGCAGTTACGTGGTGCAGTGAATAGATCACCAGTTCTGGAGTCAGGAGGACTTGAGTTCAAATCCGGACTCAGACACTTAACACTTGCTAGCTGTGTGACCTTGGGCAAGTCACTTAACCCCAATGGCCCTGCCTTCTCCCTTCCAAGAAAGAAAGAAAGAAAAAAGAAAGAAAGGAAGGAAGGAAGGAAGGAAGGAAGGAAGGAAGGAAGGAAGGAAGGAAGAGAGAAAGAAAGAAAGAAAGAAAGAAAGAAAGAAAGAAAGAAAGAAAGAAAGAAAGAAAGAAAGAAAGAAAGAAAGAGAAAGAAAGGAGGAAAGGAGGAAAGAAAGAAAGAAAGGAGGAAAGAAGGAAGAAAGAAAGAAAGAAGGAAAGAGAGAGAAAGAAAGAAAGAAAGAAACTATTTTCTTTAAGCCTCACATTTATCTCCTGAAGTAAGGAAATAAGAAGGGAACAAACATTTATTAAGTGCCTACTCTGTTACAGAAAATGTTCTAACATTTTTACAAATATTACTTCTTTTGATTCTCACAACAACCTTTTGAGGTAGGTGCTATTATTATCTTCATTTTTACAATTGAGTAAACTGAGGTAGACAGAGATCAAGTGCCTTTCCCAGGGTCACACAGGTAGTAATAAGTATTATAATTATCCCTATTTTACAAAGAGTCTTAAGTAATTTCTCTTTGGTTACATAACTAGTATTTATCAAAGGTGGAATTTGATCCCAGATCCTCCTAATTCTAACCCAGATGCATTGTACACTATCAGCCTCCTATTAAACTTGGCTATACCCAAGGAGATTACAGTCTAGGAGGCAGATAAGGTACCAGTGCAGGTATGTAAAATATACTATATTAAATGGCAAGTACATAAAATAATTATAAAACAAAGTGTTCTGTGAAGTCTCTCTCTCTCTCTCTCTCTCTCTCTCTCTCTCTCTCTCTCTATATATATATATATATATATATATGTATATATGTATATATATGTATATATATATATGAAGATATATATTACACCATGCAGACACATACATACACGTGTATATAAATACACACACACACACACACACACACACACATATATATATATATGCACACGTGTATATTTGTTGTTCAAAGTGATTGTGCTTCATTCTTTCTGAAACCTAAGAATGATCACAGTTTAGGTTAAGAAAAGTGAGACATGGGAGGCTAGGTTTACAGTGAGTAGAATGCCAGCCCTGGAGTCAGGAGGACCTGAGTTTGGATCTGGCCTCAGACACTTGGCAAACACACATAAATAAACAAAAAACCTAGCCATGTGACCTTGGGCAAGTTACTTAACCCCAATTGCCCTCCAAAAAGCAAAAAAAAAAAAAAGAGAGAGAGAGAGAGAGAGAGAGAGAAAGAAAAGGAAAGGAAAGGAAAGGAAAGAAAAAAAAAGAAAAGAAAAGGAAAAAAGAAAAGAAAAGTGAGACATGAGAGTCTGACAGGGACCTTCTTGGAATGTAACACATATCCTCTCTGAATAAAGTTTGCCTTACAGTAAATGATGCCGATGTGGATAACAGCCACAATTAATTGGAATTAGTACCTCTATATACTACAGACTATTACCCATTAGCATTATATATTTCCTATTTCTTACATCACAAGAGTTATCTTTTTCTCTACCCCTCTGAGACAGCCATCTCGTATGAAAAACTGTATTTTTCAGAGAGGAAAAATGTCACCATAGACCAATAGCTACATTAAACAAGTCTGAAAACATGTGTAGTGTGTAACACCTGTGCACCTCCTACCTCCACAAAGGGGGTAAGTTAGAGATGTCTTCTCATTTCACTTCATTTGAATATTGTTTGATCTTTATGATTTTATTACATTTACTTTCAATTTTTGGCTGTCATTTTTTCCATTTACATTGTTGTAATTACTATGCATATTAATAGTTTTCTTTGCTTGGCTTACTTCACTCTGCATCAGTTTATGTAGATCTTTCCATGCTTCCCTATATTTATCACACACATAATTTCTTACAGCAGAGTAATATTCCATTACATTCATGCACTGCAATTTCTTCAGTCATTCCACAATTGATGAGAATCTGCTTTTGTCCTAATTCTTAGAGATGACAAAAAGGGTTGCTATAAATATTTTGGAGTATATAGGGATTTTTTTTCTTCTTATCAATGGCTTCCTTGAAATATAAACCCAGTAATGAATCCTCTTATTCAAAGGGGATAGACATTTTAATCACTTTATTGGCATAAATTCAAATTGCTTTCCATAATGGTTCTTTCATTTCAGAGTTCCACCAAAAACATGAATTTGCCTATCTTTTACCAATCCCTCCAGTCTTAATTGTTACTCTTTTTTGTCAATTTTTGCCAATTTGCAGGGTATAGATGAAACCTCAGGGTTGTTTTGATTTACATTTCTATTGTTATTAGGATTTGGAGCATATTAAAAGTATGATTGTGATTTTTTTTTTAGTTCTCTTGAGAAGTATTTGTTCATATCTTTTGACCATTTATCTATTGGAAAATTACTATTAGTTTATATATTTTCCACATACTATTTATTTATTGTTTATTTATGTTGGATACCAAATTTTTATTAGGGAAATTTGATAGAAGAAGTTTCCCCATTTAATCCCATGCCTTCTTATTCTAGATGCATTAGTGTTGTCTGTGTAGAAGCTTTTCATTTTCCTGTAACCTCTTTTGCTGTAGACTCAGTATCACGTGCCTTCAATTGCTTTAATCTTTCTTTTCTAAAGTTGACTCTGTTCCCACTGGCTCTCTTTTCCTCACCCCCAGTTCCCTTCTTCTCATTTGATATTACTTTTTTCTTTGCTTCCCCTTCTACTACTTCTATTCCTTAGTTCTTAAATTTCATTTTTCTTCCCCTGTCCAAAATGAATTTGTCCTATTTTCTTCATATTACTCCCTCTCTTTCTATCTTCTTTAGATTCTCGTTCTCTGATTCATGACCCCTAAAATTATCTTGTCTTTTTGGTTCTTTTTCTCATATGTTCCCATGTAGACTCTTTTCTTTCTGGTTTCACAAAGATCATTTTTCCCTCATTGCTAGCCCTTGATTTGACCATGGCACACATGCACTTCTATCACTTGCTCCCTTCCCCAACATTTTAATGTAGTTTCACAAAAGAAGCATTCACCTGTGGACAGTGTTGCTAGGTTTTCCCCATCCTGCCCTGTCTGCCTTGTCATTTTTACATCTTCCAGAATTCTGCTTAGATCTTAAAAAGAAGCCTCTAGCTGATTTCCTTTGTCACTCTATTGCCTTTGTAGTCCTTCCCAGCTACATTTATTCCTTCCTCCTCCATTTGTGTTGCTTGGGTTATTCCAGAGGCAAATACATTTTTCACTTCTGTTTTTTTTTAATTGTTCCAAACTCTTCTTTATCATTAAATGTCCATCTTTTGTTCTGTATGGTTAAGCTCATATTTGCAGGATAAGTCATCGTTGGCAGTATCATGAATGCTGTCTCTCTATGTAACACTTTTTTTTTAACTTACTGTTCCTTTTTTCCTATGAATGTAGCAATCGTCAATAATTTGAATGTCCTCTCCTTTGTGTTTGAAGGTCTTTTTCCTGATGGCTTCCAGAATTTGTTTCTGACCCAATTTTTTTTTTTGCTTTTTTTTGGAGGGGAAAGGTAGGGCAATTGGGGTTAAGTGACTTGCCCAAGGTCACACGGCTAGTAAATGTTAAGCATCTGAGGCCAGATTTGAACTCAGTCCTCCTGACTCCAGGGCCAGTGCTGTATTCAATGAGCCACCTAGCCACCGTCTGACTCAAATTGTTAAATTTAACCATTATGGTTTTTCGAGTTTGCAGTCTTGTTTGTTGTTTTTTTGTAGGTAATCTTTCAATTGCAATTCTTTCTATTACAATTACATTTTCTGGGCAGCTCTCTTTTGTCATTCCCTTAATTTTTTTTTTTTTTAATTTTTGGTCTTCATTAATTTGTTTACTTTTAGTTTACAAGATTCATTTCCACAATTCCTTGAGTTTCAAATTTTCTCTCTCTCCTCCCCGCCCCCCATGGGGGCATACAATCAAGTATAGTATCTGCAAATACTTTCACATTAGGCATTACTTAGGTTATAAAGAAGGATTGTACCAGATGGAATGAACAATGGGAAAGAGGAAACAAAACCAAACAAGAAAAAGAAAAAGAGCGACTAGTTTGCTTCAGTCTGGGTTCAAACTCTGTTCTTTCTCTAGATGTAGACCTCTATCTCCATCGTGAGTCTTTTGGGGTTGACTTATAACACTGGATTGCTGAGAAGAGTCCAGTATATCAAAGTTGGTCATCACACATATGTTGTGTCTGTAATTGTGTACAAATTTCTCCTGGCTCAACTTTTCTCACTCAGTATCAGTTCATATAAGCCTCTCCAGGTAAATATGAAGTCCATCTGCTCCTTGTTTCTTATAGCACAATAGTATTCCATAACATGCATATACCACAATTTGTTTAGCCATTCCCCAATTGATGGGCACCCCCTTAATTTCCAATTCTTTGCCACCACAAAAAAAGAGCTGCCATAAATGTTTTTGTACATATTGGTCTTCTTCCCACTTCTATGATCTCTTTGGGATATAACCCTAGAAGTGGTATTGCTGGGTCAAAGGGTATGAAATTATTTATAGCCTTTTGGGCATAATTCCAGATTGCTCTCCAGAATGGTTGGATCAGTTGTAATGGAAATACAAATTTAAAGATCTTCCCTGCCCCTAGGTCTTTTGATTGGCTTAAGAGACTCTGAGAACCTTCTTTAATTTGAAGATATACTCTGCCCCCTAATAGGCTGAATGTGGTCACATGGAGCCTGTGACAGGAGGCTTGGTTTTCAGGAATGCCTACATCTTGATGCTGTGTGATTGGACAGTGCGTCAAGAGGGCTGTGACATACTTTGAGCCAGGAGAAGGATATATAATCCCTGATGTGAGGCTTTGCTTTGGGGCTCACTTTGAGAAGTGTGTGATTTGACCAGATGAGACTCTGGTCAGCCATTGAGAGTCCCTTGGCTTTGAAAACCCAGATGTTGATGGTTCCCTCTCTGGTAACTGTGATTTAGTATTGATGTAATGTTGGGACAGTTTGAAAGCCCATCTGCTTGATCTGTTTGTTTCTTTGTCTTGTAAGTTCTGACTTTTTTCCCCTGAACTAGGTAAATGATATATGTTTGATTGATTAAAGTAAGCTTGTTAACCCATTTTGAGTTGCTTTCCTTTAGAAAAGCAGATCTAAGAACATGTGTTGGTAGCCACCCTGAGGATGTTGGGGTGCTTGCTGCTACATCAGTTCACAACTCCACCAGCAATGCATTAGTGTTCCAATTTGTCCACATCCTCTCCTGCAGTCATTTTCCTGTTTTGTCATTTTAGCCAATCTGACTGGTAAGATGTCATTCCCTTTATTTTCATTATGATGTTCAGATTTTTTTTTCTTTTTCATCCTGTTATATTCTTCTGAGAGCTATGATCCTTAAGTTTTCTCTCTATATATACTTCTTTCAAGTTCAATATGTTTTATTTGCATGGGGAACTTGAACTTAGGTAGTTGGGTACTTGATAGATTGAGTCTATGTTATTACTAAGTAAGTCAAGTACAAAGATTATCTTTCCAAAACTAGTTCAAGTTGAGTACTCAATCCAAAACTGGTTCAAGTTGGGGCCCCAGTGATTGCAAGGAGAATGCATAGGAGGAAAATGAAATAAAGTTAGATGAGGAGGCTTTTACAAGTGAAGACATTCACCCCATACTATGAAGAAAGTAGGAGAACCAGGAAGGCCAAACAGTGTTTAGGGAGGTAATTGAGGATTTTTGTCAGCATGAGGTCACTGATATATTAAATTGATTCACCCAAAGAATGGGAGAATCATTAGTGTCTTAGATGGAAAGAATCAGTGATAAAGGGGCTGGAGGAGTATCAATAGATAATATAGATTGTTTGAAATTTGTAGGCATTAGTAAGAATCCTTTTGTACAGCAAGGTTTGGGGGATCACCATATGCAAGGAGGTAACAATGCAACTAATCTGTTAGCTTTAGTTGTAGGAGGATGTAGCTGACAGTATCCTATTGACTCTATGTGGCCTAGGGTAGATAGACCCTGGTACTTGCTTAGACACTGTAGGAGACATTTAAAGCAAGAGGTAATGAAGACTGCACTTATTATTGGAGGTGCAAGTGCATATCACAATACCCCCTTACCAGTTTCTCCTAGAAGTATCATAGTGAAGATAGCTCTTCCTGCTTATAAGCACCTAGTTCTGACTCTACTAATTGAGGAGACAAGCAACTTTCTTTAGGAGGTGCTGGATAAGATTTCACAGTTAAGTGACTTAGGGGAATAGGGAAAAGATAAATTTCCTTGAGAGAAAATAGTAAATAGCCAGTGGATTCAAAGTCAGAATAGAATGACAGGAAAAGAATTGTTTACTGCTCTATTGAGAGCAGGGGTAGATTTTGGAAGAATAGATGGTATTACAACTAATGAACTATATAAAGTATACCAAGAAAGGAGTTTTAATATCAAACTGAGCAGAAAAGTAAGAATTGCCATGCAGATCCTCCTGAATCCTTGTATCCAAGTTTGTCACATCTTCAGGGAAAATAGGAAACTGGCCAAGCCCCAGATCAGATTAAAGAAATACACAGACAGGATTACAAATCCCATAGCAATTTGACCATATATTGGAAATACAGATCAAATACTGTAACTAGGGCATTAACAGATACTGGGCTGAGGCCTCACTTGTATATGAAAACCCTGACAAATTCAAACATGGAACTCCTATTACCATCACAGGATTGGGAGGGGCTGAAATATCAGTCAGACAAGTCAAACTAATGATGAAAATTGGACAATTTAATAAGAAAAAATATACTGTGGTAATTGTACCAGTTCCTGAATACATCATTGGAACTGAGAGATATGACTTTAAATTTACCTTAGAAGAGATACCAGTTTACAGTAAGGAATATAGGAATTAATATAGTTTTAGTGGGCAAAATAAAAATGGACCCAATCATTTTTCCTGAACCTTTTGAAGTAATTACTTTAAAGAAGTATCATGTGTCAGGTGGGCAAGATGAAATTACCAATACTATAAAGGAGTATGTTGAGACAAGAGTGTTAGTCCCTACAACCACTCGATAAAATAATCCTGTCTGGCCAGTGCAAAAGTCAGATGGGACATGTAGATTGACAGTGGATTATAGACAATTAAATAAGGTGACTCCTCCCTTGTATGCTGCTGTTTCAGATATCACTACATTAATAGAAAGGATCCAGAAATATGCTGGGACTTGGTACACAGTTATTGTTTTAGCCAATGATTTCTTTACTATTCCAATAGAATCTAAACAATGGGACCAATTTGCTTTCACTTGGCAGGGCAGACAATATACTTTTACCTTCTTGCCACAAGGATATCTACATAGCCTCACTATTTGTCATAGGATTGTGGCTGAATATTTGGATGAATTAGAACTACCTGGTATATTTATCCTCTACATAGATGATATTATGATACAGGGAAAATATGTAAAAGAAGTAGAGAAGAGTTGGAAGCTTTGAGTTGAGCATATGAAGAGTAAAGGGTGGGAAATTGACCCTACAGGGATTCAAGCTCAGCTCAAACTCAAAATTTTGGGGTATACAATGGAATAATGGGATGTGAGAAATTCTCCTGTAAGTCCAACAAAATATTCAGGATTATCCTTTCCCTACCAATAAGAAAGAGACCCCTAGATTTATAGAATTATTTGGATATTGGAGATGTCACATTCTGCATTTGGCACAGATATTGAAACCCTTATATAAAGTTACTAGGAAAAAATATGTATTAGATTCAGAACTTGAGCAGAGTAAAGCTTTTGAAGAAGCCAAAGCTGCTATACAATTGACCCTAGATTTATGGTCCATGCAAAATTGTGCAATGGAATTACAAGTGACTGTCCAGGATGAATATGAAAACTGGAGTTTATGGCAAAAGCAACAAAGCTGAAATGTACCCTAAGGATTTTGGTCTAGGAAAATCCCTTCTTCTGGAGTTCAATATATACCTTTTCAAAAGCAGTTGTTAGCTGTATGTTGGGCTTTGGTAGAGACTAAACAACTGATTGTGGGCCATGAAGTAATATTAAGGCCTGGAATCCCAATTATGATCTGGGTAATGTATTCATTACCCCAGCTTCTCACAGAATTGGACATGCACGAGAAGACTGCATAATTAAATGAAAATGGTATATTCAAAATAGGAATAAAATAGGCAAAAGTGGAATTTCTACTCTACATGAATGTATAGCAAACAGATACTGAAGGAAATGATACACCCCCTGAACCAAAGCAGCAGTTAGTAGTTGTTGGTAAAATGGAATGAGGGATATGAAGGTTTAACAGAACAACAAAAGAAATGTGCATGGTTTACTGATAGGAGAGTAAAATATTTGGGTCACAAAAGACACCAGAAAGCAGTAGCCTATAGCCCACATACTAGGCAGACTTTGGAAAGTACTGGGAACAGGTGGAAGTAGTCAATATGCTAAACTTATGGCAGTACACTACACTATCAAAACAGAATAAGGAGGACAGTGTT
Organism: Gymnobelideus leadbeateri; assembly: GCA_011680675.1. NCBI lineage: Eukaryota > Metazoa > Chordata > Mammalia > Diprotodontia > Petauridae > Gymnobelideus > Gymnobelideus leadbeateri. The sequence goes on along the minus strand of WOXC01005042.1, from coordinate 548,444 downwards.
ATATATTTACTGATTCATGGGCAGCAGCTAATGGGTTGGCTACATGGATTTCCATGCAGGAAAATCAATTGAGAAATTCATGGCAAATAAGTCTGGGACAAAGGATTATGGGAAGATATGTGGGACATGTCTTTGGTTATTAACTTGTCAGTTTTTATGTAGATGCTCACATGGCCCTAGCCACACCAGAAAGTGAATACAGTGCACATGTTGCTCAACTAGCAAAGATTGCTACTCAACATATTGTCCCTATTCTGACACCAATTGATGATCTGTTACTAGCAAAATGGGTTAATCAAATGGCTGGTCATTTAGGGGTTCAGGCCACGCACTGGTGGGCACAAGATGAAGGTATCTGTATCCCTCATTCATTGTTAAAACAGGTAGCAGAGGAATGTTATATATGTCAGTTAGAAAAGGAACAAAAATCAGGTAGTAACTGGAAAGATAGGAAGGGGAAAAGTTCCACCCCAAATTTAGCAGAGATTATATTGGACACCTACCTTAACATAGAGGATGAAAATTTATATGTACTTGTGTTGACATCTATTCAGGTGTACTAATGGCTTGTCCCTATAAGAATGTGACCCAGAAAAACCTGTAAAACTCTAGATATCTTGTCTATATTGTGAAACACCAATACAGATTCAAAGTGACAATGGGTTACATTTCAAAGGTAATGAGATGAAGAGGTAGTATATATTAAATAATATAAAATGGATATATCATATTCCATATTATCTACAATCATCTGGGTTAATTGAAAGAATGAATGGATTATTGGAAGGAAAGTTAAGGAAGTTAAGTTATAATAATTCATATCAACATTGGAAGTATAATTTGTTCACTGCTTTATGTAATTTGAATAGTAGACCATTGGGAGGAAGAACATCTCTGGCCAGAATGATGACCCCAATTCTGCAAATTAGAAAACAGCAAACACATAAGATCCCAAATATTCAGTGTTGAACTGTGGGGCAAGATGTCTCAGCACTGTATCAGGAACCATGTTTGTCTGGATATGATTTACATTGTTTGGAGAATTTTTGATTGGATAGAAAAGAAATAGGAAAAATCTCCACTGGAATATATATGAGAATCCCTAAAAATCATTTTGGATGAATTAAATCAGGATTAGTAGCTCAAGGAATACATTGACTGGAGTAATAGATTCTAATTATCAAGGAGAAATTATTGTGACATTCCAAAATTTAGGTGAACATATACAGTTTTGTAAAAATGATAGAATACTTCAAGGGATTATTATTCCTTGTGAAACAATACCCCTTGTGAAAACTGACCCTCCTTCTGAAATAACTGTTGAAGGAACTGAACGTTTTGGTTCTACAAATAGAATAAAATTGGGAGCTAAAGCATGGGTAAAGCAGAAGCTAGATGACGTTCCAAAAGTTGCAGAAATAGCACACAGGAAAGATAACACAACTGTTGTTTATTCAGGAGAAGGTGATTACCAAAATATACCCTTAACTTATATATTCTACTGTGAACAAGGTTATGATAATGGGTTCATGGACTCTAGAAACAAGGTTGAACCTCTATTAACCCTTTTTCTGGTTATTGTCTCCTTGTTTCTTTTTGTCTTTTAAACCTGTTTGCTAGATTTGTTTCCTGCAAGCTTACTACCCTTCACCTGCAGATGCCTGATCACTTAAGTCAGATGTCACCCCCCTGACAATGACTATAATGGCTCACCCCTGGACCTGGCATTGACTAAATTCTGGATGCCAGCTAAAGAAGTGGCCTCTCAAATGGGACCTCTTGGGGCAGGGTCAACTCTACATCTAATTTCAGCAGAAAGTAGCTATGGAAAAAGAGACCTTTGCCCCTTAACTCCAAGATTTTGGGCCCTATTCATTTGAGGGCAGAATGACGGGGTGCTTGTATTCAAGCCTCACTCTAAGATATTTTTTGTATACTTATTTTGTGTTATCCTTGTTATATTGTTGTAAAGTTCTGTTGATACCAGTTGTCCGGTTGACCTATATAATGGATATGAAAAATCTTGGGGCCAAATGTATTGTCAATATATTTTTGCTTAATGAGAAGACCTTTCCCATCCATTAATAGGCCCATGTGACCTGTTTGAGTCACATGAAAGCCTGAGTCATATGAGTCTGTGGTGGGAGGAGCTTGCTGAATGGGTAGAGCAGGAAGGGTGGAAGAGAAAGGGTGGAGCAGACCCCAGAGGAAGTTGGTTAAATCAGTTAGAGCTGAGGGAGAAAAAGGAAGCAGGCAGTAAGCTGTATGTGAGAGGGTGTTTTTCTATGGGAAGGTCCTAACAGAGGGAAGGCTAGGGATGACTGTGCTCCTTGCAGTGTTATTGTGTATTGATTTCTTTGTTGCTGTGATGAATTTGGCTTTCTGGTGTTGGGATTTGACTTTCTGGTGTTTGAATAAATGTTTTGGTTCTGTTTTCCAGCTACAGAATCTGTTATATTTTGCAATTCAGATTTATGCTGGCATATTCTTAGCCTCAGAAGGTGCTGTGAATATTGTGTTGGTGCTACAACTGGTCAGCTGTGTTAAATTCACTGCCATTGAGATTTTAAAAGAAAGAGACCATAGGAACTTATGTTGTGAAGAGAGATGTATCTTCCACTTTAAGATGCTTGGTAACAGCAACTGCTCCTCCTTACCTAGAACAGAAGTTTTAAAACTTATTTAGCCTATTGTCTCCCTTTTTTTAAAAAAATTACTCAGTGTCCCCCTGGGAATCTACTTTCTTTAACCTCTTAGCAGTCTTTTTGAAATTTACATCATTAAAATTTTATATATACATATATATATATATATATATACACACATATATAAGGTATATATACATATGTATTTATGTGTATATATATATATTTTTTTTTTAAATGCTACATTTTAGCAGTGGCAAGGTGGTTCAGTGAATAGAGTACTGGCCCTGGAGTCAGGAGGACCTGAATTCAAATCTGGGCTCAGACACTTAACACTTACTAGCCATGTGACCTTTGAAAAGTCACTTAACGCTAATTGCCCTGCCTTCTTCCCTCCTAAAAACAAAAAAAAAGGGGCACATTATAAACACACACACACACACACACACACACACACATATTTAAAATGGCACATTTTAAATTTAATAATGTGTTGTAATTTTGTGGGATTTTTCCTCCATTGAAATTTTGATTACCCCATATTGCATTGTGTAACCATATTGTATTGTAATGTCAGCAAGCCATTACATACACATATTCTTGACAATGCATGCTGTTCTTTGAGAGAGTGCATGACACACTCGCCAATCAACACTTGCTTGTTAAGGTCTGTTGGTGAACTTGATCGCTGACCTGTTATAACTTGCATTTTGTGTGTTTATTTGGAAAATAATGTAATCAATATGACTTTAACTCTGTTACACAACTGATGAAACATGTACTAATGATTTTCAAATTTTTCTTTTCTTCCCTTCTTTCTTTATACTTCCACCATTTTCTTATTTTTAATTCAATGCCCATCCCCCAATTGCATTCAATGCTACTACTATACCCTCCTTCATTCCAGACCCTCAAGAGGGTGGTATCATCCACTGTGGGAACCTCTGGTTCTTGAACATCTGGTAAGACATTCTCTCCCAAAAGGGCGTGTACTCTCATAATGATTGGTAGAAACAGATGCTTATTTCTCCTAGGTTCCAACTTCCCACCAAGTGCTGGCAGCCAATGTCCATCAAATACTCTGTTAAATGAGCTGAATTGGTTGGCTGCTCCTGTCTGACTTCCTTCCCTCTACTGAGCTAGAAGCTCCATGTTGGCTCCAAGGGCAATGGTAGGGTTGTTAGGGATTTGTTCTTGGCAGTTGCCAGGGTGACAAGGAGGATGCTGGATGCCTCTTCTCTCCACTGGAGCACAACCAGAGCCATAGGCAGAGCTGTGATGGTGAAGCCTGGGCTCCTGGAGTTTCCTTGCCCTGGTGTATTTCAGGATGTCCTCAACAGTGACACTCCTTTGTTGGTTGAAGATGGTCCAGGGGTCTTACCATCATTAGAACTTTAGCAGTAGTTTCATTCACTTCAACAAGGCCATCTGCAGTTATCCTGATCTATATTTTGCCACTATACTGAGATGGCTCTGGAGGAGAAAGTGAGGCTGGTGACTTTGTACAGCCCTCCCTCACTTAATTCCAATTCACTTTTAAGTCTTGGTATCACCTTCCTGATGTCATGTTCCTCATCCTGAATGAAGGACAAACAACAACAGCAACAAAAGAGAATTTTCAATCAGCTCATGCCAACAAACACAAAGACTGACAAGCAAAGATAGTTTTTGTCAACTCTTTGGCCAAATCACCTCATGATGTCAAGATCAAAACCACAGCATACACCTCCAACAGCAATTACACCTATAGCTACAGCAGAAGTTACAACAATGCTGAGGAAGGACAGCCATACATGATGTTTGAAGCAATGCCCACCTCTGCCTTAGCAGTCAGAAGCACAGGGTCTTATGATCCTAGGAAACTACCTGTAAAAACATTACTCCAAAATTATCAAGGCATATCAAGAATTGATTCTTCCACAGATAAAATGTTCCTGTAAGATGAGGGAGGAGGAGGGGTTGGTGAGAAGGGAAGGGGAAGAGGGAGAGTGAAGCTCAAAGAGGAGTCTAGGATATTTTGCTCCATGGAGGCAGTTGCTACCACATGCATCTCCAAAATCTGCCCAAGGATTGACACTGACATTGATTCTCCAGGTTTAGTGAATGGAACCTCCCTACATACTGCCCTTGCTTCCCTGCCCAGAGAGAACTTGAGACTTTAAAAGAAAAGATGTGGAACCTTCGACCTCCCAAAGATTTTAAGATCAATTCAATTTTGTTAGCAAACCTCTTTATAAACTATGAAAAGATAGTTTTAATTTAAAAATATTTCCCCAAATTGTAAAACAAACAAACAAATAAATAAAGTAATTGATTAGTAAAGTAGATAAAGTCCTGGACCTGAGATCAGGAAGACCTGAGTTCAAATGCAGCCTTATATACTTTTTGTTTTTGCTTTTTTTTGGGGGGGGAGCCTTATATACTTATAGCTGTATGATATAGACAACTTGCTTAACTTTGCTTCAGTTTCCTCTTCTGTAAAATGGGAATAATAGCATCTATTTCCCAGTGTTGTTGTAAAGAACAAATGAGATAATACTTTTAAAGTGCTCAGCACAGTGTGTGACACATAAGTGCTTGTTCACTTGCTTCCCCCCTTGAGTTTCCTCATCTGTAAAATGGGGGAATAATACCCACCTTCCAAGGTTACTGAAAGGATGAGATAATATTTTGAAATCACTTTGCAAACTGTAAAACCCTGTGTAAATACTGCTTCCTCCTTTTTCTTTGATTACCCTCCTTATTATTATTAGGCATGGTATCCTGTCCCTTCACTATCCTATCTTTGTTATAATTTCCCCTGTTTAGTCCACAGCCTTTTAATGTCCTTCCTAAAAATGTCATTCCTGCAAATGATGTAGCACTGCAGATGTATTAAGATTAGGGCAGAACACAAAATATGTGCCTATTTGCTTCTTAATATTCTACCTTTCTTTAGGTAGCCTATGATAACATTAGCTTTTCTAACCTGCATGACACACTATTGATCATTATGATCAATTTACTAAAACTCCCAAACCATCTTAAACACAAATATTTTCCTAACCATGTCTATTAGGAGTAAGGATCCACTGTTCTCCTGCATATAAAGTTAAATTTCTCTAAAAGGCTAGGGAAAACTGATTCATGGCACCCGATTGGCTCCTTTCTCCCTTACTTCTTGGTTATCTAAAGGCTTAAAAAGTTCTCACATCACAAATTTAGCTGTGGGACTCCTTTGAGTTAATGGAGGTCTGAAGACCACAGCATTCACCACACCTAATCCCAATAATCACAAAGAAATCAAAGTTGTTGTGTGTGGGGAAGCTAAGTACTGCTGGATCTTTATTGCATATCCTTGCTGTGTTAGGGCAAAGTAAACTTTTTGTTACTAATGATCCCATGATTTGTGAGCATTTCTTTTCAGGTCAACATTTAACTTTTACATGATATTGGTGTTATGTCCACCATGCTTCTCCACTTGTGAAATTTATATTTTTTAACCTCAGTGTGAAATGTTACATTTAATCCTTTTAAAATTCATCCAATTATGTCTAGGCAACTGTTCAGGCCTCTTGAGACCCTTCTTTTAAATTCTTACTGTCTTTCCACATTTAAAACTTCTTAACTTTGTGATTTCTAAAAAAAATGATAAGCATGCCATTTATATCTTTATTCTAGTTATTGGTAGATATATTAACCTATTCAAAATAGACCCCAAGGATACTCTACCAGAGATCTTCCTCAAAGGTGACATAAGCTCATTAGTAAATACTCTGGCTAGATTCATAGATTCTATTAAATAACTGAACATGAATCAGGGCATAAAACCTCAAAAATAAATGCAGAAAACCAAAGATATCATATACAACCTTTTCAGACCATAATTTGGAAAATTACATTCAGTATAGGACCAAAGAAACATGGCTTAAAATTAATTGAAAACTAAATAATCTAATACTTAAGAATGAGTAGGTCAAAATACAAATCATAGAAACAATAAATAATTTCACTAAAAATTAGAATGACAACATTGAGACAACATACCAAAATTTATGGCATGCAATCAAATAAGTACTTAGGAATTCACATCTCTTTAATGCTTAACATCAAAAAACAGAGAGAGAAAATCAATGAATTGGCCATTCAATTAAAAAAAAAACTTTAAAAATCTCCAATTAAGCACCAAATTGGAAATACTGACAAAGAAGAAATTAATAAAATTTAAAGAGAAAAAGCCCATTAAATTGATTAATAAAACTAGCAACTGGTTTTATCAAAAATATTATAAAATAGGTAATAAGAAGTATTGGCATAATTGACCATATCGGTAACAAAAACAACAAAAATGCTACAGTTTTCTCATCAGATGCAGAAAACAAAGCTTTTGATAAAAATGCAACACTCATTGATCTTACAAACATTAGAAAGTATAGGAATAAATGGAACTTTCCTTTAAATGATAAGTAGTATCTATCTAAAACCAAAAGTAAGCATTATCCCTAAAGGAGGTAAGCTAGTAGTCTTCCCAGTAAGACTAGGTGTAAAGCAATTTGGATCCATTATCACCACTATTATTTAATATCACCCTAGAAATGCTAAGTATAGGAATAAGACAAGAAAAATAATGGAAATTGAAGAGATGTCAATTAACTGAGAAACGGTACAACTAGTTGTGGTGGAATACTATTGCACTACAGGAAATGATAACTGGGATAGTTTCAGAAAAACCTGGGAAGGCACGTATGAACTGATGCAAAGTGAGGTGAGCAGAATCAGGAGAACATTATACATAGTAACACTGATACTATATGAGGATGAATTGTGAATGACTTAGCTGTTCTCAGCAATATAATGATCCAAGACAGTTCTGAAGGATGTATGATGAAAAATACCACCTCCAGAGAAAGAACTGATGGGATCTCTAGATTTAAAAATATTTTTTCACTTTATTTATCTTGTATGTTTTTTGCAACATCACTAACATAAAATATATTTTGTATGATTTCAAATATATAATCTATATCACATTTGCCTTCAAAGTGGATAGAAAAGGACTGTATGGGAGGGCAAAAATTTGGAACTCAAAATTTAAAAAATATTGGATGTTTAAAATAAATGATAAATATTTATTTTTAAAAAGCCTTTCCGTAGCTTTCTAATTATACAATACCTTCTAGTAGCTCTCTAGTCTGGTCGAAAGGATTATAAAAAGTATTGTGTTGCTTTATTCCTTTTAAGATAGTTGAAGAGTTGGTTTAGATTATAGTAATCATTCTCAATTTTTTCATCTCAAGACTGATTTACACTATTAAAACTTGGGAATCCCGAAAACTTATGTTTATGTAGGTCTTTATAGTATAACTATGTAGATAATAATGGTCAGAGTTTGCTGTATTAGAAATCAAAATTCATACTTTAAAATATATTAATTAGTTAAATAATTATATTATGTGAGTTTATAAGAAACCTATGTATTATAATAGAGCATTTTAGTGAAAAATAAGTATATTTTTAAAAGAGAACTTTGTTAAAAGAGTGTTTAGCATATATATATTTGGCAAATCTCTTTAAGACATGTTTAAGAGAAGATGGTGGAATTCTTTTTCCTGCTTCTGAATTCAATTTGTTGCAATATTTATTTTGGTTGAAATATTTTAACAGGCAAATAAAGTCTATGTCACCATGGGATATTTTGATCTTGTAGTCCCCCAGAAATGGTCCTGGGGACCCCAAGGATCCTCAGCCTACACTTTGATAACAATTGGATAATGGTAAAAGGGAAACTATCTAGGAATCTATCACATGATCTAATTAAGTGGAAGGTAATAGGTAGTGCTAAGTCCCTGAGTTCAAAATGTGTAGTCTCTCTCTCTCTCTCTCTCTCTCTCTCTCTCTCTCTCTCTCTCACACACACACACACACACACACACACACACACACTCTGTGCTAATTTTATCTTTTATCTGGAAATCCTGAATCATCTGGTGTCAGAGTAGACTCACCTAGACTCAATCTAATTCCATCAATTTACAGGAAAACTTTTATTTTGTATCTTTAGTTTCTGTTGGGAATTTTACTCTGATTATTTTAGATGTCATTTTGATGATTCATATGTTTGTATTGAGCTGGAAAATTTCCTCAACATTTATATGTTAACTTGGTCTTAGTAAATACTTCCCATATCCCTCAAACAAAGTTGTCTATGTATTTAGTGGGCTTTTAGACATTAAACATCCTATTGCTCATTGCTTTACCAAAAAAAAAAAATCCCTAGCTAAGAAATCACTGACTTAGAACTTCGTTGGATGGAAGGATGCAGATACTGAATTTTACAGAGAAAATTTACTTTAATGGATTTATTGAAGAAACGTGGGTAGTATCTTTATCATCTTAGCAACATTACATAAATTCTTTTTTATTAAGAGTTATTTGTCCTTACATGAATTACTCAATTAGAAAGGCTTCATATTTGAACTCAGATATATATGTTCTATGCCTGTCATTACAAAATGGGCCTGAAAAAATTCAGAAAGGCTCAATACCAGAAAGCAAGAAAGCACGAGATTTCTTTCCTTTTTTTTTTTTTGTCTACAATTAATTAGACCATTTCTTAATATATGGAAGAGTTACATTCATTATCAGTGGAAACAATGACCAAACAAATGATACCAACCATTTTCAAAAATAAAATTAGCTTGCACTCTATTTTTTTAAATGCTAAAATTTAAATTATTTTGTATTTTACATAGAACATATACTTTCTCTTGTCTTAGACCCCCTTTTCACTTAGTGATATAATACATGTGTTTATATAAAATCATGTGTATTCCTTGTATCATAGTTTGGGGTAGTGAAATTTTGTATATTCATGTATAATGACTTCATAAATCATTTCTACACAGGATGATACAATGCTTTCAGCAAATTTCCAAAGTCTCATAAAAGTCATAAACCTAACTATTTTTATTTAATCAAACAAGACAGGCTACATGAGGGATCCTGTCTGTGCCCTTCTGATTTCTGTAGACAGCAACACTGGTGAACAGACTAAGACTAACTGATGGAGAAAATGTTGAGTTCTATCAGTATAGGTGTTCTGATGACAGTCATTACCAGCCTGTGACATTTTTAACTGCTTGTTGACTAACAGCAATAGGAAGCCCTACATTTACAGTGGAAAAGAAGACAGACCAGATGTTCTTTCATTAGAACCCACTCTTTTTGGGGGCGGAGCCAAGATGGCGGAAAGGAAGCAGTAACCTCGCTGAGCTCCTCTGTCACTAAGTCCAAAAGGGTAAATCTGAGCAGATTCCAGAGTGACGAAGCCCAGTGGAAGACAGACTGTGGCAGAATCCAGCACAGGAGGTTGCCCAGAGTGCCCGCACAGGTCGAGCGCAGAGCGCGTGGGGTCTGCACAGCTCAGACCTAAGAGCAGGCAAGCAGACTACACCAGAGAGAGAAAAAGCCCCAGCCTGCAGACTTACCAAGGACGAATCGCAGTCATCTCGCAGAGGGAACGGATCATTGGAGCCAGGTAGGAGAGTCGGGCCCCAGTGGAGAGAGTGGCTTCTCAGGCTGCATTCAGCCCCCAGCCTGGAAATTTAGAAACTGCCTGCCTGTATGATACAGGGGCTGGAATGGCAAAGTAAATTCTAGCTGCTCCGATCCTCCCATCCCTCCTTCATGAAGCAGAAAACCCAAAGATAAGTCTCCCACCCAGATTGAAATCCCAAGTTAATGGAAATAGCCTCAGGCTTGAGAATCTCCAAGAAAGGGTGTAACTGAGTCAGCCAGGAATCTAAAGAGAAGAGAGGGAGGGGACCCAACAAGCCCCACCTCACCTCACCAACAAAAGCCTACTTATAGCCCAGGGGTATAGAGGCAGAAATCTGAAGTGGTCAGACTCATCCCCACCTACACATCTACATTCCTCACTGACTTCCCTGACTTAGCCATAAACTAGCCACCCAGAGGTATTCAAAGTCAAGGATCAGGCCCCAAACTCATAGCCTGAGACACTAAGAAACAGGAAGTCACAATGGGAAGGAAGGAAGCTGAAAAGGAGAAGGGGAAGGCAAGAAAGTCTATTCGAGCATACTATGCAGGGCAAGAACAACAAAACACACAGGACAATATAGACTCTCTGCCCACACCAGAGACCACAGAAGGAAACATGATCTGGTCTCAAGCCCAAATAGCATTCCTGGAGGAGCTTAAGAAAAATTTTAAAGACCAAATCAGGGAGGCAATGACCAACTTGGAAAAAGAAAATACCTCCCTAAAAAAGGAACTTCAAAAACTTATTGAAGACCATAATTCACTAAAAATTAGATACAACCAAACTGAAACTCAGAACTCTATGATGCAGCAGGAGTCAATCGAAAAAAACAAGATGATCGAAAAATTGCAAGAAAATGTAAAATATCTCACTGGAAAAATAACTGACCTAGAGAACAGATCCAGGAGAGACAACCTAAGAATTATTGGTCTACCAGAAAGCCATGATGAGAAAAGCAGTCTAGACAACATCCTCCAAGAGATTGTCAAAGAAAACTGTCCTGAGGTCCTGGAATCAGAAGATAAAATAGCTATTGATAGAATTCACCGGACTCCTCCTGAAAGAGATCCCAAACTGAAAACTCCAAGAAATATAGTAGCCAAATTCCAGAATTATAAGATTAAAGAAAAAATTCTACAAGCAGCCAAAAAGAAACAATTCAAATATCGAGGAACTACAGTTAGGATCACACAGGACCTAGCAGCTTCTACATTAAAAGAGCGGAGGGACTGGAATTTGATATTTCGTAGGGCAAGAGAGCTAGGACTACAACCAAGGATTAACTACCCGGCAAAACTGAGCATAATCTTTCAGGCAAGGAGATGGACGTTTAATGAAGTAAGGGACTTCCAGACTTTCCTAATGAAAAAGCCAGAGCTCAATGGAAAATTTGATCTCCAATTACAAGACTCCAGAAGAACATAAAAAGGTAAACAAGGGTAACATAGACTCACACATGCAGAAGTGCACATACCCACACCCACAAACACAAGCTCATTACTTGGGATGCAACAAGAGCAAAATGTTCACATCCCTATATGTGGAGCTGATAACTGTCAATATTTGAAATCTCTATGATTATCATGACCTGCAAAAGGGTTATACTTAGAGGGTGTGGGTATGAATGCACTAACATGGAGTCTAAAAAAAAAAAAGACTATTAAGGGGATCAATGGTACTGTAATGGGAAAAAGGAAAGGATGAGCTAGGAAAAGGTAAAATATGCCATCTGAAGAGGCATCAAAACACACTATAGAAGAAGGGAAAGTAAGAGGGAGAGGAACATCATTTAAACACTATTCTCACTGGTTCTGGTTCAAAGAAGGATCAAATTAATCAGTGAAGTTTAAGAATCTAACGTGAATAGACACATAAATTCATTAAATAGAGGAATTGGAGGGAGGGAGAGGAGCATTGTTTGAAATTTACTCTCATTGGTTTGGAATCAAACGGGGAGTAATTTACTCTGATAAGTATAAAAATTTGTTGTGTCCTATAGATAGTGGGAGGGTAAGGGGGGGGTGAAAAGGAGGAGACTAAAGGGAGGGATTATAAGGGAGGGAAATAGTAGTAAGGGGAGAGGGTAGGTTAAGAAGGGGGGTCACTGGGTGGGAACACTGAGGGAGGGGGTGGTCAAAAGGGAAAACTTCAAGGAGGGGAAGGGAGAAGGAAGAAACAAAAACATAAACAGGGGAGGGAATAGGATGGAAGGGAAGAGACAGATAGTCATCATTACTGTGAATGTGAATGGGATGAACTCTCCCATAAAACAGAGGCGGATAGCAGAATGGATTAAAAACCATAATCCTACAATATGCTGTCTACAAGAAACACATTTGAAACAAAGGGATACCCACAGGGTAAAGGTAAAAGGTTGGAGTAAAATTTATTATGCCTCAGCTAAAGTAAAAAAAGCAGGGTAGCAATACTTATCTCAGATAAAGCAAAAGCAAAAATAGATCTAATTAAAAGAGATAAGGAAGGAAACTATATCCTACTAAAAGGCACCATTGAGAATGAAGCAATATCACTACTTAATATATATGCACCAAGTGGTATAGCATCCAAATTCCTAGAGGAGAAGTTAAAGGAATTAGAGGAAGAAATAGATAGCAAAACTATACTAGTGGGGGACCTTAATCTCCCCCTCTCTGAACTCGATAAATCTAACCTCAAAATAAACAAGAAAGAAGTTAAGGAGGTGAATAGAATCTTAGAGAGACTAGATATGATGGATCTCTGGAGAAAACTGAATGGGGATAAAAAGGAATTTACTTTCTTCTCAGCAGTGCATGGTACATACTCAAAAATAGACCATGTACTAGGGCATAAAAACCTCACAATCCAGTGCAGAAAGGCAGAAATAGTAAGCGCATCATTCTCAGATCATGATGCAATAAAAATTATATGCAATAAAGGGCCATGGAAAGATAGACTAAAAACTAATTGGAAACTAAACAATTTAATCCTAAAAAATTGGTGGGTCAAAGAAGAAATTATAGAAACAATCAATAATTTCATTCAAGAGAATGATAATAATGAAACAACATACCAAAATTTGTGGAATGCACTAAAGGCAGTTCTCAGGGGAAGTTTTATATCCCTGAGTGCATACTTAATTAAAGCAGAGAGAAGGGAGGTCAGTGAATTGGACATGCAATTGAAAAAGCTAGAAAAAGAACAAATTGAAAATCCCCAATTTAGTACTAAATTAGAAATACTGAAAACCAAAGGTGAGATTAATAAAATTGAAATTAAGAAAACCATTGAATTAATAAATAAAACCAAGAGCTGGTTTTATGAAAAAATCAACAAAATTGATAGACCCTTAGTCAATATGATAAAAAAAAAGAAAGAAGAAAACCAAATTATGAGTATCAAAAATAAAAAGGGTGAATCTACCTCCAATGAAGAGGAAATCAAAAAAATAATGAGGAATTATTTTTCCCAATTGTATGCACATAAATATGACAATCTTAGTGAAATGGATGAATATTTACAAAATCACAAATTGCCCAGATTAACTGAAGAGGAAGTGAATTACCTAAATAACCCCATCTCAGAAAAAGAAATCAAACAAGCCATCAATGAACTCCCTAGGAAAAAATCTCCAGGGCCAGATGGGTTCACTAGTGAATTCTATCAAACATTTAAAGAACAATTGATTCCAATACTCTACAAACTATTTGGGAAAATTAGTGAAGAAGGAGTCCTACCAAACTCTTTCTATGACACAAATATGGTACTGATTCCTAAATCAGGAAGAGATAAAACAGAGAAAGAAAATTATAGACCAATCTCCCTCATGAATTTAGACGCAAAAATTCTAAATAAAATATTAGCCAAAAGACTCCAACAACTTATCACAAAAATAATACACCCTGATCAGGTAGGATTCATTCCAGGAATGCAAGGATGGTTTAATATTAGGAAAACCATCAATATAATTGAGCATATCAACAACAAAACTAGCAAAAACCACATGATCCTCTCAATAGATGCAGAAAAGGGGGGGGCGGAGCCAAGATGGCGGAGTAGAAACAGCTCCTCCAAGCCTCTCTGCCCCCAGACTCTCCACAAACTATGTAAAAAAGGACTCTGAAAAACTTCTGGAGCCCCAGCACCCACAGAATGACACAGAGAAGCTAACCTCCCGCTGAGGACAGCCCAGCACCCTGCAGGAAGGACCAGCGCAGTGGTCTGGGAGCCGGCAGCGCGCAGAGCACAGGAGCTGAGCCGAGCCCAGGTCCACGTGAGCCGAGGTTTTAGCCCCAGGGCGGCAGGGCCAGCAGCCGGCTGGAGGAACCCCAGAACACCAGGAACTGTGGCGACCCCAGAATTATCAACATAGACTTGCCTAGGACAAAGTAAGAGGTTAGTGTCCTATGGACTTTGGGACCTGTATTTGGGGAATGCGTCAGCTCCCTCCCCTGGGGGCTAGAAGCTGCTGAGGAGACGCCACTGTGTAGTTTTCAGAGGCATTTCCAGCTCCCAGCCTACAAATCGTGGGGAGATCCAGCGATCAGTCTTGGGGGGTAATCGCTCTTGCTTTAACCTCCTGGATCTGGATTGTGATCTAGGGTGGAAGTTGTGGGTGGGTTTACAGCTTGCCAGAAACGGAAGTTGCCCCCCACACGTTCGGGACGAAAATTCCTCTAGCTGGCCTTAAAGCCATAGTGTGGCAACAAGCCCAAAAGTCAAGCAATTAAGTGGCAACATGCCAAGGCAAAGGAAACAGAAAAATGCAACCCTAGACTCCTATTTTGGGGGCATAGAGCGGGAAAAGGACTGTGAGGTCAGAAGTCCTGCTCCAAAAGCCCCAGGGGAAAACATGAGTGGGTTGCAGGCCATAGAGGACCTTAAGAAGGACTTTAAAAATCAAATAAGAGAAGTGGAGGAAAAATTGGAAAGAGAAATGAGAAGGATGCAGGAAAAGTATGAAATGAGGGTCAACAGCCTGACTGAGGAAAACAACACCTTAAAAAATAGACTAACTCAAATGGCAAAGGAGGCCCAAAAGGGCAATGAGGAGAAGAATGCCTTAAAAAGTCGAATTTGCCAGATGGAAAAAGAATCTCAAAAGTTCACTGAGGAGATTCATTCCTTCAGAGTTAGACTGGAGCAAATGGAAGCTAATGACTTTATGAGAAATCAAGATGCTGTTAAGCAGATCCAAACAAACGAAAGATTAGAAGGCAATGTGAAATATCTCATGGGAAAAACCACTGACCTGGAAAATAGATCCAGGAGAGACAATTTAAAAATTATTGGACTACCTGAAAGCCATGATCAAAGAAAGAACCTAGAAATCACCCTTCAAGAAATTCTCAAGGAAAACTGCCCTGATGTTTTAGATCCAGAGGGCAAAATAGAGGTTGAAAGAATCCACAGATCACCTCCTGAAAAAGATCCCAAAAAGAAAACTCCCAGAAATATTATAGCCAGGTTCCAGAATCCCCAGATCAAGGAGAAAATACTACAAGCAGCCAGGAAGAAACAATTTCAATATTGTGGAAACACAATCAGAATAGCCCAGGACCTGGCAGCTTCTACACTGAGGGATTGAAGGGCATGGAATATGATATTCCAGAGGGCAAAAGAACTGGGAATGAACCCAAGGGTTACCTACCCAGCAAAACTGAGTATTTTGTTTCAGGGGAAAATATGGTCATTCAGTGGAATAGAGGACTTTCAAGCATTCTTGAGGAAAAAACCAGTTGAATAGAAAATTTGACATCCAGACGCAAGAAGTAAGAGATGCCTGAGAAGGTAATCAGGGAAAAGAAATCAAAAGGAACTTATCAAAGTTGAACTATTTACATTCCTATATGGAAAAGCAATATCTGTGACTGATGATATCTTTCTCACTATGAAAATAATGGAAGAAGGGGGTGTGGTCATACGAATACATATGTGGATGTGTGTGTATATGGCTACAGTTATATATGGATAGAGGGCATAGGTTGATTTTGTTGGGAAGGGAGAGTACTCAAGAGATGAAATTATGAGGTGAGAGAGGAAAGTGGCAAGAGGAGATGGGGAGAGACATGGTAGGGTAAACTATCTCATGTAGGGGAAGTGGGTGCAAAGGAGGGGAGAATAAGGAAGGCTAAAAAGGCAAAACCACATTCACATTGAATTTGGTTCAGGGAGAAAATGACATACATACTAAATGGGATATCTCAACCTGCAGCAGGATAGGGGGAAGGGGGATGAGAGGAGGGATGATGGATGGGAGGGCATCCTTGGGGTGAGGGGAGGTTGGAAGTACCCACTATAGAAGAGGGACAGGATCATGTAGGGAATGGACCAGGTGGGGGGTGGGATGAGTGGGAGGGAATTATAAGCAGCCTTGTACAATATATCTACTATGATAATGTTTTGCATAGCTAGACATGTACAACATATACTGAATTACTTATATCCCAAGAAGGAATGGGTGACAAGGGAGGAAGGAAATGGATCTGAAATTCAAGGTCGTAACATTAAATGTTTCAAATATATATATAAATACTATTATTAATACTCTTTTGCCTATAATTGGGAGATAAGATGTGCAGGCATTGGGACACAAAGATTCATCTTCCTCTAATGGAAAAGTCGACGGGGGTATGGGAGAAGGTATGGGAGAGAGCAGATTGGAGGAAGCGATATCTTGTGGGACTGCTATTCTGGGAGGGTGGGTAGGGGAATAATGGGGGGAAAATGATTGTAACTCAAAATCTGGCGGAAATGAATGATGTAGAACAGAAGTTAATAAAGTATTTGTTTAAAAAAAAATAGATGCAGAAAAGGCTTTTGACAAAGTACAACATCCATTCCTATTAAAAACACTAGAAAGTATAGGAATAAATGGAGCCTTCCTTAAAATAGTTGCTAGCATCTATCTAAAACCATCAGCAAGTATTATATGCAATGGGGATAAACTAGAAGCCTTTCCAATAAGATCAGGAGTGAAACAAGGGTGTCCACTATCACCCCTCTTATTCAATCTGGTACTTGAAACGTTAGCAGTAGCAATTAGAGAAGAAAAAGAAATCAAAGGAATCAAATTAGGCAAAGAAGTGACCAAGCTGTCACTCTTTGCAGATGATATGATGATATACTTAGAGAATCCTAGAGAATCAAGTAAAAAATTACTTGAGACAATAAATAAATTTGGCAAAGTTGCAGGATATAAAATAAACCCACATAAATCCTCAGCATTCCTGTACATCTCTAATAAAACTCAACAGCAAGAGATAGAAAGAGAAATCCCATTTAAAGTCACTGTAGACATTATAAAATATTTGGGAATCTACTTGCCAAAACAAACCCAGAATCTATATGATCACAACTACAAAACACTTCTCACAGAAATAAAATCAGATCTAAATAGTTGGAAAAATATCAATTGCTCGTGGCTGGGTCGAGCTAATATAATAAAAATGACAATTTTACCCAAACTAAATTATATATTTAGTGCCATTCCAATCAATTTACCAAAAAACTACTTTGTAGAGTTAGACAAAATAATAACAAAATTTATTTGGAAAAACAAAAGGTCTAGAATATCAAGGGAATTAATGAAAAGAAATGCTAGGGAAGGTGGACTAGCTATGCCAGATCTTAATCTGTATTATACAGCAGCAGTCATCAAAACTGCTTGGTACTGGCAGAGGTGTAGAGTAGTGGATCAATGGAATAGATTAGGTGCAGGAGACCCAGCAGTTAATGAATATAGCAATCTATTGTTCGATAAACCCAAAGACCCCAGTTTTTGGGATAAGAATGCACTATTTGACAAAAACTGCTGGGAAAACTGGAATACAGTATGGCAGAAACTGGGCATAGATCACTATCTAACACCATATACCAAAATAAAGTCTAAATGGGTGCATGATCTAGGTGTAAAGGATGATACTGTAAGCAATTTGGGAAAGCAAGGAATAGTTTACCTGACAGATCTGTGGAGAGGGGAAGATTTTAGGACCAAATAAGAATTAGAGAGCATTATAAAATGCAAAATGGATAATTTTGATTACATTAAATTGAAAAGCTTCTGCACAAACAAAGCCAATGTAACCAAGATCAAGAGGGAGGTGGGAAATTGGGAAAGAATTTTTACAACCTGTGTCTCTGATAAAGGACTCATTTCTAAAATTTATAGAGAATTGAGCCAAATCTATAAGAATACAAGTCATTCCCCCAATTGATAAATGGTCAAAGGATATGAACAGGCAGTTTTCAGAGAAAGAAATTAAAGATATCTATAAGCATATGAAGAAATGCTCTAAATCACTATTAATTAGAGAAATGCAAATCAAAACAACTCTGAGATACCACATCTCTCCAGTCAGATTGGCTAAGATGACAAAACAAGAAAGTGACAAATGCTGGAGAGGTTGTGGGCAAATTGGAACGCTAATACATTGCTGGTGGAGTTGTGAATTTATCCAACCATTCTGGAGAGCAATCTGGAATTATGCCCAAAGGATTATAAATAATTTCATACCCTTTGACCCAGCCATACCACTCCTAGGGTTATATCCCAAAGAGATCATAGTAGTGGGAGGAAGAACCATATGTACAAAAATATTTTTAGCAGCCCTTTTTGTGGTTGCAAAGAATTGGAAACTAAAGGAGTGCCCATCAATTGGGGAATGGCTAAACAAGTTGTGGTATATGAATGTAATGGAATTTTATTGTGCTATAAGAAATGAGGAGGTGACGGATTTCATAATTACCTGGAGAGACTTATACAAACTGATGCTGAGCGAGAAGAGTAGAATCAGAAGAAATTTGTATACAATCACAGACATACCATATCTGTGACGACCAACTATGACAGACTGGACTCTTTTCAGCAATGCAGTGATATAAGTTAATCCCGAATGACTCAAGAAAGTGAGAAATGTGCCATCCAGAGATATAACTAGAAAGAACTGAGCCTGAATCCTGATGGAAGCAAACTAAATGATCTTGTTCTTCTCATTGTTTGGTTGTACTTCTTCCTTACCATCTTTCATCCCACCTAGTACTATATGCCTTTGTAATTGGAATAATGTTTAATATGAATGCATTTGCAGACCCTATACTGTACTATATGATGTCATGAGGGGAGGGGGGAGGGAAGTAAAGGAAATTTGAAAATCAAGGAACTATGGAATTGAATCTTGTCAACTGAAACTAAACTAATAAATTAATTTAAAAAAAAAAAAAAGAACCCACTCTTTTTTAGGCTTAGGTTTTCAGTCCTCTTCATATGATAAAAGAATTGAAATGCTACTTTATGTCCTTTGTCACATTGGATCCTGACTAGTTTCCTAGCTAAGCAAATATTTTATCTTATTTATAAACAATTTCCCCAGGCTAGATTCAAATCCTTTACCCAAACTGACCAAGTTTAAAATTCTCCTGCTTTTCTACCATTTATCTTAGTATTATGATTCCAGAAGATATCCCAATTTATATAGAAAGTATAAGCAGTGATGTTTTAAGTATATACAGTCAGGCCAGTGAGAATAACTCTGGATCTATTGGAAGTGAGCATTAGGGAAAAGGGTAAGGATCTTTTCCCCTCATTTTATAATGGAGAGACATTGAGTAGTGTTGTCAATAAAGCACTAGAAACGGCTTCTCCTTGAAAAACTAGACAATCTGGCCATCACCAACCTTATTGAACAGAGAATGCTACCTATAAGTATTCAATACACAAATTATGATAAAAATTATCTATACAAAGTTATAGAAATTCCAGGAAAGTCATTGATTTAGAGGTAGACAATTGACTTCACATAAAATTCTTAAAACACACTCAAAATCTGCAAAGATTTTCTTTAGAGAAAACAAAGGAAATACTCTCTTGTAGTTGAGTGCTCTACATATCATAAAAGACATGTGGCATCCCATCAATATCTAATTGTATTAGATATTCTTCAGGGGCTCCTGGAAAACAGATGGAAAGGGCTCTTACTATTGATCAACATTCAGAAATTCAAGTGTTCATTGTTTACTGAACTGGTCAATTATCATTGAATTTTTCATTCCAACTTAAAATGAAAAATTAACAGAAATCAAGACATTTTATATAAGGTGTGATTTGATAAAGAGAAAGGACTAGAATTTTAGAGTTCCACACTATATGCAAATAAATGTAGGGGTGTGGATTTAAATGAATAAACATCAGTTTAACTTTTTTTTTTTTACCTCATCTCTCTTTGTCCCCTTCTATCAAATGACACAGAAGGTGAACTGTGTTTTTGAATCTCTTATTCCAACCTCATAATTGCTTCTTTCAAAGGCAGAATAGTGAAAGCTACCATTAAATGTTAATATTATAAGAGTTTGTGCCTTTTGATCTCAGGGAAATTCAGATGTAAAAATAACTATGGACAAGTAGACACCCAGAATCCTTTCTTATTAAAAAAAAGTGCTTATAATTTTAATATAATGAGTGATGAATTTTTACTTCAAAAAATCTAAGTTCCCAGAATAGAAAATACAATTGAAGAACCAAGGACAATATATTGTGTTTCCTCTCTAAGAGAATCATCCCTTATCAAGATGTGTCACAGATTATTCGCTAAAATGAATTAAGTAGAAATTTTCATATAAAATCACATCAACAAAGAGAAATTTTTTTTTACCATTTTCTTTTCTGTTGTCATCTTTTAGAAGTTTATACTCTGCTAACTGACCTCTGGTTTCCTGACTGTTATTTTTCTTTGTTTCTTTCTGTTATGATTCCATGTGTTTGTCAGCTCACCTGTTTTTATTCTTCCCTGGCTTCACTTCAAATCGAATTGAATCCAAGTCAACTCAAATTCAATTAAATTCCACAAACATTTATGCATATAGTACCTACTATGCTCCAGGAACCATATTTAGGTGTCTAGGATACAGAAACAAAAATGTTAGATAATCAAAGAGATTGAAGCTTTGGGGAGGGAGGAAGAAAGAAGACAAGAATAACAAATACATGGTCAATTTGTCAATAAGCATTTGCTAAGCCCCTACCATATGTTAGGCACTGTGCTAAGCTCTGGGGATCAAAGGAAAAGGAAAAGTAGGTTCTTGGTTTCAAGGAGTTCACTGTATAAGGGAGGAAAAACTATAAAAAACTATGGATAAACCAAATATATACAAGATGTATTGAAGGTATTCAATAGAGGGAAGACACTAATATTAAGGGGGTCTTGAGAAAGGGCTCTTTTAGAAGGTGGGATTGTAGCTGGGATTTAAAAGAAACCAGATAGCCAAGAGGCAAAGATGCAAAAAGAGAGAATTTTAAGCATGGGATACAGTGGGTGAAAATGCATGGAGTGTCTTCATGAGGAACTGCAAGAAGGCCAGTGTCACCGAATTGTAAAGTATATGAAGCTTGGTAAGGTATAGCCAATGTCAGTGTATAGAACAGTAAATGGGGTTGGCAGTGGGTCTACAGTATAAGAAGGTAGGGGAGGGTAGAATACGAAGGACTTTAAATGACACAGGATTTTGTGTTCAAACCTGGAAGGCATAGGGAACAAATGGAATTTATTGAGTAGGGGTGTGACATAATCAGATCTGTGTTTTAGGAAAATAATTTTGACAGCTGAGTGGAGGATGGACTGGATTGGTAATAACTTGAAGATAACAGAACAAGACCAACCAAGAGGCCATTGCAACATTTTGAGTTATAAAATGAAGAGGACCTGCACCAGGGTGGTGACAATATTAGAGGAGAGAGGGAGACATAGATGGGAGATTTTGGAAAGTTTATATCAAAAGGATTTGGCAACAGTTAGATACAGGGGTGCTGAATGAGAGTGGGGAATTAAGGTTGTCACCTGGGTTGAGAGTCTGGGTGCCTGAGTAAATGATGGTTCTTTCAACAGTAATAGGGAAATTTCAGGGGGAAGGGAGACATTTCGAGGAAAATATAATGAGCTCAGTTTTTATCATTTTGAATTTAAGATGCCTGTAGCATCTTAATAAATAATTGTCTACTTTGAAATATCCAGTTGCCAGTTGGAGATGCAAATATGGAGAAGGGAGACTAGGACAGATTGCAGATGATTCTAAAATCATCAGCATAAAGATGATAATTGAAGTCATGTAAGGTCAGCAAGAAAAATAGTATAGAGAGGCAAGAGAAGAGGGCCCCAAACATTGGCATGGATGACTTGGATGAAGATGAGCAAAGAGCTAGAAAAGACTGAGAAGGAGCAGTCAGACAGAGAGGAGAGGAAGAGTAAAATTAGAGAGAAAGCAGAATCTACGAAAAGAGGATGAGCAACAGTGTCAAAGGCTGCTCAGAGGTCAAGGTGCATAGTGGTGATGAAAAAGGCCTTTGGATTTTTTAATTAAAAGTTCATTGATAATTTTGAAGAGTACCATTTTAGAATGATGAAGTCAGAAGTCAGACGATGGAGAGTTAAGGAGAAAATAAGAGGCAAGGAATTTGAGGCGGCAATTTTAAATGACCTTAAGTACTTTAGCCACAGAAAAGAAGACGAAGCGTGGAAACATATCTAGCAGATATAAATAGGTCAAATGAGGTTTTGCTTTTGGGTTTTTGTTTTCTGAGAATGGGAGAGACATGGGTATATTTGTAAGTAATAGGAAAACAGCTAGTTGACTAGGAGAATTTGAAGACAAATGAGAGAAGATGAATCTATAGAAGAAAAGATAGAGTGGGACGTCTTGTGCATATAGAGGGTTTTCCCTTGACAAGAATGGGCATCTCTCCATATAAGACAGGGATGAAGGAGGGAATAGTTGTAGAAGGTATCTGAAGAGCATGAAATGAAGAAAGAAGAGGGACCTCTTGGTGAATGGATTTAGTTGTTTTTTTTTTCCCAGTAAAATATAAGGGAAATTTCTCATTTGAGGGTAGGGAGTGGTATTAGAGGTTTAAGGAGGGATATTAAGTTTGGAAAAAATACTGTACTGAGTGGTATAGTGACTCAGGGAGGTATAAAAGGATCTCCTGGCCACCATGAGGGTTTAGTTAATGTTACGTGAGACAAATATATTATGGATATGGTTATCATGGTTCATAAATTCTTTGGATTTGATTTATAGTATTTGTCATGACAAAAAAATTAGAAATTAAGGGGATGTCCATCAATTGGTGAATGACTGAACAAGCTGTGGTATATGATTTTGATGGAATACTATTGTGCTATAAGAAATGATGAGCACAGAAGACATGAACTGATACTAAGTAAAGTGAGCAGAACCAGGAGAACATTGTACATAATAACAACAATATTGTAAAAATTATCAATTGTGAAAAACTTAGCTTCTCTAATCAAGACAAGATCTAAGGCAATTAAAAAGGACTCAAGAAGCAAAATTCTATTCTTTTCCATAGAGAGAACTGATGAATACTGAATGCAGATTAAGCTACTTTTAAATTTTCCTTTATTTATCTTGGGGTTTTTTGTCTGTTTTCTTTTGCAACATGGCTAATATAGAAATATGTATAATCAGTATCAGCTTGCCTGCCTTCTCAAGAGATAATGCAGTGCTCAAAATTTTTAAGAATTGAACTTGAATCTTTTTACATGTAATTTGGAAATATTCAACAAGATAAAATATGTTTGAAAAATCATCTGGATTATTTTCAGCAGCACATGAGTAAGAGGATGGTGGGAAGAATCTAAGGCTGAAGTTTGGGCAATAGGATAAAGGGCATGGAAATCGAGAGAAGGTTATGAAGAAAAGCAAAGGAGGAGAATTTAGCCAGTACAGGGGTAACGGCCTGAAAAAGAACTGAGAAATTGAAGGGTTGGAACAGAGTTTGTTGTCACAATTCAGGGGAAGAGGTGGAATGCAACAGACTGTCATCAAATAAGAGGATTTTGTGGTTCATGAAAGTGGTGCATTTGTAAAGTATGAGGGCTTCTAAATGATGGAGATGATGAAGGATTATGCCTTCTAGGCTTTGGGGACAGAAACTACAATGACAAGAAAATGGAAAATGGGATGTTATGTAGATAGCAAACATCTGTTCTTGTTGGCCATTTGAAGATATTGCCCAGACTGCTTCCTTAACTGACAAAATAGGTAATCTACATTTGAATAAGTGAAAGTTTATTGTCTTCAAATTCAATAATTATATCCAATGCTGAACTCTTAAGTTTTGCCCCCTAAATAGACCTCTCCTCTCTATTTCCTAATTCTGTTAATTTCGTCATTATTTTCTTAACAGATTCAAATCTTTGGCTTTTCCTTTGTCCTCACCCACCATACCAATTAGTTAGATTCTATTAATTTTACCTTACCAATATATCTCAAATCTATTTCCTTTTCCTTTCACATTGCTGCCAATCTAGTTGAGAACCACAACACTCTCTCTGCTTGAAATTTTATAAATCTTCTAACTGCTCTCTTTGCATCCAATCTTTCCTCACTGTTATCTAGTCTTCATATAATTGTTAAAGTAATCTTCCTAAACCACACATCTAACCATATTTTTTTTATGGTGGTGCAGTGAATAGAGCACCAGCCCTGGAGTGAGGAGGATCTGAGTTCAAATCCAGCCTCAGACACTAACACTAACCAACCATGTGACCTTGAGCAAGTCACTTAACCTCAATTGTCCCCTGCAAAAAGCAAAAAAAAAATCTTCAATGACTCCCCTTTGTCTATGTTATAAAATATAGATTCCTTCCCTGTCAATTCCGTGAGCTAACTTTTGTGGTGTGATTCTTTTTCATGTTCTCTCAAAAATCCTCCAGAGAGGATACTCAATAACCTTGAGGTCCTTCTCTATGTGTTTTAACATTGAGTGGCTTTTTTTTTTAACATTTAGTGGTTATCATTGGTGCACTTCAACTTAATTTTTTCCTTTTGCTACATGATCATCCCACCTTATTGTCTGATAATTCATCCTGTGGACCATATATTGTCTGTTACTTCTTTAAGGGAAATCTTCAACTATAATGTTTTTGAAGTTTGGCTATATGCCTGATGCATTTCTCTACTGCCTTTTGAGTCACATGCCACATTCAAAGGCAATTATTGTTAAGAGAGAAGATATCTGGAAGAGGAGGATCAGGATTTCAAGGGTACTCAAATCTTTGCATATAGCTATTTGCAGCATTTGAGGATTCAGTTTAGACTAGAAGAAAAAAAAAAGACCTAAGCCAAATGACAGATGCCTTCAAATATGGGAAGGATTGTCATGTTGCTGAGGAGGGAAGGAGAATTTTAATGTTCAACTTAGTTTACAGAGGATGCAAGTGTTACCAAAGATGGAAGTATATGAAAACAGATTTCAGACAATAGGAAAGCAGATTTTGGACCAATATAACGTTGAGGATCCTGTACATTAATATAACCTGAAATTGCAAGTAACTCCCTTTATAGTGAATTCTCAATCTTGGAAATATTCAATCAGAGATCAGATGACTATTTTTTTGGGTACTAGAGAGGTGACTGAGACGTCAGTTTGAAAGTTGGATTATATTACCTCTAAAGTTCCCTACAGATTGAGATACAGGGACAGAGAGCGAGAGAGACAGAGAAAGAGAAAGAGAAACAGAGACAGAGACAGATTGATTTCAGGAAACAATCCTAAAACTCAACTGCACAAATTCCTATTTTCTCTTTCTTTTACTGCATCTAAAGGATATGTCAACACAAAGTAGAATCTTAATAGCTTTGAAGGTTTTCAATAGAGTTGTAATTTGGTTTATAAACCAAGTCACTGTGTCCTAGATTTACAGTAACATGTAATCTTTAAATATACTGTATATCACTTTGCTGATGGTCTTGCAATTAATGATTTGGGCACAAGGAATAATGTACTAAAAAGGAGTTAACTTGAAAAGAGACTCTAAAGTATTCAGAAAAATTTAGAGCAATTCACAAGACAGGAAGGCATCATTTCATGATTAAAAAATCTTTTCCTTAACTCTTTATTAAAAATTGACCCCTACACATTTTATTTTCACCTAAGTTTAGGAGTTTTCCTTTGTGGAAACCACAATTTGCTGATTTCACTGAAGCAAGATGATTAAACTATAATACAATTACTTAGGAGACAGACTGACTCCACAACATCTATTTGCCAGAGAAAATCTAGTAAAAAAGATCAAATTCTTCTGTCTGTATCACACCAAAATTTAGGTATTTAGAAATCTATTGGTTATTGATAGAATTTTTCTATTTTTATTCAGAATGTTTATCTGGAAGATAAAGTCATGATTAATTTACATTTGTTAGCCTCATCTCAAACACTATTTTGTTCTCTGCTGTGCATGTTCAGGTACATCTTGAAAATTTAGTCCACTGTGCTTGGCAATTAAATTAAGTTTGCCCATCTTTAATTACACTGCTAGCAGCTCTTCCATGGAACATATTGGAGGCAATATGTAGGAAAGAAGAAGAGCCTGTGATACATTAGGCATTCAAGCAAAAAGAACAAAAATAGGAATTTCTTGGCCTGTTAGGTCAAACCAGATAAGTTTTTCTAAGGGGGGTAGATATAGAGGAAGTTCAGTTGGAAATGAAGATATAGTTGTTTTTTTTTAAACAAATGCTTTATTAACTTCTGTTTTACATCATTCATTTCCACCAGATTTTGAGTTACAATCATTCCCCCCACCCTGTTTTTCCCCTACCCACCCTCCCAGAATAGCAGTCCCAGAAGATATCGCTTCCTCCAATCTGCTCTCTCCCATATCTTCTCCCATACCTGATTAGACTTTTCCATTAGAGCAAGGTGAATCTCTGTGCCTCAATGCCTGCACATCTTATCTCCCAATTACATGCAAAAGAGTATTAATAATAGTATTTATATATATTTGAAACATTAAATTTTAAGACCTCGAATTTCAGATCCATTCCCTTGCTCCCTTGTCACCCATTCCCTCTGGGAAGATAAGTAATGCAGTGTATGTTGTACATGTCTAGCTATGCAAAACACTACCATAGTAGATATATTGTAAAAGGCTGCTTATAATTCCCTCCCACCCATCCCACCCCCCACCAGGTCCATTCCCTACTTGATCCTGTCCCTCTTCTATAGTGGGTACTTCCAACCACCCCTCCCCCCAAGAATGCCCTCCCATCCATCATCCCTCTTCTCATCCCCCTTCCCCCTATTCTGCTGCAGGTTGAGATATCCCATTTAGTATGTATGTCATTCTCTCCCTGAACCAAATTCAACGAGAATGTGGTTTTGCCTTTTTGTCTTCCTATTCTTCCCCTCCCCTGCAGCCACTTCCCCTTGCTTCTTCTACATGAGATAGTTTACCCTACCCAGTCTCTCCCCTTCTCCTCTTGCCACTTTCCTCTCTCACCTCATAATTTCACCCCTTAGGTATCATCCCTTCCCAACAAATTCAACCTATGCCCTCTATCCATGTATAACTGTAAACATATATACACACATGCACATATGTATTCAAATGACATACACCTTTCTTCCATTATTTTCATACTGAGAGAGGTTTCATCAGTCACAGTTATTGTTTTTCCATGTAGGAATGTAAATAGGTCAACTTTGATAAGTTCCTTTTGATTTCTTTTCCCTGATTACCTTCTCAGGCATCTCTTGCTTCTTGCGTCTGGATGTCAAATTTTCTATTCAACTCTGGTTTTTTTCCTCATTTGTTCAAGAATGTTTAAAAGTCCTCTATTCCACTGAATGACCATATTTTCCCCTGAAACAAAATATTCAGTTTTGCTGGGTAGGTGACCCTTGGGTTCAGTCCCAGCTCTTTTGCCCTCTGGAATATCATATTCCATGCCCTTTGATCCCTCAGTATAGAAGCTACCAGGTCCTGTGCTATTCTGATTGTGTTTCCACAATATTGAAATTGTTTCTTCCTGGCTGCTTGGAGTATTTTCTCCTTGATCTGGGGATTCTGGAACCTGGCTATAATATTCCTGGGAGTTTTCTTTTTGGGATCTTTTTCAGGAGGTGACTGGTGGAATCTTTCAAGTCCTTTTTAAGGTCATCTATGGCCTGTAACCCACTCATATTTTCCTTTGGGGCTTTTGGAGCAGGATTTCTGACCTCACAGTCCTCCTCCTGTTCTATGCTTCCATCCTCTTTGCCCCCAAAATAGGAGTCTAATGTTGCATTTTTCTGTTTAATTTGTTTCCTTTGCCTTGGCATGTTGCCACTTAATTATTTGACTTCAGGGCTTGTTGCCACAGTAGGACCCTGCCACCAGACAGGGGAGCTTCTGTCCCGAATGTGTGGGGGAACAACTTCCATTTCTGGCAAGCTGGATACCCACCCCACAACCTCCACCCCAGACCACAATCCAGATCCAGGGATGTTAAAGCAAGAGCAATTATGCCCCAAGAATGATTGCTGGATCTCCCTATAGTTTGCAGGCCAGGAGCTGGAGCTGCCACTGAAAACTACAAAATGGAGTGTCTCCTCAGCGGCTTCTATCCCCCAGGGGAGGAAGCCAACACGTTCCCCGAATACTGGTCCCAAAGTCCATAGGGCACTAACCTCTCACTTTGTCTTAGGCAGGTCTGTGTTGATAATTCTGGAATCACCACAGCTGCTGGTGTTCTGGGGTCCCTCCAGCCGGCTGCTGGCCCTGACACCCTGGGGCTAAAACCATGGCTCAGGCAGACCTGGACTCTGCTCTCCGAGCGCTGCACTCTGTGCTGCCAGCTCCCAGAGCTCTGCGCTGGTCCTTCCTAAAGGGCTATTGGGCTGTCCTCAGTGGGAGGTTAGCTTCTCTGTGTTGTGCCGTGTGTGCTGGAGCTCCAGAAGTTGTTCAGAGTCCCCTTTTACAGAGTTTGGAGGTGATATGAGATATAGTTTTACAGTTCTGTACTAGAGAACATGAATACCATTTATCCAATACTACTAATCTGAAATAAAATAAATGTCCTTTTTTCAGGATATTAATTTCTTTCAAGAAAAATATTAATTTCTCAAGACAAAATATATATCAGTCTTTCTTAAAAATAAATATTTTGTATTGCAACTCATTTCTGGATATTTTACCCCATGGCATTTCAGGTAAAAAAAAAAGTCATATGTTTCATTGAGATAAATTCTGTGTTTTAAAACACATTTAGTCTCATGAGTTCTAAGATTTTTTTTCCTTATTACACCCTAAAGGCCAACAAAATACAATGTCATGCAATAATTTTTATGAAGAAAAAGTAATGGTTTAATAAATATATGATAAATTCCATTCTATAAATATATGGTTAAAATATACATTACAACTTAAACTAACTAATGAGATGGAATCAGGCATAATGGTGCCACCAGTAGTTTAGAGAGCAGGCAAAGAAATGATACAAAACTGATATTGGCATAACTTCAAAAAAGTAGAATTAATTTCAAAAAAGAAGAATTAGACACCCTCTCCATGTTAGCTGGAGTAATAACAATTACAATACTATGAGAACAAGAACAACCCACATTTATATGCTATTTTAAGGTTGTAAAGAAATGGAAAATAGTATTAATCCAATATGGCATCTGGGAAAGAATGGCTCCCCACAATTGACCAGGAGCTAATCTAGTCATCCCATGCTCTACTAGATCTATTTGCCATCACAAAGCCCTGAATAATAATCAAATTTCAGATGAACAGTGTTGCTAAAACAGAGTAGATCTCAACTCTGCCACACCCTCATTAACTTCAATAGGTGGAACAGGTATAGTTGCCAATACAATATAGGCAGTTGTTCTTTGACCAGTCTCAGTATTCATGTTTGCTTTGAAAACTCTTCTAGCACTATGTTCATGACAATCTAAGTCGTCAAGTCACAACAATATATATTATATCTAGGCAGCCAGACAATACAGTGGATAGAGTGCTGGGCCTAGAGTCAATGAAGCCCTGAGTTCAGTTCTGGCTTTAGACACCAATTGTGTGACCCTGGGCACTCTCATCATCTGTAAGATTGGGATAATGAGGAGCAAATGAGTTTATAACTGTAAAGTGCTTAGCACATTGTAAGAACTATATTAATGTTAATTCTCTTTCCCTCATCCAGCTCAATCCCATTAAACTGAATTTCAAACAAATGTCAGATTATTTTGCCCTTTTAATTTGTTGAATGTTATTGCATGTAACAGGATTTGGTTTTGCATGCAACCTTTTCCAATATATTTCATGCTTAAAATTTTAAAAATATTTTTAGAATAGTGAAAAACCTTCTTTATATATGAGGAATCCAAGTCCCAAACTAGTAGTAGTAGCAGTAACAGTAGTAGTAGTAGTTGTAGTAGTAGTAGTAGTGAAGAGGAGAAGACAGGGCAGGGGTGGGGGAGAGTAACAATGACCAAAACTCACATTTATCTAAACTTGAGGGTTACTATACATTTTAATTGATTTATTTAAACTCACAGAGCTACTTTATTGTACAACTCTGTCTTTCCATTAGACCAATGTTTTCCAGCCAGTATCACTTAAATATGCGATGTGTCCTTGGAGAATATAGGCATTAAAAGCGGCTTCACAGGCTAGCAAGCCAGGTGCTACTGCTGCCTCTGCCTTTCCTGGACTCCACTTCACTCCTCTCCCCAGTTTAACACTTTACCCCCAAGGAGAGCCCTCCTCCTATGGTCTTTGCTCATTTTCTTTTTTGATGTATGCCCCTCCCTAGGGTTTTGCCTAAGCTCCTCCTCTCAGCACACCCTAAGATCCTAGGAACTTTTTTTTTTTTTCCCTTGGTACATTCTTCTTGTACTGAATGAGGAGTCTACCAAAACTCCTATGCAGCAAATTTGCCAGCCAGGTCTCAACCCCCACCCCCCAAAACATCCAAACTTCCTTCATTTCCTGCTGGCAATTTTTGGTCAAGAAGATGGAGGATGAAGAGACTTTTGTAGAGAGAGGAGGAGGGATGATTAGAACCCCTTTTACAGATAATATGTTTGGGAGGAAGGAGATACTTCAATAACCTGAACTACATAGTAACCAGTATTATCATTCAAATGATATGAAGAAATTTGCATTCAAAACTATGTAGTATTATCTGAGAAATTAGAAGTTAGAACCAAGGAAAGTATTTTTCCTTAAATGTGATATTCACTTCAAATCACTCCTCTTATATGTTAATTGACTTCTTTTAGTTTTTTTAAAGGTGGTTCCAAATTATATCTAACTAATCATATTACATTCTATATTTTTGGATTAAAAATGCTTAGAGTCACAGTTTTCAGTTAATCTCTTAGCATCTAGCCCAGTTTCACTGTGAACATTTTTTTAAACTAGGAATGAATGGATAGCTGAATGATTTCAGTTCTAGCTAGTGGAGACATCTCATGTTGCATAGAAATTAAATTTATATGAATTTGAGTAGTGTCTTCTATATTTCTTATAACACTTGCTTTATATCAGCATATGTTACCCTAGTTAAGCAATAACAGTGAAATACCAACTAAATGCTACTAAAATTACTATTATTGGGACAAAGGTTAACAATAGCATTTGCTTTTAAAAAACACCTTGCAGTGTCAGTAAAGCTAGGTCTTATAGAGGCTTTGGAGATGCTACCACTCTATATTATACTTGAAGACAAAAAAAATCTATTTATAACAATTAATTGCATTTGGCAAAAGGTGAGATATTTAACAATAGAATTATGAATGTCCAAAGCTGAATTATTTGTATACTAATCATTACTATTAAAATAAAATAGACTAGTGGGTATTAAACCACAAATTTTACCCTTTTTTATAAGGGAAGTGCTAAAATCTATTTTATGATGGCTTAGGTGCTGTCAATTTTCATAAGATCAGACTGTAAATGCCCACCATGATTTTTTCAAAAAGCCAAACTGATTATAGTTTCTTTTTGCAGTCACAAAATAGAGGCTGCAGACTCTAATCTTCTAGATTGATGCAATGCTGCCACCATATGGTAAGGACAACAAAGATGAGGAGATTAGAAACTAGTTTTCAATAGGACTTCGCTAATTCCTATATAAAAGGGACTTTTAAAGTCCCACAGCCAAGCAATATGTGACCTTGAACTGAAGGGGAGAAAACATTCACAATAAGGGCAGTAAGCACACATTTCAACAATTTCCATAGAGGGAAAATTCATTCTTTCGATTGTAGGCATTTCTCTGATGTATATATTAGCATTCTAAAACATGATTTCCTTTTTAAAAATTTCCCTGAAATTTTAATCCGAGACAACATTCAAAGCTCAAAGCCAATCAGAAGAGTTGTAAAAAATGTTGACTGTGCTACTGGAATGACACTGAAACGAGTTTCTAGGAAAACTCAGTATTCAGAGCTAAATTGCTTATGGCTTCAGGCAGGAACTTAGTATTGAAGCTGTGAGTCAAGCTAACAATAGCAATAATATTCTTAATTAGGATACAAATCTGTTATTTTTGTATTGGAGAATATGCTTTGAAAAATAATTTTCAAGAGATAAAGCAGCATTATCTGCCAAGTTCATTTTAAAAAATGGTGCTTGAGGCTTGAATATTGAGAAAGGTAGGTGTTTAAATTCCTTCATGAGGATTGAAATGTCTATATATATGAATTGGAGTTTACCTTTTGTTTGTTTAAAAAAAAAAGCACCTTGATATCAAACTTGACAATAATATTACTTTGCTTCTGGCAGCCTGTTATATTTACTAGTATTAAGGCTTTTGTGAAATCTTATGATTCTGTACATTGAAATGTGCCACTATTTGGAAGCCAAATATTTCTTTTTATAGCAATATAGAAAGGACCAATTTTCCAAAGAGACACTTGGGAGAGATGGTACAACACACTTCTAGGTTCAGTAGGTCTTTTCATTTTTGGTTTGCATCCGTATAATTAATATTAATCTACTGACTTTCAAGCATTAAAAAAAATCTTAGTCATGTCATTGTTTATTTTTGTTACTCATTAAGAGATTTTGAATATTATAAATTAAAATGTAAATTTCTTATTTTGATGATTACATTTCCCTGACAAGTTTTTACTTTTAGCTTACAAACCCAGAATATTTTGTGTTTATTTGGCAAACCCAAACTTTTTCCATTGTGAAGAAGTAACATTTCTGGACATTTTCAACATTGAAGGGATAGAAATGTCATCAAAAGAGATTATTTCCCTTTGATGAGAAAATTGATATGTATAAATTGAGTTTTTCTAGAAATATATGAGTCACCTTTATATAACAGTGCAATATGTCAACACATTATATTGTTTCCTTGTCACATTGTTCTATGAAGTATATATGATATTTTCCCAAGATTACACACTATCCCTTTTGTATATATGTATATATACATACATATATTTGGAAATAATAAAATTTGATATATATTTATATGTGTATAAATATATACACATGTGTATCTATAAATATAATATGGTCAAATTTCATGCTTTTTAAAATATTTTCATGTCTATTTAGATTAACACTATGATTCTCACTTATCCAACACAGCTATTTGCCTCGATTGTAATATTGCATATTTCATTTGATTGGGCCTAACTTCTGTGATTGTGATTCTGATCGGGATGTTTTGCCTTTCAAATCCTCACTTCCAGGTTTTAGTCCTCCTGTCTTTCCCCTGCCATAATATTTTGAAAAAAAAAAAATCAGGCATTTTAAACATTTTGCATCCTTGATATCATTAAATGAACCTTAAAATTCAAGCAAAGAATGATAAGGTAATGAAAATAGCACTTTCCCTCTACTGTCTTGAGGTCAATAAGAATATGACATATAGCTGTTATTTCACAACCAGGGAAACCAAGGCACCAGCAATTAAGCAGTTACAAGGCCAGCAGTTCAGAAGTACTGCTAGTAGAAACATTCCTTGTATGCTAGAAAAAGAGCCCAAAGTCCAAATATTTTTAATTTGTGATATGATCTGCTCTTTACCCTGAATTTCTTTTCTCTTGAGTATTTAAGTCAATCCGTAATGTTATTTTAATGTCGTTTTTTTAAAGTTTTTAATAATGTACCCATCAGGTAAATGTACTTGTCATGATTGAATTCAATGGATTATAATGACCTTTTATCTTTATTGCAAAGCTTTAGATCATGGTAGGCAGGGCTGGTTTAAACAGCTCCAGATCGGGAATGTTTTCTAATTGAAAGTCTTCATCAATCTTTAATGACAGCATTATTATCATTGTCGAATGTGTTCTACCTCTTGCTCTTCCTTCTCTGAGCCATTTTTTAAAGTAGGGTCATGAATGTGTGTGCACATGAAGGTTAAGGGAATGGTAACAGCTGTAGACTAGATATAATGAAGGTATATCCACCTTCTACTTTCAACCAGCAACCCCTAAAAATACTCACCTTCAGTCTTTCTCAAGGGACTATAGTCCTTTGAGCTGTAGTCCAACTCCAGCAGTAAAGACAGGATGTTTAATTGTCAATGATGGTTTAATATCACATATGAAGTTTAATAACTCCATATATGAAAAAGCTTTACTTTATGCCCAATAATTAACACATTTACTAAAAACATTATGAATAACAGTAATAGAAGATGGAAGTACCAAGGCGAATATACTCATGGACTTCCTTAAATTCTGATATATGCCCCTTTTTAAAAGAAAAAAATCAAACAATTATACTAAGTCAACTAATTTTACTATTAATTATTTTGTATGTAAACACACATGATTTTGTTGCCTACATATGTGTGAATAATTGTGAACTCACAGGCATATATATCAAATATACACATATATGCCCAAATATATAAAACAGAGATATGTACATGATTGGGAATTTGCACTAAGTTCTTTCTCTCAAGATTTTTCATATGAGAAACACACTATAAGAAACAGTCATTTGGAAATTGGGGACATTTTAAATGTTAGGGATCAAAGATATATTGACAGTGAATAAAGTAATTCCATTGCTGGAATTGCAAATCTAGCCTAACAATAAGAACATGAGGAAATTAATTTCCATTGCATTTTATTTTATAGATTTTCATCTTTCTCTTTAGTTAATCAGTCTCAGTGTCACTAATTGAGGTAGCACTTGCCCAAAATAAATATTTCTAGCTGTCTTTGCTCTGGTTGCATCATTGTGAATAATTCATAAGACAACAAGGCAGAGTTTTTAATTGATAGTGATTAGTGAACTTTCTAAATCTGTAAAACTTCAACGGGCTTGAGCTTCCAATAAATGCCAGAGTCTATTTTTATTTTCCAGTCTCTATTTAACAGAAAGGCAAATGCATCAGCTTGCAGCTGCTGATGCTGCAAACACCAAAAAAGGTCTTTTATTCCACCTACATGGTGGTAGGAGGGTCATTCTGCATCATCACTCAGAGACTGTAGTGTGCATTTTTGACTTGGCATTCTCAAATTAAAGGGAAAACAATGGACTTTCCAGCAAAATGGTACTTTGAGAACTGCCAGCTTTCTATCACTAGTCTTTAGAGGGGGTTGTGGTAGATTGAGGAATGGTTTGCTGTTAATGCTACAATTTTCTTACTTAAACAACAAGCTTTGCATTTAATAATAAACACCAGGGAATAGAAGCCAAATTTCTAAGCATTTTAGTATACTTTGAGTAAGCTGTGGTGGAGACATTTAATGTGGATGGGCTATTCTATATACTAATATGCAATAAGGACTTCTTTAGGCAAAGATTAATCTCTTCATTTTATTTTATTTATTAGTTGACCTGAATTTCAGTTTCAATTCCCCTTTTTTGAGATGTCATACATTTTAAAATACTTAAAGTTAATATGAAATCTTTCTTTTTCTCCACCCCACCTTCCAAAGAAACTATTAAAATGATATCTACTTTCCAAAATCTGAAGATATCATTTTGGGATTCTAAATGAACAATTTAAGTCATCCTCTAAAAAACTTTTATTTCAAAAATATGTTTTCCTTTTTTTGGTAGAATCTAGAAACAGTAAATCCCACTGGGAATAATATTACCTATGACAATAAGAATTTTTTTGTATCCAAAAATATCAGTATACTAGTGGCATGAGTTATCAATAATTAGAATGTGCTTGCTTAGACATTTGAAGAATATTCTTTAGGAAAGTTGTCATTTCTATTTAAGTTCTACTATCTCAAATAGTATCTATTCACTATAAATAGGAAAAAAAATCTATGTACTCATTAAAAAAATCAATTTAATGAGATAAACAATATTCATAATCTTCCATTCAGACCTTTATAAGAGATACAAAGTGATGATAGAAAATACTGAAATATTAGCATTTTCTATTATTTTCCCATAAAAACATAATTTTTATGTTATTGATTGAATGAATGGATGAATGAATAACCTCATCTAGGTTCTAGCTGCTGCTGCTCAACAATCTATCTCTTCAATCCCTATCAGCTCCTTATCTCATTCACAATGTAGTCTATGTCTCACCTTCTCTTTTTTATTCTTCCCAACCCTTTGTCTAAATCATTGGAATCTCAATTCCACTGGGGGCTCAGGAGCTATAAGAGAAAGAATCTTTTTAATATTTTTGTAAACTCCCCAAGCAGGGTAACAAAAAGCATGAACTCAGACTTCATTATTTCTCTTCCCCTCAACCTCCCCCCTTCCCCAAATTCCCTACTTGTGTTTTTCTCTGATAGCCTACTCTGCTCTTGAGTGAGGGGTGGAGTGGGTTATGGGCTAAGGGAAAGTGATACTCTCCAGTACCTGCTAAGTCATGGGTGGTGTGGTCTACATGAATTTCATCCAACAAGGCATATCGTTTTTTTTTTTCTTTGCCTACATAACTCCAACCCCAAACTCCATTAGAAAAACTTTCCATTGAACTTCATATTCCTTTGAATATTGCCCTGTCTCTTCTTCACTGCTAACTGTTTTCGGTGGATAGGAGTACCAAGCAACATGAAGCAACTGCCTATAGTCAATGACTCTACTTCCTCAGTGCTTACTTTCTCCTCAATTCTGATCTCAAAACACTGCTGTAATAAAAATGCTCTTTAAAGGGTAATCACTCACACACTAATTCCTAATGGGTAAATACAATAGCCTTTCCTCTTCGATGCATCTTCCATGCTGCTGCCAGAACACACACACATCTATACATATATACACATTATACACAATATATAATAAAATATCTGCACATATATGTGTGTGTGTGTATGTGTATGTGCATTGCATATGACAAAAAAGCAGATAAATGACTTAGTGGCTAAAGTATAGCAAGACAAGTTCAGATCCAGTCTCAGACACTTATTAGCTATGTGACCCTGGGCAAAGTAACTACTGTTGTGTGCCTCAGTTTCCTCATCTCTATGATGAAGAATGATCATAGCACCTGTATTCCAGTATTACTATGAGGATAAAGTGAAATACTATTTGTAAAGCATTTTGCAAATCTTAAAGTACTATGTAAATGTTAACTATTATTATTTCCTAACATCCTTAGCTCATAGTAAATGCTTGTATGTATTTTTATGCAAATATTGTTTCCTTCCTGTCAAATATAAGCTCCTTGAGGAGGCCTGTTTTCTGTTGTCTTTGTATACCTAATGCCAGACACTACTAGATATTTAATAAATGTTTGCTAAATGCAAATGAAGAAAGAGAAGTCAGTTTGGACTTTAGGTTTTTGTAGCTTTAAGAAGTAAGAATCTTAGGCAGGCAAAATTTTTATCGGCCCATGAATGCCTGCTACAGTTTAGCTATGGTCCATGAACTAGTAGTTGAAAACACTGATGTGTATAACAAATTATTGTTTGTTGTATTTAAATCAAATTGGTCCTGGGCTAGATTATATCACCAAAAGATACTAGACTGTCGAAATTCTGCTTTGTCATTTCAACGCTATAAACATTTACTAAAGCCCTACTATGTTGCAATGGCCACACTGTTAAGGTCAATTATGCCACCTATTATATTTTTCCAATAGCAGAGCTAATTAGAACAGGTGGTGAATGATGAAGTTTGACATACAGCAAGGGTCTAAGACACTGGCTTTACTGAGACTTCCTTGGACTTAGCAGGGCCAGCTCAAAACAGGAGGAAGGGGCAGCATTCTGAACAATAAGAGTCTCAAAAATTAGGATATCTGTAATACTTCTTGCCTGTCCTTCCCACCAATCCATTTGGGGGGCTATTTCCCCTGAAATTCTCTACACTACCGGGTCAGAGAAAGATTTCTCCTTCCCTCTTAACCTCAGTTTGCTCAAGATCCCTTGATCTACCTCCTTCCCTCCATTACTAGTAATAATAGAAAGAAGCTGCTTCTTATCATAGCAGAAATTGTATCCAACTCACCACCTAACAAATTATTTACACATAAGAGATGCTTAATAAAGGGCTGTTGAATGAATGAATGAATAATTGTGTAAGGGATATTCTTACTGCTAAGTAAGTCATCTATTCTTATATTAAATTTTCTGTATAAATAACTTGGACCTAAGTGTTTGGAACTAGGAAATAGGAAAAATAGGTGACAACAATGGAGATGACGCTACCATAGGCAGATTTAAATGCACACACACAATATATGACATCTATATATTTAAAAAAATTTAATCAATACTATTCTATTTCCATAAGATGGCAACTAACATTTATTCCTCCTCATATGATTCTTAGGTCTTTCTCTTCACCATTTGAGTACAGGCCCCAATTATCTCCTTTTTAGATTGTTGTAATAGTTTCCCCTGTTTCTCACTTTTAGCCAGTCATTCTAATGCATATTTTCATCTTGTCACTCTCCTGCTTGAAAATCTAAAATTTCTAAATTCTAAAATATTAAATCTAAACTCCTTTGCCTAGCAATAGTTACTGCCTATCACCCGTCTCTTCATAACTTTTGAATTCATCTCTCACTATCTCTTAATTTTGTCCCTTTGACCTAGTAAAACCCATATTCACACTATCACCCCACACATAACTTGCTTATTCCTGCCTCTATGTCTTTGTTCAGTCACACCCTCCACTTTGGAAACTCTATTCATCATTTCTAAACTGTGTCATTTACTTCCTGAAAGGTACAGCTCAGAATTCTCTCCTCAAGGAAGCCTACCTTGACTAATAAAATCTTTTATGTATGTCACACTTTAAAGTTTGCAAAACAATTTATATGTATTATGATATTTGGTCCTCAAAACAATCCCATTTTAGAAGTGCCACAGGTATTAGTTTCATTTTACAGATGGGGAAACTGAGGCTCAGAGAGTAACTTCCCACATTCCCAATGCTGATAAGTACCAGAGGACAAACTTGAACTGAACCCAGTTTTTCCTTACTCCACCTCCAGAACTCTATCCACTATTCTTCCCCCCCCCCCCATTTTACTCTCTCTCTCTCTCTCTCTCTCTCTCTCTCTCTCTCTCTCTCTCTTTCTCCGTCTCTGTCTCTCTCTCTCCTTAACTGTACATAACTCTACATACTTTTACAGTTGGATGGAAAGCTACACCCTATCATCTTACATTCATTCTCTTTCTTCATGGCCACCTCTTTTCCTCCTTGCATACTAATACCACTAGACTCTAGGATCTTATCCTATTTTAATAAACTTCTAACTGATATGTCTCTCTAGCTCCACTCTATTCTTTCTTTAACCCATCCTTCATATAGTTGCCAAAATAATACCCTTGAGGTTGAGGTTTTTCCATGACATTCCTGTGATCAAAAGCATTCAGTGGCTCCCTATTACCTGTAGAATTAAACATCAACAGCAGTATTTAAGGTTGTCTGTAGTCAATCTTCTATATTCTTGATCTCAAGTTGCTCCATTTCATGCCCTCTACTTTCTAGACCAATTGGATAATTATGTGTTCTAAAACTCAGTGTGATTTTCCTCTGCCTCCTTTTCCCATGCTGAGAATGCACTTCCTCCTACCTAATTCAATTCTAAATTCCTCTCTTCCTTAAAGGTACATTTACTGTGTTACTTCTTCATTCCTCATCCCCCAGCTAGAAACTATTTTCTCTATATTAGAATTTTCTTATTACACTTCAGTTGAATATCTTCCCTTCATCCCCAATCACTCCCTACATTGTATTGTATTCAGGTAATGTGTACAGGTTGTAGCCTACCCTCAGCCAATACAATGTGGCTTCCTTCAAGGTTGGCATTGTTGTACCCTCAATACACAGCTCAGTGACTTCCTTATAGCAGTCACTACTTAATGGATGTTTACTGAATGCAGATGTACCTGAGTGTCCTACTTCAGATCCATCATTTTACAGGGGAGGCAGTTGAGGTATAAAGAGATTAAGTGACTGACTCATCAGGGTTGAGAGGCTACTTATAATCATTTGTAGATCATTTTATCAGAGCATATATTCTTGCCCAATTGAGAATGGAAAGTTCCCTGAGAAAAAGGACTATTTCTTTTGTTCTCTTCACTCCACCTTTATTTTCTCTCCTCCTCTCCATAGTATTTCCATGGGGCTCCCTTCAGGAACTCAATAAGTTCACCTTAATTCAGCCAGTATTAAATTGAAGGGAGAATGGGAGAAGGCTCAACATGCTATAGAGGTACCAACACTGACTGATCACTTCCTCTACTGTTACCCAATTTTCACTGTGAAGAATTGTATTTACAAATACTAGCTGAATGAGTATTTGATAGTCCATTTTGCAAAGATGTTACTATATGGTATATCTATTGAATTTAGAGAGAATCAAAATATCCCTTGATGACAGCAGATCCTCAAGGAAGAAATACAAGAGTGTGTTATAAGAAATAAAGGAATTACTAAATTCTCTGGAGATCTTTACCTATTCCTGGAAGGAAGAGAACCACAGAGCAAGGCTTTGGGTCACTAAACCAGGGGTGATCTAAAAATAATCCCAATCAAAAGATAAAGAAAGAGTTAGAGGTTCCAAAGGAAGAAATCTGATAAAATTAAAGTGTAATAGACACTTCAAACTGTGTGATCTGACCTAATAAGTTATTAATAGGGAACCATTACTCCTCATACATTTTTTATTAGGAAGGCATTGCCTTTTTGTCAAGATTAGTGGATTATAAAATATTTGTGCTACACAATATAAATGACCCTACCTATTAATAAGTCTCTAGAAAGATATGCTTAAATTGAATTACATTAAGAAGAGAAGTGCCAACAGAAAATTAGGCATAATTAATGGGAACACATAAATAAACCAGAGATGGAGGGAAAAGGACATTCTCCTCATTGATCATGTGGAGGATTAATTGCTGATATGGCTCTAATGACATACCAACTATTACTGTTTTCATAAGGGCGATTTCATAGAAGATGAAATTCATGTTGCTATGAATATGTATTGTAATTTATAGCTGGAAGATAATTGTGTTGATCACCTACCTCTAATTAGTGGGCATAATTCTGAAGAGCTAAAAGCTACAGCTTAAAACACAATATCAAACCAGAGCTCATTAAATTCTGTTTTGATGAAGCCAGAGCAGTGACTTCACAATGATTCACATCTGAGCTGCTCCCTGTGAGCTTTCCGTGGGGCTGCCTAGGACAATCTTTGCTGAAGGTATCAGCATGGGCAGTATTGCTTTATCATTTTCCACGGGCAAGAACCACTGATCTATTTAGTTCAGTGATACCTTAGAAATACAGGAAATTATTTTTCACATCTCATTCACATAATGGATAATGTGAATTGAGTTACACAGTGAATGAGCACCCTGGATCATCTCCATTTCCCCTGATATCACAGCCATTGTGCCATTGCAGGACGGAAGTAAACACTTTAGA
This sequence comes from Gymnobelideus leadbeateri, assembly GCA_011680675.1. Classification (NCBI taxonomy): domain Eukaryota; kingdom Metazoa; phylum Chordata; class Mammalia; order Diprotodontia; family Petauridae; genus Gymnobelideus; species Gymnobelideus leadbeateri. The sequence goes on along the minus strand of WOXC01005042.1, from coordinate 506,661 downwards.
TTCCATGTTTTCTAGTGCTCTGGAGCTTAAAGGATTAACCATTTATCAACAATTTAGATATTAATCTCTTCTGTTACTTTTGGATGCTTTCCTTTTGCTACAAGTAGACAGTATGATACTGAATATTGTCTTTTTCGCCCACAGTAAGCAATTCTCACTGAAAAAGAAATGTTCAACAACCAATTTAAAATAATTGCCAGAGTAAAACAAGGCTAATCAGGGTTTGTGCTTGCTAGCCCAAATTATCTACACAGAGGGGGAAAGAGCTACATAAAAGTTATGTTAGAAGGCCAGAGAAAACACACAGCACAAGGAAGTGAGCTCAAATTTTATTTGTCCCTACTGTGACTAGGTACTGTAGAAGCCTGCATATCATGTGGGGAGTTATTATGTGCCATATGTGCAGTGACAGGGAGAGACATCAGGGCCTGCTTCACATGCAGCAATGTCCTTAATTAGCTATTTGTATTGGGGCATTAATAGCGATTGACCTTCATTTTTCTCTAACAAGTTTTTTGAGGCATGATGTATTTTTCATAGTCTTTTGAGAAGGGTTGCCAAATAGAAATAGAATTCTTTAAATGGGTAATTATTAGAATTATGTCATTTTAATCACTTATAATCTGTCCTCTTTCCCACATGCATCTGAATGGAGGAATTTCAGACTAGGGATGAACCTTGTACTTCTGTAGAAGTCTGCACATCACTTAGGAAGTCATTAAAGGCCCTATGTGCCTTTGACAAGGGCAGATAGCAGGGCTTGCAACCATTAGCAAACGAAAATCTATGCTAAGTTCTGGCAATTCAACTGTAAAAATGGAACTATCTCTGTCCTCAAGGAATATGCATTCTAATGAGGAGAAAAAAATATTTACACATCTAAAGGCTGGATCTGACAGAATAAATCAACAAGTCACTCCACCATGTTTACATAATTGCCAAGATTCTAAGTCTTGATGTCATAACCAGGTGAGAATTCTTCTTTATTGAATTACCCTATCAGAGATTTTAGACTACATTTGGAAAAAAAATCATCAATTGGAATGACATTGCACAGTAAATATGTTCAGATGTTCTAAGGAAATTTGGTCATGGTTTATGAGTAATCTATAAATTTTCTTTTCTTTTCTTTTTGGAGGGGGGAAGGCAGGGCAATTGGGGTTAAGTGACTTGCCCAAAGTCACATGACTAGTAAGTGTTAAGTGTCTGAGGCCAGATTTGAACTCCAAGGCTGGTGCTCTATTCATTGTGCCACTAAGCCACCCCCTTCTATATGTTTTCAAGCCAATTTTGACCTGAAGGAATCTAGTGCCTGGAAAGATGGAAGAGAGAAGCTTTGGGCTTAATCCAGACAAAGAATGTTGGAGGCTTGGGGGAGGAGGGGAGAGAGAAGTAGTAGATTCCTGATCTTAGTATTGGGTTCTTTTCTTCACTCTTGGCCAGAGAAAGACCTTTTGAGCTTTGATGGGTTTAGAGGAGCTGAGACTTCCCAGTATCCTAGCATCATCCTGAGAACACTGTTAGCTATGGCCATGACTACATTGGTATCAAAGGACAGATTGAACACAGTGAAGGAAGACACACTGAAGGCTCTGCTGTAAGCCCAGCAGCAAAGCTACATAGCACCTAAAGGGAACGTCTTAGGGCAACTACCATAATGATTCCAGGAGCTAGGATTTAAATCTTTGCCACCTGTTCTTTCTAATCTTGAGACTTCTTTCTCTTGTATTCTACATGTACTAGTGAAAAAGTACATCACAGGCTTTTGCGTGGATTTTTTTTTTTGTAACTGCTCTTACATCTTAGTAAATATCTCTTGTTAAAAGTAAATTAAGTCTGTCTGACTAAATTACATCAACTTATAACCATAGTGGGACATACCATTGCAGGGACTCATGAATTGTATGACACTAGAAAATACATATATGCACTCCCTCTCCTCAGAATTAATCCTAGAACCCTGGGGGGAAATCTATCCAGCCTTGCTCTGGTGACCTGACATGCCAGTGTATGACATTTGGGATAAAGATTCTCCGAGCTTAGACTTACTACCCAGAGATAAATACAAATAGACCCATACACAGTAATTTTTTTTGGGCGGGGGGAGAGCATCACAACAAACCACATCATTTTATAGAAATGGCAAAGAGGTGAAGTGATTTTCCCCAAAGTCACTACTATTAGTGATCTGGAAGAGGGGTAGGAAATGAAACTGAAATATTAAAATCATCCTGAAATCCAGTAGCAGAGTAGTTTTAAAAATCTTGCCTAAGTTGTAAGGAATATTGGAAAGAAGGGAAAATTGTGAATCTGCTGCAATATGCTAGATAATGGGAATCAAGACAAAAAAGAAATCACACCAACCCTAAGCAAGCATGGTGCTAATAAAACGCAGTAACTTGTTAACAAGATATGTCAAATTCAATTGTTTTCTAAGGTTATCCTAACATTTCCTTAAATAATTTTATATGAAAATCATAGGAAGCAGAGTGGTAGTTGGCATATTGACCTTAAACCTGGTCTTCCCCAGTACTTCTTGAATTTTCCTTTTAGGTCTAAAGTACCTCTCAGGCAATGCAATTGAAAAGTCTCCTTGCATTTTTAAATAAAATACCAGTGATGACTTTTTGTCCTTCTCTCAGTTAGCAAGGGTATGGAAACAAAGAGGGTCCATTCATTAAAAATAATCCACCTGAAACCAAATACCTTATAATTCTTCCCCAAACCCAAATTTCTGTGTGCTTACACTACTTATATATTCAATGAATTTTAATTAGCACTTGTAGAACCTAAAAAGATCTTTGAAATTAATGAGTCTAAGCATTTTTAAAAATCACCATTATAGTCATAATCAAGGAAGGAGGGGGAAGAGAATGAAGCATTTATAAATACCTACTATGTGCTAGACACTGCTTTCAAAATGTTATCTCATTTGATCCTAACAATAACCCTCTAAGATAAATGTTATTATGATCCCCATTTAACAGTTGAGGTAACTGAGAAAAGAGATTAAGTGACTTGTCCAGGGACATACAACTAGCAAGTGCCTGAGGTTAGATTCAGCACTCTGTCCTCGAGGCCACTTAGCTGCCAAAATAAGGAAGATGAATTAAGAGGAAGTAACTTCATAAATACACCCTCTACCCCCCCAAAAAAAGAAAGTTGGTGAGAGAAGATTGCTTCTAGATTTTGGTATCTGCAGTACACTCAGACATTCCAAGGTTGAAGCAATTATATATCAGGCATCTTGAGTTTATAAAATAAACCATTCACCCACAGGCAGTGCCTAAAATATATCTTTCTGCCCAACTTCTAATGCCAACCTATAATACAGTGCATTTGCTTTAGTGGTTATACAAACGTGGAATTTCCAACCAAAAAGTTAACATAGTCCATGCCGCTAACTTGGCAGATGAAGAATTTAATGCTCAGAGATGTCAGGTGACTTTCTCAAAGTCATAAGGTAATTATAAGTAAACAAGTCAATCTCTAGTCTCAGTTACCTCAACTGTTAAATGGGGATCATAACAACATTTATCTTTCAGGGTTATTATTAGGATCAAATGAGATAACATTTTGAAATAAGTAAATAAGAAATAAGTAAAATCCAAGGTCCCAGGATCCAATTTCAGAGTTTTTTTTTTCTGCATATCTCTTCAGTTGCTGCAGTCACCCATTGAGATGACCTCACTTGTCTCATTCTCCTTCTCCTTCCAAGGGATACCCCTTTATACAGACAGGTGCCATGCAAAAAATCCATATCAGATAGCCATATCTATTATGGGATTTTGTGCTAAACTTGTGCCTAAGTTCCAAAATGCTAACATCTAGGGATGGACTTCTTCCTGGGAGTGGTCATTCCCTCATCTTATCTGTTCTTCTTTCCTCCAAAATGCCATATGGGGAATGGAGGGGGACAGGGAAATGAACAAGCATTTATTAACTACCTACTATGTACCAGGTACTGTGCTAAGCATTTTTACAAATATTTACAAATATATCTCATTTCATTTATTATTTATATGGTATTAATTATTAATTAGTATTCATTTTAGCATGATTTACCATTCTGTCCCTCTGTTAGGAGCTATATTCTTTTTAATACCCAAGGTGAGAAGCTGAAGATGTCATAGAGAATCAACTGCCCATCTCCTGGAACAATTGTATCTGCAGTGGCACTGTCCTCTACACCATTGCTATACTCCCCATTCAACTCAATCTGACCTAAGTACTGGGATTTCCAGTTATGGCTGCATGTGCAGAGATACACTCATGTCTTTTACTTCCTCTCAGAAAAGTCTGAGGGTCTGAAATAGAGTATTAGAAACCTCTGAAATGATTTTCTCTTTTTTTGCTTTTCCCATCTACCCCAGGGCATATATACGTACATGTATATGTATGTGTATATATAGATATGTACATGTATACAGACATGTGTATGTGTATATGTAGATATATAGATATATACATATGTATGTATGTATACACACACATACCCTAGCAAACCTCAGATATCCCTAATTTTTTTTACCCCAGAGTACCCAGTTTGTTATGCTAATTCTCCTAATAAAATATCCAGAGCAGCCTACAGTTATTATTTTTCCAAAATGAATCCAAAACTTACTTTAATCTTTTGTATATCCAGAGATTCCAATAGAATCAAATGTTTAACTTTCACTACAGGATCTACTTGGGGGGCAAGGGGTGAAAGGTGGGAGGGAAAGTAGGGAAGATGGATGATGTGACCACAGGTAGAGGTCTTTTGATTCCCATATATTGAAATGGAAGGGAAAAATTTGGAATTATTTAAATAAACTGAATAAAATTTTCATTTTTAAAATTCAATTGCTAGACATACACCACTTATCACCAAGACAATCATTGACAAAAATAAATGTTCTATATACACCTAATATTTATAGCAACACTTTTTTTTGAAAGCAAAGAAATGGAAACAATACAGATGCCCATCCATCTGGGAATGGCTAAACAAATTGTAGTGGATGAATTTAATGTAACATCACTGTATTATATAAAGGTGGAGCAGTGGATAGAGTGTAGGGCCTGGAATCAGGAAGAATTGACTTAAAATGTGACCTCAGGTACTTATTAATTGTATGATCTGGGGCAAGTCACTTAATCGACTGGTCTCAAATTTCCTCAGCTGTAAAGTGGGGATCATAATAGTATCTACCTCACAGAGTTGTAAGGATCAAATGAGATGATGCTTATAAAGCACATAGCACAATGCTTGGAGTTATAATAGGTTCACTAAATGTGAAATAAATGTTTGTTCTTATACTTCGTCCCTGTAAGAAGCAAAAAATGATGAATGTGGAAAATCATATACATGAAGATTTAAATGAATGACGCAACCATGAACACGAGCAAAACAAAGTAAAGAGATGCATGAAAAACAATACACACAACTACAACCAAGTAAAGGAAAGAACGGAAAAAATGAATGTGAAATTAGAAAGATAAATCCTGGTCCTAAAGAGGAGATAGAAGAAGACACCTCTCCGAACTCCTTTGCACAGGTGGGACGTCTGCACAACTGAAACATTGCATAAATTGTCAGCATATACACATACATATATGCACACACATCTGCATATGTGTTATATATGTATGTGCATGCACACATGTATATGTGTGTATGTATATGTGTATACACACATACATGTGTAATCTTTTTAAAATTCTCTTCCTTCACTTTTTACTTATTCTTTTAAAAATAATTCTGTTATGATGGTCTCTTTCTCTGAGAGGGGTGAGGTTGGAGGATTCAGGAAGAAATTTAGGTAATGTAAAAAGATATAAAAAAATCTATTTTAAAGAAAGATAGGGAAAGAACGGCAATTCACAGGTATGACAGAGGAGTGAATCTAAGACCAAGAGTGCAAAAAGGTGATGGGGTAGGCTCTGTTAAAATGCACCACGCATATGACTTACTATCTCTCATACACCATTCTTTCCTTCTCGTGCCATCCCAGTGCTCCTGCTCTAAAGATCACTGCTACTAAAATTTCAGGAGATCCCGCTCCCAGGTGTGATGTGGGAGATTGGGAGATATCTTTCTGCCATCTCACATTTGAGCTTTTAAGGATACCCTGTGAGAAGCCTTGTAAGGATGTTGATTCATCTCCGTAGTGGTATTTGCACCACATCACTTTTAAAAATCAGCAAGTATTCACTTAATAAGCAGACTATGTATGAGACACTGTGCTAGGCCCTCAGGTTACAGCAAAAAAAGACCAAGTTCTCATCCCCAAGAAGTGTATTACATTTCATCAAATGTCTGCAATTTTGTCATGTTGGGAACTCCCTTCATAGATGTAAAGAATAGGCCTTTACATAACCTGGAAGAAAAATTCAACAATTTACAACCAACTTGGTGATTGGCTTTCCACAGCTTAGCTAAATCAGGCTTCTGACAACACACAAAGTCTGCCCTTAGGTATATACTCCAAGTCCTAACACTTTGGTAGGAATTCCTTGGCATAGTCTTCTGGATCTCAAGGTCACTTCCATGGCATTATGAGGAACTAGAGATATTTTGGTGGAGGAGGAGGAGGAAGAGTACAATCCCTTTGAAATAATAACTAACATTTACATAGTGCTGTTGATTTTCTATTGCTTTCCCACATACATTTGTGACTATTTGTAGCAATTAGGTTAGCCCATTGGAAAGAGGGGTCAATCTGAAGTCAGGAAGACTTTTATTCAAATCTTGCCTTAGCCACTTACTAGCTGTATGACTGGGGACATCACTTACCTCTGTCTGTTGAAGTTTCCTCATCTATAAAGTATGGCTTATAATACCTTCTATTGCCTAGGGTTGTTGTGGTGATGAAAAGAAATAATACATTTAAAGACCTTTAGAAACTTTAAAGTACTTTAAATGCTAGCTATCATCATCATCATCATCATGGCTAGAAATTTGATTACTACTTATAATTATTTAAAACTTGGTTATATTTTATAACTACACTTCTATTGGGAAAATGGGCTCTGAGCTCTGACCAAAAAACTTAGGGTACATAATTCTTTTTTTATTTTAGATTTGCTTTATTTTTTTTAAACTAAATAATTTATTTTTCATTTTCAACATTCACTTTAGAGAGTTTTAAATTTTCTCCCCTTCCTTCCCTCTCCCTCTGCAAGACAGTTTGCAATCTGATATGGGCTCTACACATACATTCCTATTAAACACTTTTTCACATTACTCATGTTGCATAGAAAAACTATAATGAATGGAAAAACAATGAAAAAGAAAAAAACACAATAAAACAAAACACAAAAGAAAATAGCCTGCTTCGTTCTGCATTCCGACTCCATAGTTCTTTCTCTGGATGTGGCTGGCATTTTCCATAATGTGTCCTTTGGAATTTTTTAGGTCCTTGCATTGCTGAGAAGTGTTAAGTCTATCAAAATCAGTCCTCACGCACTGTGGCTGTTACCGTGTACAATGTTCTCCTGGTTCTGCTCCCCTCACTCAGCTGCAGTCCAATATACGTTTTTCCAGGTTTCTCTGAAGTCTACCTGTTCATAATTTCTTATAGCACAATAATATGTTCCATTATATTCATATACAACAACTTGTTTAAACATTCCCCAGTTGATGGACATCCCCTCAATTTCCGGTTTTAGTCAATGGGTAGACAATTCTTTCAAAGATAAGAGTGATGGAGGAGAATCCATCTTTATTTTGTATTGCCTTTAAATATTTTTTTAAGAACAAAGGGATGGTGAAAATAAATTGAGGCATTTGTTGATGGGGCAGAGAGGCTAAGGAGAGCTTGTCTTACTATTTTTTCATATCTTTTCTATGGAAATGAAGAAAGCAAATGGGACTTCTAAACTTCTTCAAATGTGGTGAATAAGTTTTGAAACCAGAATTCAAGACTCACTTCTTTTCTGTCTCCTAAGTGTTAATTTAACCACCATTTCACATGGCTTCCCTTCATGATGGACTTTGCTTTAAACAGCATCTAATTACTGTTCTTTTTTTTCCCTTTACTTTTCATGAGCCTCTATTTTGTGTCTTAAACTAAACTATTTCTTTACATATTAAAGATTACAATAAAACTCTAGGGCACCAATCAAAGGAACCCAGAGATAATGCCATTAGAATAGTTAGAGGGACCCATTATAACACAGCAGGACCTTAGGAGTATATGTCTTTGTGGTCTTTTTTTTATGACATCTGCTATACCATGTCTATATACTGCCAGATATCCCATAAATATTTGTTGAATGAATAAATTAACGAATTGGTCAAAATGAAGTTGAGGGGATGCTTTTAGCCATGCAGATGATGTATATATTATTTGAGATTCCAGTTAAAGCAAAATGAAGATTAGGGAATTGAGTTTCTGATAATTGAGATCTTCAATGATTTTTGTCTGTTAGTTTGCTTTGTATATATTTATTTGCCTGTTGTTTCCAACATTAAACTGTAAGGTCTTGGAGAGATAGTTTTTTATCTCTTTTTGTATCCCCAGCACTTAGTAAAGTTCCTGGTACGTAATATACACTTAATAAATGTTTAGTGATCAATTGGTTCATTGAGATAATAGGAAATTCATTTTTTGTTGTTTTATTTATTTTTTGGTGGGGTCGGATTACATTTTCACTTTATACTTTGTGCATGTGTGTGTGTGTGTGTGTGTGTGTGTTTGTGTGTGTGTGTGCAATAGCCTCAGAGTAGATCTTTTCTCATTTAAAAAAATGAATGAGAATATGAATAGGGAAGGGTTGAGAATTGGTGAATTTGTATCATTTTTAATCAGTAGAATTTTAACATTCTTACGATACCATATAGTATTCTTTAGTTGTGTTTAGTTGATGTGTGAAAGCACAGATTGGGCAGAAATAGTAAATTAAATATATTAAATCATTCATTCATTCATTCATGAAGTTCAACCATTCATTCTCTAAATAATAAGTGAGGTCTTGCAGTTGAGATCTGTACCACCTTTTGGTTTTTTGGTGGCTCTTCTAAATAGAATTCATAGAGATTGGATTATCACTAGTTGATTCCTGAAGTTTCTTCCAACTCTAGGCATATGATTTATAAGCACAAACTTATTAAGCACACACTCCATTAAGTGTACTGTGTTGGAGATTATAAATTATGTGTGGTTAAATAAGACATGATTAACCTCAACCACATCTCCATAAGATTTAGAATAGGAACCTTAAAACTCCACTAAGTAATAACAAATAATAACAAATGTGTCTATTACTTCCCCTTCTACTCAACATCCACATACTGTTCCGTTTAACAGAACAGAATCGTAAGCCATTGTACATAGGAAATGAATTTATGTTTGATGAAAATATCCCTACAGGGTTTTACCACCATTCATATAATACCTTTTCTACATTTTTCTTGGTCATATAAAATTGATTTTATGCATTCCTTTGCTTTTCCTTTGAATTTAATCCCACAAAGTATCTTTTTACAAAAATTACCAACTTGATCCTCAGAAATTTAGGATGTCAATTATTGAACCTCTGACATTACCACCATTAAATGGGAAACTTTTTTAATGGAAAAAGAAAAAAAATGAAGTGTCTGCTATATTCCCAGCTTTGTCTGATTATAAATGGCAAGGAAACACTACTAACTAGTCACTAATTGCTAAGGTATTACAATATTCTGATCCTTCTCTGTCAAATGCATGAACATGTTTGTACTTGTATCTCAGAAACCTTTTCTTGAAAATAATTCTCTTTTATCCACGTGAGATCAGTAAAGAAAAAAGGGATGGAGGAAGATAAGTGGAAGAATGTGTATGATGGTCATGTGAGAGTAAACAATAAGTCATGTTTCAATTCATCAAGTTCTCCTTAAGCACTGTATGTAAAAAAGTCCAGCTACCAGTTCATCCCTAACTCTTTTTGAAACTACATCTAAAAGGCAGCTAGATGGGGCAGTGGGTAGAGCATGGCTCTGGAGTTAGGAGAATCTGAGTTCAAATTTGGCCCTAGTCATTTACTAGCTGTGTGTCATTGGACAAGTAATTTAATCCTGTTTGCCTCAGTTTCCTCATCTGTAAAATGATCTGGAGAAGGAAATGGCAAACTGCTCCAGTATCTTCACCAAGAAAGGCCCAAATGGGGTCACAGAGTCAAACATAACTGAACAAACAACAACTTGTATGATTTTGAGATAGTTGATCAACCTCTTCAGGTCTCAGTTTTCTCATCTCTAAAATGAAGAGGTTGGACTAGACGGTGTCTAAGAATTCTTCTAGCCTGGGATTAATGAATCTATGAATTAATCTGCCTGAGTTAGTTTTGTCAGAGAGAGCCCAGGAAATTATTATTAGCACAATAATATAGACTATTACTACAGGTGTGAGAGATTAGGATTCCCATTTTAGCTAGCTGCCACTTTAACTATTTCCAGGCAGAAGCACACTGCTACTCTCCCCATATACTTATGCTTTTCTGGTGTGATAATAACAAACCGTATTCTCTGTAGTTATTAGTTTGACTTTAACTTCCATTGTATTGTATTTACTTTCAGACCCCTGAGAGGTTCTTTCTGTGAAGTTTTGTTTTGTTTTTTACATACATACTCTCATAATATAAAGTCACTTTATATTTATATTTTTATGGAAAATGAATGAAGTATAGCATGTACAGCCAAAACAACCAACCATTCCAACTGGAGAAAGAATAATTAACCCTTTTAGACAACTAGCCACAGACTCTGAACTTTAAATCTCTAAGTTTTCTCTGTAATGATACATTTTCTTGGTAAAGCATACCTAAAGGAGCATATGGTCTTGTGGATAGAGGTCTGGGATTGAAGTCAAAAATAGCTAGGTTCAAATCTCAGTAACTCCTAGCTGTGATTGTGGGAAATGCAACTTATTTGAGCCTCAGTTTCTTTAACTGTAAAATTGGGAAGAAAATATTTGTTGTGAGTGCTTCATCAGACTGATATGAGGTTCAAATGGGGTGATGTGAAGAACTTTGTAAATGTAGGATTAGAGGAATATGTTGTAAAAATTATATGTTTTTTTAATGCAGAATTAAAAGTATGTATTACAGTCATAAGGCAGCTAGGTGGTGCAGTAGGCAGAGTGCCAGGCCTGGAGTCACAAGACTCCCCTTCATGAGTTCAAATTTGACTTTAGACATTTATTAGCTGTGTGACCCTGGGCAAGTCATTTAACCCTGTTTGCCTCAGTTCTTCATCTGTAAAATGAACTGGAGAAGGAAATGACTAAACCATTCCAGTGTTTTTGCCAAGAATTCCCCAAATGGAGTCAAAAAGACGTGGCTGAAAAATGAACATCATAACAAATGTAGGCAAGTTTCTTATCCTTTCTGTTCCACAAAATGTTCTCAAAGACTATCATTTACAACTGTTGAATTACTTCAGTGGAGGGGTTTTCCATTGGTGTGAGTAATTTCCTGATAGTTTAAGACTGCATGTAGGCTTTTGCTACACTCTTTATCCCATGTGTTCATATCTAGTTAGAAAAAAGTCTAAGATGTTTCTTTGCTTTTACTCTTAAATCCATCCAACCTAGAATTCACTGCATGGTTTTATAAAATAATCACTTAAAGACACTAGTTAGTTATCAAGAAAGATTCAATTTGTGTACACTATGTGTCTTCCTACCAAAAAAACTTAAAAATTTAGGACCAATTTTTTATTGAATATCTGTAATTTAGCCTGCCAATCATATTTTTAACTGCCTCATGCAGGACTTGACTTGAGAGTGACACATATATCTTTTTTTTTTGGGGGGGGGGGCAAGATCTGCCTTTTATCTGTCTTCACTTAAAGTCTTGCTTTTTTAAAAAATATACCTCCTCAACTCAGTGTTTGCATTGTCTACTTTAAACACATCCTGCCAGTTAAAAAAAATAGAAGATGGTTTAGAAATGAAATAGTTCTTCTGTGTTGATAAATACAGCTGGCCTGCCTTAGTGCCATGGTGGATTATATGCCAGTTTCCCCATATGTTTTGTGTTACAGGCCAGCATACTAACACCAGACCACCTCACAGTCGGAATCATGAGGGTCACTGAACATTGAGCTTTTTCCGCAGTGTTTGACAATTGCAGAAACACCAGCGATAAATATTAAATAATAACTTTGTGCCAAACCACTGTGAAAATGAAGTGAGCATTCAACAGCTCTCGTAATTTCTCCTTTTATACCTGCTGTGTGGTGGTCTAGTGACTGCACACTGCGCAGTAGAATAAAATAACAGGGACAAAGGTTCAAGGCCTCTCACAGAGTTATTTTTACACTGATTGCAAGGTACACCTGCGCCGCTTTATTTAGGTTTGTGCATTTCTTTGTTTCTGCATTTATATTTAGTGGACTTAAAAGGGGGAGAAAACATTTTAAAAGCATCCATCAACACACACAACTCTTTCTGGGAAAATGTTTTGAGCTTTTTTTTTTTTCTTCTTGTTCCTAGGAATCAGAATGTATAAGAATGTCAATTACTTTACATCTAATAGATTAAGGTTGAACTCTCATATAAGTAACCAAAAGATTTCTGTCATATTTGGGGAAAGAAACACTACCCTTGGAAGTGTGTTTCTTCTAGATATGTGTACATAAGAAAGTAAGTTCATTATTTATAATGCACTTTTTATTATGAAAAACAATAGATAATTCTCTCAAAATTCAGAAAAACCTGCACTCTAAAAACCTTCTCTGAGAGTTAATCCATATTGACATCTTTTATGTACTTTCTCAAATACCTAGCTCCCCCTATCTCTCTCTCTCTCTCTCTCTCTCTCTCTCTCTCTCTCTCTCTCTCTCTCTCTCTCTCTGTCTCTCTTTCTGTCTCTCTGTCTCTCTCTGTCTCTGTCTCTCTCTGTCTCTGTCTCTCTCTGTCTCTCTCTGTCTCTCTCTCTGTCTCTCTCTCTGTCTCTCTCTGTCTCTCTGTCTCTCTCTCTCTGTCTCTCTGTCTCTGTCTCTCTGTCTCTGTCTCTCTCTGTCTCTCTCTGTCTCTCTCTCTCTCTCTCTCTCTCTCTCTCTCTCTCTCTCTCTCTCTTTCTCTCTCTAAGGTTAACAGTAAGGTGTTAACCTTACCTCTGTAACAGATAATTTCAACTTTCTGTTTTTACTTAAGGTTTTCTTTTGGCCATTTTTAGAATACATTCTTTACTTAAATTGTGTCCACTGCCCTCTAGTGGACATTTTTTAGCATTCTCTATTTTTACTAAAATTAAATTTGCTTTCTGTGAATGTCAAACATTAGATAGAAAGAATAGCAGTACCTTCTTTTAAAGAAAGATGATTTCTAAAGAGCAGTTAACATTTAATTTGATTTTACTTAAAATCTATTTGAAAACATTATTTAGTGGAAAGATGATTGTTTTATAATCAAGGGGCCTGAGCTCAAATTCTGACTCTGCTGCTTACTACCTGTATTGCTTAATTTTCCTGTTTAAATATGTCTAGATATCGGTTTCCTTTTCTTTTTCTTTATTAACTTGTTTGTTTACTTTGAGTTTACAAGATTCAGTTTCCCAGTTCTTTGAGTTTCAAATTTTCTCTCCCTCCCTCCCTCTCCCCTCCCAACCATGGCAGCATACAATCAGGTATAGGATCTGTAGATACTTTTACATTAGACATTGGTCAGGTTGTAAAGAAGGATTGTAATGGATGGAATGAACAATGGGAAAGAGGAAACGAAACCAAACAAGAAAGAGAAAGAGAGCAGACAATTTGCTTCAATCTACATTCAAACTCTGTTCTTTCTGGTTCTTTCTCTGAATGTAGACATCTCTCTCCATCATGAGCCTTTTGGAGTTTACTTATAGGCCTGCATTTCTGAGAAGAATCCGCTCTATCAAAGTTGGTCATCACACATATGTTGTATCTGTAATTGTGTGCACATTTTTCCTGGTTCTGCTCTTCTCACTCAGCATCAGTTCGTATAAGCCTCTCCATGTATATATGAAGTCCATCTGCTCTTTGTTTCTTATGGTATAACAGTATTCCATTCTAACAGTATTCATATACCATAACTTGTTTAGCCATTCCCCAATTGATGGGAATCCCCTTAATTCCCAATTCTTTGCCACCACAAAAAAGGGCTGCTATAAATATTTTTGTACATATGGGTCTTCCTCCCATTTCTGTTATCACTTTGGGGTACAACCCTAGAAGGGGTTAAAAACAGGAAAAATGATAAATACTGGAAAGGATGTGGAAAAATTGGAACACTAATACACTGCTGGTGGTGTTGTGAACTTATCCAACCATTCTGGAGAGCAATCTGGAACTATGCCCAAAGGGCCATAAGTAATTTCATATCTTTTGACACAGATTTCAGTTTTCTAATCTTTAAAATTAAGGAGTTTGACTAGATCTCTAAGGGCCATATAATTTAATGTATATGTAGTGGATGTATCTGCAGCACCAGTCAGGTTTCTCTTTTCACTCAGCAAACTAAGTTACAGGCACTGGGGCAGCCTAGCACAGGAGCATATCTACTTTGGGTCTGTCTGCAGTACTTAAGGATGATCATTTGTGCTGGAAGGATTCTGGTCCCTGTGTACTAGCTACAACCCTATTCCCTCTTCAGATATTTTCATTGACACATTTTGTTTGTATGTGTGTATGTGTTTTCCCACTTGGCTTGTCCCCAGGGTGGGGGCCTCACAATAGAAACTCAAAATGTATCTTCACAGCATTGACTTCTAGAGTAACATTGCCAGGGATGAAGGTCACCAGCACAGCTGCTTTGAAGGAGTCAATGTTCAGATGGATAGACAGAGCATATGAAAGTCATTGTACTAAGTAGTAAGGATATATATGGAAACAAAGCATTGACTACCTTCAAAGAGCTTACTTTCTAATGGGAAAAGAATACACAGAAAGGGGTATTGGAATCTGGAGTAGTATAGAAGTGTGGTGAGAAGATAGCAAAAAGGGACATGTTAGCCTGATACCTGGCTTTGTTTTTCTGTTTAGTGGTGTCAGTCACACTTACTCTTCATGACCCCATTTGGGGTTTTCTTGGCTAAAATACTGGAGTGGTTTGCCATTTCCTTCTCTAGCTCACCTTACAGATGAGAAAACCAAGACAAAGAGTAGTTGCCTATGATCACATAGCTAGTAAGCGTCTGATGCCAGATTTGAACTCAGGTCTCTCTGACTCCAGACCTGGTGTTCTATCCACAGCACCACCTCACTGCCTTTGACTCCTGGCTAGGTAAGGCAAAAGACTCACCTCTGATTCAGAGAGGAGGAGTCACAGATGGAGTCCTAGTTTATGATACAGTAGAAGTGGTTACAGAGTGAGGTCATGGTTGGGAGACTGCTGGATGTTTAAATGGGGCCAATACTTCCAATCTTTTAGACATTTTGCTAAGCCACCAAGATAGACTTATTGACAAAGCCAGGATAATAGTGACCTTCACCTCCAGCGCTGTTACAAATCAATCAATCAATCATGAAAGATTTATTAAGCATCTACTCAGTGTCAAGTACTGTGCTAGGCATAGGAGATAAAAGAAAAAAGTGAAGTTTCTTTTTTTCCCTTAAAGAACTTAGTTTGACTGGAGAAGATATTATGTGCATATGTATATAATATGCATACTCTGGCCCTCTCTCTCAGAGTCAAGCTAGTTGCATCTCCCTTCAGGTTTTTTTCATTTCCCACTAGTTGCACTGATTTTTATCGTTTTTTGTACTTTCCCATCATACACTTAGGCACAATGAAACTCTTCGCTGGGAAATCTTACCATTCTGCAATATTGAAAAAACCTTGGTGCTCACATCTCATTAGTATCCTCTAACCATCTGATCAGACTCTCTGGTTGGAAAATGGGGTCATGAGTTCCAAAACCTCCATGATAGATTTCTCCATCATCCCTTTGGTACTTTCATTCTCTTTCCTCTATTCCCACCTACTTTAGCTTCCTTTTCATTTTGTATCCTGTCTTTCCTCATTAGATAGTAAGCTTTTTGAGCACACAAGTACAGCTTGTTTTTCTTTTTATTTGAATTTATATCCCCCATGCTTAGCACAATGCCTGGCACATAGTAGGTGCTTAATAAATGTTTAGGTTTCAGGGTACCCTGAGGAATTTGTGGGTGTATTTCCTTTATTGACATATGCTCAAGACTTCACTGGTTGGATTTCTTCCATTATTAAGAAATGTCACTAGCAACTTAATTCCACTTAACCACTTAGCATATGGTGGTATATAGAGAAGGATGCTTACTTCAAAGATGAGAAAGAAAACAGTAAAAATATTTTCTCTAACACCTCAGGAAATCTCTCTTATACTAGCTCAGTCTTTGGGGAATAGACTTAAAACTTAGTTGAGTTCCTACATAGAACTGGTGCCAACTTCATGTCTAATTGTAGCATTACTGCTGAATGAATTTTTTTGCTAGGCTATGGTATTGAAGGTCATTCTGGAAGACTGCTCATTGTATCTCAGGCAATCATTGCTCAGATGGATTAAATATACAGCCTAGATTTTCACTCACAGAGTATTGCCATTTTCTCTCCTGATCCTTTCTTTTCTTTTTCTTTTTTTAAATCTTTATAGTATTTTATTTTTCCACCAGTTATGTGTAAAAAAACCCCAATTTTTAACATTTAATTTTAAAATTTTGACTTCGAAATTCTCTCCCTTCTTCTTTCCTTCCCTCCTCACCCCCTTTATTGAGAAAACAAGCAACTTGATATAGATTATACATTTGTAATCATACAAATGTATTTCCAAATTAGTCATATTGTAAAATAAAACATAATCCCCTTCCAAAAAACCTCTCAAGAAAAATAAAGCTAAAAAAAAACATATTTCCATCTGTATTCTGACACCATCAGTTCTTTCTCTGGAGAAGGATAGCATTTTTCATCATAAATCCTTCAGAGTTGTCCTGGATAACTGTATTGCTGAGAATAGCTAAATAATTCACAAACAAAAATCCTACAATATTGCTGCTACTGTGTACAATATTCCCCTGCCTTTACTCCCTTCATAAATGTAAGTCCCTCTAGGTTTCTCTGAGGGTATCCTGCTCACCATTTCCTGTAGTACAATAGTGTTCCATCACAACCACAAAACACAATTTGTTTAGTCACGCCCCAATTAATGGGCATACCCTCAATTTGCCATCAGAAAAGAACTGCTGTAAATATTTTTGTACACAGAGAACCTTTTAATTTTTGTTTTTTATTTCTTTTAGAATGCAGACCTAATAGTGGTATTGCCAGGTCAAAGGGCACGCACAGTTTCATTGATCCATGGACACAGTTCCAGATTGCTCAACAGAATGGTTTAATCAGTTCACAACTCCACCAACAATACACTGTCTCAATTTTTCGACATCCCCTCCAACATTTGTCAACCTTCCCCCTGTCCTATTAGCCAATCCAGTAGTGCAAAGTGGCACCTAAGAATTTTTAAATTTGTGTTTCTCCAATCAAAAGTGATTCAGAATGTTTTTTTAATATGATTATAGATAGTTTTGAATATTTCATCTGAAAACTGACTCTTCTTATTCTTTGATCATTTATCAATTGGGGAATGGGTCTCATTTTTATAAATTTGACTCAATTCTCTACACATTTAAGAAATGAGGTCTGTTGTCAGAGGAACCTGGCTTCAATGATTTTTTTCCATACGGTTATGATTGCTAACTGTATTTCTCTCCATTCTATCCCCTCCCCCTCTTTATTCTATTGTCTCTCTGCTTTCACCCTGTCCCTCCTCAAAAGTGTTTTGCTTCTGACTACCACCTCCCCCCATCTGCCCTCCCTTCTGTCACCCTACTTTCTCTTGTCTTTTTCCCCTACTACTTTCTTGTAGGATAAGATAACTTTTTATATCCAATTGAATGAGTACATTATTCCCTCTTTGAGACAATTCCTGTGAGAGTTAGGTTCCAGTATTCCCTGCCACTTCTCCCATCATCTCCCCACTATAAAAGTTTTTTCTTGACTCTATTATGTGAGATAATGTACCCCCACTCTAACTCTCCCTTTCCCTTTTTCTCACTGCATTCTTCTTTCTTAACCCTTAATTTTATTTTTAGATACCATTCTTCCATATTCAATTCACACTTTGTGCCCTCTGTCTATTTATATTCCTTCAAACTGCCCCACTAATGAGAAATTTCTTGACTTACCAGTGTCATCTTCCCATGTAGGAACATCAACAGTTTAACCTTATTAAGTCCCTTATGATTTCCATTTCCCTATTTACCATTTTATGCTTCTCTCAGATCTTGCATTTGAAAGTCAAATTTTCTATTTAGTTCTAGTCTTTTCATCAAGAATCCTTGAAAGTCCTCTTTTTCATCAAATATGCATTTTTCCCCTAAAGGATTATACTCAGTTTTGCTGGGTGGTGATTCTTTGTTGTAATCCTTGCTCTTTTGCCCTCTGGAATATCATATTCCAAACTCTCTGATCCTTTAATGTAGAAGCTGTTAAATCTTGTGTTATCCTTACTGTAGCTCCATGATACTTGAATTGTTTCTTTTTGCTTGCTTACAATATTTTCCCCTTGCCGTCAGAGCCCTGGAATTTGGATACAACATTCCTGGGGAGTTTAGATTCTTTAAATTTCTATTTTGTCCTTGGGTTCTTGGATATCAGGGTAGTTTCCCTTGATAATTTCTTGAAAGATAATGTCTAGGCTCTTTTTTTGTCATGGTTTTCAGGAAGTCCAAAATTTTTCAGTTGCCTCTCCTGGGTCTATTTTCCAGGTCAGTTATTTTTGTAATGAAATGTTACACTGTTTTTCTAGTCTTTTTTTCATTCTTTTGATTTAGGTTTATTGTTTCTTGATGTCTTATAGTCATTAGCAACTTCGTTGTCTCCTTCTAGGTGTGTGTTTTGATCTTCCTTGTCATCATAGTAATTTTCTATAGTCAGAATTTTTTTCTTTTGATTACTCATTTTTCCAGCTATTTCTTGACTTTAAACTCTATGCTAAAGTGGGTTTCTGCTTCCAGGGTAGAAGGTGCACTGTCCCAAACTTCAAGGATTTTGTGCAACTGTTTTCAGAGACTTCTAGGGACCTATGTAAGTTCTCAATTCTTTCAGAGTTATATGATCTAAGTAGAGGTGTGTTTTCAGAGACACTTCTAGGGACCTATGTAAGTTCTCAATTCTTCCAGAGTTATATGATCGAAGTAGAGGTGTGTTTACTACCCTCCTGGCCTGTGCTCTGGTCTGTGAGTGGCCCAAGCAGTCTTTTCTGCCCTGGAACTGTGGTAAGGGTCCCTGCTCCCCTGTGACTACATGGTATGGTAGTGCTCCTTCTCACCCTTGGACTGCTGTCCAGGACTGTGACCTGAATCCAGCTATGGACAAAGCAACAGTGCCAGCAAAGAAACCCTTGTAAATCTCCTTCTGAGCAGTTGTTAGACCACCTTACTATCTGTGGGCTGAGAGCTCCAGAAGCTCTCTGCCACTGCTCTCTGCCACTCTTCACTCTGGGAAGCCAGTGGCTCCCACAGCTTGCTGCTGATTTACTGAGGCCTAGTCTGCACTGGACTGTGCTCTACTCTCACCCTAATGTAACAGAGATTTTTCCTGACAACCTTCTAAGTTGTATTTGGCTGGAAAATTATTTATCCCACCCTTTTATGAATTCTGCCCCTCCTGAATTTATTTTATGGCATCATTCAAAGGTGTTTAGATGGGTTTTCGGGAAAGCCCAGGTTAATCCCTGCATTTTCTCGGCCATCTTGTCTCTGCCTTCCCTTTTCTGACCTTTAAAATTCCATTCACCTATAATGTAAAAGAATGAACAAAAAGATGAATGAAGCCCCATTTTTTTGTGGGGGAGGAGAACTATAAGGCTTTAGAAAATGAAGGCCTTCCAGCCAATTTTTTAACTGTATGATCTCTCACTGGATGCTGGGAGAAAGTGTCAGTGAGCTCCTTCAGATGAAATGAAACACAGGGCCAAAAATGACTCGCATTTTCTTAAAGATGACACCAATTCTGGCCATACAACCAACTGAAAAATGTGGTTAGATAACCAGAACAATTTCTATAATGTTGCCCACAAACTCCACAGTCTCTCCATAGCATTACATTTCCCTTACAATTTCCTGGGAGGCAAGCTTCCCAGGTTCTCCATGTGGGGAGATTTTATCATCTCAGAAGGCTGATAGAGTCTACATAACTGTTCAATTCCCATTACATATAAAAATATAGAAAAGAGACTGAAAAATAATTTGAGGGAAAATCATCAGCAACTAAATTAGGAAAGACTTTGTATAAGAAATTGAGCTCAGCCTTAAAGGAAACTAGGGACTCTAAGGGGTACAGGTAAAGGGAGAGTGCTTTTCAGATGTGTAAAATAGTCTGTGCAAAGGCACAGAGATGGAACAGAAAGGGCAACGTGAAGAATAGCAACAAGGTCAGTATGAGTGGTTTGTTAAGTGTGTGAAAGGGAAGTACATTTAATAAGACTAAAAAGGTAGGTTGGGGACAGGTAATGAAAACTTTAATAAAAGAGGAGTTTATATATCATAGTAGAGGCAGTATGGAGCCACTGGAGGTTAATGAATAAGTGAGGGACATGGTAAGACTTTCGCTTTAGGAAATTCATTTGGCACTTGTATGGAGAAGAGATTAAAGCTGATAGATACCAGAAATAGGGAAACTATTTTGGAGGTTTTTACAGGTGAGAGATGTTGAAATTTTGTACCTGAACTAGGATTATTTCTATGTGGCTAAAGAGGAGGCAGATATGAGAGATATGAAGGCAAAACCAATAAGATTTACAATGGATTGGAGAAGTGGGGTGAGTAAGAAGGCAAGGATGACACTGAAATTGTGAACCTGGATGAAAGAAAGAAGTATCCTCAACAGAAACAGGAAAACTGAAGAGTGGAGGGGTTGGGGGGGGGAAGAAAATGAATTGTATTTGTGACACATTCCGTTGGAGATGTCTATAAGACTGTATATATTCTTAAGTGGAGGAAATTAATATAGACTATTTTTCCCCCTAGAAGTTTGATTGAAAAGGGGAGAAGGGGGGAGACTAGGAGGTGCAGTGAGTAGAGCACCAGCCCTGGAGTCAGGAGGACCTGAGTTCAAACCTGCCCTCGGACACTTAACACAAAAACTAGCCATTGTAACCTTGGGCAAGTCACTTGACCCCAATTGCCCTCCAAAAAGCAAAAAAGAAAAGAAAAGGGGAGAAAGGATTTTAGGATTATTTGAGGTAGGATCTGGTGAGCATGACTTTTTTAAGGTGAGCATTCTTGATCTTATAGGCTATAGGGAAGGAACCAAAAGAGAGAAGTGATGAGAAAGAGAGAGAGAGAGAGAGAGAGAGAGAGAGAGAGAGAGAGAGAGAGAGAGAGAGAGAGAGGACTGTCGGTTAAATCTCTTAGAGTTTGGCCTTGTACATGTTACAAGATGGACCTTGATAAGAAGGACCACTTCTTCCTCAGCGAGTGGAATAAAGAAGATACACAGAGACCACTGAGGTAAATACTATGAGACATTAATCCAAAATCTGTGCTAAGCTTATTGCTCCCAAACAGAGATGAACAGTATTTTAGAAATTACCATTACACATAAGCTTGTGTATAACTTTTCCAATGTTGTGAACTTGTGATTTAAAATATATATAATAAATCTATTTTCAGATGTTTCTGTCTGCAAAGTGTTTCTTCATGAGATTTAAAGTTTTGTTTTTAAAGAAGATTTGGACTTAGATCTTTCCACAGTTAGTGGAGATGGTTGTGATTCAAGCATTAGCACACTGTTCCTGTTCTGATTTAATGGTATGACCAGAAATACATGTTAAAAGAATAAAACCAAAGACTTTATTGAACTATTCTAAAGACTCAAAAGAAAGGGAAGAACGATTAAAAAAAAAACAAGCAGAAATTTCAACATCTTTAATGGGGCTTCTGAGCAAATCCCCAATCTTTTTTTTAGTTTGCCAAGATGCCTAATGGAAAAGAAATGTTACCTCTTTTCTTTTTTCTCATCCTCACTAACTCTTTAGCTTACCCTACTCCACACAGGGAATTGATTGTTACCACCTGTCCTGTTTCTTGTGCTTATTGGGGGAAAACAAGTATGACTTGAAAAACAGAAAAAAAGTCTGTATTCCAAATCTAAGTATTATGCCCCCCAAGTAGAAGAAAATTGGTATATTCTCTTTGTTCGGTGATTTATGTTTTCAGAATATGTGTCTCTGATTGCTGAGTTTTCAGGAAGTTTAGTGTAGACATTATAACCGCACTGGCATAAAAATGGTTTTATTAAGGGATTTGTTCTCTGAAGATTGTATTCAATCAAAGGGCCACACTTGAAGACTGAAAGGGTCAAGTGTGACCCTGAGGCCACAGGTTTTCCACCCCCATAAGCTTGCCTCTGTATCTTCATCCAGTTACCTTCCAAACCTGGTTGACCCAGAGGAATTCTGCTATACATATGCCACATTCTGGTCCTGCTACTTCTATGAACTGTTTGGCTCTGGGCAAGTAATTTCCCATTTATGGGTTTTTGTTTCATCATCTACAAAATGAGTTGATTGTACTAGATGATATCAGATATAAACTCTACAACTAGACTTTTTGTATTCCATGAAGCCAATTTGAGAGCAATTTGTTAGCCTTTATTCTCAGCTGTGCAGCTTTTACAATTTAGCCAACAGAAGCCAAAGGAAAAAAATGTCTTTCAAGAAGACAAGTCCAAAAGACATTATATCCAATGTCATTATGAATCCTTTGGCCTGCTTTTTTGGTCAAGTACAACCTGGGGCCCAAGTCATTAACCAGTTGGTTTCTGTAGGACAAAGAACCAAGGATTTTGAGCCAGAGATGAAATATCCCAACCCCCTCATTTCATAGAGTAGATGAAAAAAAAATAATGCCTAGGGAGTTAAAATGATCTTTTCCTGGTCAGAAAATATAGCTTGGGGTCTTAGGTTCTAGGAAAGCAGCTTGCTGCAGAAGGTTTTATGTTTTTCAAGATGGAATAAGATCTTTTAATTCCTTACTGCCATTTATGTCATCTCCCTTCATTCCTTGTCTGACATTGGTAAAAAATACTTTCCCTGCTTTGAAAACCTCAATTTTATGTTTACTTGTTTTGCTAAGAGCTAGTAATAAGCTGAGCTAAGGTGTGTGCTACTTCCTTCATGAATCCTTCCTTGACCCCCATAGATAGAAGTATTTCATTCCTTCTCAAACTTTCCTAGTGCATGTTGTTTATCTACTTTGCCCCCATCACTTCCCCATTATCGTAATTTTGTGCACCCTATTCCATTCCCACAACCCCCACCAAATAAGTAGAATATAACATTATCATTGGTCCAGTGTAATTTTTTTTTAAATTATGTCTCTTCAGTGTTTGATACAATGATTGAGCCAAAGCAATGCATACTAAATGTGTTAATTTGCACTGAATAATATATAAACATGCCCAAAATCTTGAAACTCATAATCTGGGATTAATGACTGTTGGTAAGTTTGTTTCTAAATTTTTTATGAGATATTAAAAAAATGTCCATTTTTTCAAAGCCAATGCTTTCCTTCTATAAAAAATGCTTAAATAATATTCAACATTGAAAAAATGCTTAAATATTTTTATTTTTAATATTGTATAGTTTTATCCCTAGCATCTGGTCTCCATACTTATATCATCATCATGTAGGTGTTTCAATCATTGTTTATGCATATGCCTTTAACTATGTTTTTCTAGTATTCACAATCTTCTTATTACTCTCCATTACCCTCAATATACAATAAGCTCTAATAAATAACTAAATATGAGTTATTTTCAATAGCAAATATTTTTCATATAAAACAACACATTTCAATGTTAATAGGTACCAGATATCCACAATCGAACTGTTCATTTTTATCTCTCACTATGTTCCAATGCACACTCAGACTTAGTTCTTGCTGTTCCCATCCTCTAATCTTAACAAGGTTCTCCTTCTTTTTCCCTTAATTCTTTGCTCTACTTCTCCCCAATATACGGAATGGCTTTCCTCCTGCTGTTCACTATACCACATGCCTTCTTCCCTTTAAATTGCAGGTCATCAGCTTACAGAAAATTTCCCCTTATTACTTCTGACTACTCTCCAACATGCCAGGATGATCTGAACTGCCTTTTCCACTCAACACACCCTGGTGATTATTGCATTATGTGCACAATTTGTGTGGATTAAACGTTTATTGGACTTGTCTCCCTGGTTAGATTATAAACTCCTTGAAATAATAACCATTTCTAATCACTTTACACAAATGCTTGTGTTAGGAATTAAGGAGAGAGTGTGATACAGTAGAAAGAACACTGGATTTAGAGCCAGAGAATATTGGTTCAAATGTTGGCTTTGCTACTTACCTCCTGTGAGAGACATGATAAATCACTTAATATTCATAGGCCAGTTTCCTTTATTATAAAATGAAGAGGCTGGGCTTGATGGCTTTTGAGGCCCTCTCCATATGTGATCCTATGGATTCTTTGGCTACTTTTTAGAAAGCTAATGAGAGAAGTGCTCATTTTATTGTTGGATACCTTTGGAAATGTGAGACTGGAACACAGGAGACAGCTTGTGTGTAGTGATATGGATCTTAGAGTAATCCAAAAACATGTTTGTTTGTTCATTTATTAAATTTCATTTTAGATTCAAGCACCAGAATACAAATATAGAAGAGAAAAAGAAACATAAACATATAATGAACTTAAATATTGGAATTTAAAAACAAAGAAAGGGGAAAAAGCATGTCATATGATAATCTCTAATAAATTCAATTTTTAAAAGCAATTAGGGTAAAGTAACTTGCTCAAGGTTACATGGCTAGTCATTATTTATGTGTGGGTGCTCATTTTCTGTGGCCGTATTCGATCCTGGGTCATCCCAACTCTGAGGCCAGCACTCTTACTCACTGTGCCACCTAGCTGCCCCTTCAAATTTTGTTTTGATATCTAGTGGCCTATGTGTCATCTTCCCACCTTCTCAAAACAGGATGGCCTCAATGAGTAAAATCCAGATTTTAAAAAATATATACCTGTGATTTCTGTAGTATAAGGAACTCCCAGTGATAAAATTCCTTCTAGTGATAAAGACTGAGGTTAAGTAACATGGGCTGAGATTAAATAATTTACTCAAGATCACAGAGTCAATATGTGTCAGAGATACACCTTGGGCCCAGTTCTTCATGACATTAAGGCCAGTTCTCTACGTACTATGTCCCAGTATCATAATTAACTTTGTCTCTACTAAAAATATTATTTTGGTTTTGTAGGAGAAAGCAGTCTGAGTTGCCTTATTTTAATGTGTTTCTTCTCTCATTTCCTCCAAGAATTTTTCTTTAATTTCAATTTAAACTCTAATTTTGAAACAATATTAAAGGCCACCAGGGACATTTTGCCTACCATGAAATCATAGATTCTGCAGTGTATTTATATACTCTGGGCTAACCCATTTGGGGGTGAATAGCACCTTAACATCAAGCAGTCTAAAGCACCTGCCAATCATGAGATGATTCTATAATATCTTGTCTTGGACCCTTGTCCTCATGATGCCATCAACTTCCATCTTCTTCCCCTATAGAGCATTCTAACATTAGGCAATGGAGCATTCAGAATAAATAAAGTCATAGTTTCAGTACTACTTTTCTTGAAGTGATGGGATGAAGCAAGATTGCTACAGAATTTGTTGTCTTCCTCACCCAAGTGATGTATGCAGAGAATAAAAGATTCAATAAACCCTTTGTGTCCAGCTGCTCTGAGAACTATTAAATCAGTTTAAGTGATTTTTTTTGGGGGGGGGGTGAGATGAGAGTTTATGATTTACCTGGGATAAAGCCTTACTGCAGCCTAGACCATACCAAAGTACCCATTTGTTTCTGTTTGTTTGTTTTGCTGGTGTTGGTTCTCTTAACAATTAGGGTGAAAATTTCAAAATACTCCAAAAAATATTTGAAATCATTGGTAAGTCAAGTCAATCACTGTTCTAACGCTAGGCCTTCTTCCTTGCAGGTTCACTGCAGAGGGGAAATGGGTGTCAGTGAAACCTCAGGCCTTTGTGGGTGGGAGGTTCTGACAGTGTATTGGCACTTGTTAAATTTTTTTTGATCTTTACAATTTTTTCCAAAGTGAATAAACTTCAGCAGAACTTTTTTTTTTCTAATAGAAAATGTTTGCTGGGCAAGTCTAAGAAGGTGGCATTAGTTCCACTTTGAGCTAGTTTCATTATCATCTTTCTTTCCAGGTGGGTAATAGTCTCTTGCATTAGAAGCAATAGACAGTATTAGCTCCCTGGACAGAGGAGTATGCTGATTATGTGTTATTTCAAATGACCTAATTCTTTCTGAGTTCAACATCAGAGCAGTAGTTTAGTTTCTCTCTGAAGACTCATCTTCCTGCCCACATATTCAATCTTTTGTTTTACTCATTTTGTTTGGGTGGGTAGGAGAGAGCAGAATCCACCTGTTCTTGGCGTATATCCGTATCCATCTTGATAGAAACTTTTCCTTGTATATGTATTTTGTGTGTGTTAGCTTGTTTGTATGCTTGAACAGAGTTTGATAAAATTCTAGTGGAGAACACAAGATAAGGTTATTTTCTGCAAACTTCATCTTTCTTGATTTTCTTTCTATTCATCAACTAATGACTTTGAAAGGACCAGCTACAAGTCTCTACTAGTGTTTGTTTTGTCTGTAAGCTACTTAAAAGAGTGAGGTTTCAGCACCTTTCCTCAAAATGGCAAAAATTTTCAGGGGAACTATGAGATATATACATGATTTTAATTCTATGATTTGACAAGGTCATCTTTTTCCTCATTTAACTTATGCTTTATAAAATGGTGTTGTTTGCAACCTCATTGAGTAAATGATATAATTATAGCAGAAGTTAAGTGTCTCATTCCAAGCCATATAGGCAATTAAAAATTGCAAGTTATAACTCATAGTCTGAATTTCCAGATCATCTGTTAGTTCAGTGGAATGTGTATCATGTTGATTTTTAAGTCAAGATATATTATATTATATTATATTATATTATATTATATTATATTATATTATATTATATTATATTATATTATATTATATTATATTATATTATATTATATTATATTGTATTGTATTGTATTGTATTGTATTGTATTGTATTGTATTATATTGTATTGTATTGTATTGTATCATATTATATCATATTACATTATATTATGTTATGTTATGTATCCTATCCTATCACATCACATCACATAATATTATACTATCATATCATATCACATTATATCATATAGCATACTGTATTATATTATGTTATGTTATATCATATCACATCATATCATATATCATATTGCATTATATTATATTGTATTATAACATTATATTATATTGTTATATGATGTGTTCTGTTTTATTATATTAAGTTATGTTATGCTATACTATACTGTATTATATCATATCACATATTATATTAAAATGAATGGCCATTCCCTATTTTATGCAGTCATGGAATTTCTGAGAAGACATTCTGTGGGCAGCCAAAGAAGCCTGGTTCAGAACTCAGGTATTAAATCCTAATAGTGGACTTTAAAACAGGAATCTCTTAGAGATACGACTTTTTGTCAAGTTAGCTTCTGAGTTCTTTGTTATGGGTTACACTTATAAGGATGTTACTTGAGTTCTGAGATCAATAGGCTATACCCCAAGATTTTAGTTATTGAGAACCAAAGTATTTGATTCAGCACTCGGGTATCTTTGGGTGGTCAGCTCTAAACTTGATGACTTTTGAGTTTTGCAGCTTTGGCGTTGAAGTTTGCTTTCAATTTTATCTGCTTATGACTGCGACTGCATTAGCAGGTACCTGAGACCTAGATCAAAGGTCTTACCCTAAGACTTTAGTCTCCTAGATAACAAATCTTTATCAAATTATCTAATCTGTGTTACCTCCAGGATACAACAGGCTAAGGTAATGATTAGAAAACTTGAGTCCCCTTCCTTTGTCTCATTGCTCTATAAAAATCTTGTTCTGAGAATCAATAAATGGAGTTCACCGTTCTTCCTTGAACTACCCACGTGGCCTGGTCATTTATTCTCATCTCCGGATCATGCTAAGTGCTGGACACTGGCAACATTCATTTCAAATTTTAAACATTTGAATCTCAGGATCAGAGTATCGATGAAAACCAGAGAAGCCCTGTGTTGTTTCTCTTCATCTCCAAAAGAAACAATTCTAGGTCATCACAAACAATCTCTGAGATTTCCTGGTCCT
Source organism: Gymnobelideus leadbeateri (assembly GCA_011680675.1). Classification (NCBI taxonomy): domain Eukaryota; kingdom Metazoa; phylum Chordata; class Mammalia; order Diprotodontia; family Petauridae; genus Gymnobelideus; species Gymnobelideus leadbeateri. The sequence continues at coordinate 478,429 of WOXC01005042.1, read as the reverse complement.
TGAGACAAGAAGCTCTTGCAATATCCTTTTATAAATGATTGCAGGGTCTAATTCCATGTAAGAAAATTCTTCCTTATATTACCATTTAAATAATTTCCTCTTGGTCTGCTTACTTGGAATTAGCATCCCAATATCAAAAAGATAATAATTGGACCTTACAAGACAGTTTGATCAAGGCCTTATACTGAGAAACTCAGTCATTATCCAGGTTCATAGAAACAACTGGTGGTAGAACCGGGAATTGACTCCCAATTCTTCTCTTTCCACTTCATTATCCTACTTCTCAGGCAAGCTGAGAATGATTTTGTACTGAAGGGGACTTTAGGAACTATCAAGTCCAACCTTCTTATTGAAAAAAAAAATCAAGAAACCAAAGCACAGAGAAGTTAAGTGACTTACTTTAAAATCAGATAGCTAGCATGGAGGGAGAATTTGAACCCAGGTTTCTTGACTTCAAGAAATGCCATTATGTAATATTTGACAAACTAGAAAAGGAGGAATTAGAATGTATGCTTTAATAGAACTTCATAAAAGATTTGGAAAGGCAACTACTTAAGGGAAGACTTTAAAAGCCTTCTCTTGTGCCAAAGGTGAATATTCTTTGCTTTTAGATCAGGTATCTTACATTTTTTTTCTTTTTGTTTTTGATGCAAGGATGTGCTGGTACACATTTAACAGCTGGCTTTCTTGGGGAAAAATATGCTGGAAGTACTTTTAAGTTTAATCTTATTAAAATTTTCTCTATCACTTTCTTAAGTCCAGTCAACCAACAGAACAATAAAATAACCCTCGGGTTGTAGCATTTGCTGATTTCTGAGGCATAATTGTTCACACTGAAAAATTTAACTTTCTGTGAAGCCAATTCAAGCTGGCTCCAACACATCCCTAAGATACTTATGGCAGTGTGGCAAAGCCTATGGATCTCTTTTCATAAGATTCTAAAGAAAACCAATTATATTGTCATAGTTATCCAAAATTTGAAAAGAAAAATAAAACAAGTTCATGGACTCTGGATTAAAAACTCTTGTATTTAGAAAGAGACATAGTTTCTGTCATCACAAACTATTAGTACTATTTTTGTATTTGATAAGAATACTTTACCTTCACTATTAAATTTTTAATTAAAACAATCTACATTGATGCATCCAAGTTGTTATATATGTGCATTTGCTTAGTGAGAGTAAATGAGTGATCTGTTTTTTTTTTTTTTTTTACAAGGAAGAGTAACTGGCTCATAGAAATGGGTAGCAATGTAATGCCAAACTAAAGGGGAAAAGTTTATTGTTGTTTTTCCCCACTGAGAAAGAAAAGAATCTCATTATCTAAGTGAAAAGTAGTTTAAATAGTTCATTGGTTTAGGCCAGAGGATGAGGAATAGTAGGGTTTTTAAAATTTTTTCTGTTTTTTGCACTTCATTAATTATATTGTGTTAATGTTCAAGCATTTGATAGATGTGAGTGTTAGACAAATTAGAAACTTTCTTTGACCATTGAAAGCTTATGAACTGACTTTTTCCTATGGCCACTATGAATTTGATGAACTATTTGTTAAGGATATTATGGTTTCCCTTATTTTAGTCCATTCTTTTTTTCTTGAACTGAAACTAGTGATCTGAATATGACACTAAATTGGGGAATACTCCAAACTTTATATCTTAAGGTGACTTTTTTTTTTAAAAAGGTAATTGTTTACATTATTTAGTTTGGGAATTGGACCAAAGAAAATAACTTTCCATCTCATGCAATTTGGTGTTCTATAATTTCATCAGTTCTCTGCAGACTTCTTTTCAATTTAAATGAAACTTCTCTTTGGTGATTCCTATAACTGTCTTCACTGACCTTCTCTGGAAGTTTTCAATCTCATCTAAGTCTTTGGGGCTTAGCCCTATTAATTTGTACTTATACAAGTGTTGAATTATTCTGTCCTTAATTATACTATGTCAGTTTCTTGGCTCACTGATCTGTAATTATGGAGGTCTTTCCTTATGGCTGGGTACCATGTTGGTATCTTTCCATTCTTGAGAAATGGTTTCTATTCTTGGAAATGCAGATCTACTTCCTTCAATTTCAGTTCCTTCAGAACACTTGGATGAATCTTTCCTGAACCTAGTAATTTAATACCCTTAAAACTTGCTCCAAAATATATGCCTTAAAACTTTTCATTTTTGTTAATGCCACCCCATAGAACCATAGGTTGATGGCACTGGAAAAGGCCTTGAGCATTCATTTACTCTATCCAGACAGCTATCATCAAGACAAGTAGGAATCTATTCCATTTTTTCTCCCTAGCTCTTTTAGAAGGAAAAAAATGGCCATCACTCCTTAGTTGCTACCTTTATTGTTTAGAGAGAATATACTAAGTTCTTTGCATTTAAAATAAATATTTCTTGTCATAGAATAAATACAATTTGCTCTTTTTTGTCCATTATGGAGGAACTAAACAGGTAGTCTATGTTCTGCATAAACTAGAATACTGGGTTTGTAGACAAGGGCATCTAGGTTGGGATCTCTGCTCTGTCTTTTACTCCTTGTGTGATCTGGGGCATTTCACATAATCTCTCTGGTCCTTAGTTTCATTATCTGTCCAATGGCAGAGTTGGACAAGATGGCCTCTTGAGGTCCCTTCTAGTTTTAGATCTATGTTCTTGTGAACAATTTGTATTTCCCCTTATTGAGTATTAGAAAAGATTATGTCACTAAATAACTTCATATAAAATGCCTTTATTTTTAACTAGATTCCTTAGTAGGGAAGAGAAAATGCATAATGCCTTCTTATATGCACATTGCCAGTTAGTCAGCAAATATTTATTAAGTACTAACTATGTGTGGTAAGCTCTGAGGATACAAAGAAAGGCAAAAATTTTGATCTCTGATATCAAGGAGCTGACATTGTAAAGGGGAAGAAAACATGCAAACCACCACATACAAACAAGCTATCTATAAAGTAGATGGAAGGAAATCTAAGAGGGAAAAGTCCACCAACTCTCTTGTTTCTGCCATTACACTGGGAGGCAGTGGGATATAAGAAAATCTGTGCCAGGATGAAAGTTAGAGAACACTTTGGGTAATTCACTTACAATTTCTACACCTCAATTTTCTCCTTTAATAAAAAGAAGGGGCTACATTATATAACCTTGCATATCTCCTTCATATCAAGATTTATGATCCAAAAGTTATACCACCAGAAATGTCCCTATATTTTTATACAGTGTTTTCTATCAATTTAATGACAGATACTTTAACCAGTTAATCTCTTATTGATCTACATAGGTTTTTTAATGTATGTTGATAAAATTATTAATTTTTAAAATAAATACATTATTCTTTTGCTAGAACTTAAGGGGGGCATTTATGGTGTGTGTGTGTGTGTGTGTGTGTGTGTGTGTGTGTGTGTGTGTGTAGAAACAAAGAGATATTTCCTCACACAGACACAAAGGACAAGAGGAAATAACTTAGACCACAAGAACCATGTAGGGTTCTGCTAATTATTTCTTTCCCCATTACCAAAGGCTGTTGCAAGGAAAAGCATTATTTACTAAACTTATTTCAAGAAAATTGTATTAAAATAATATTGTAGGATATTATGGATGTAATATGTGCCCTCTTAAATAATTTATCTTAATTTTTATTCATTTTAATCTAGTCAATTATATAATTTTCAGTTTGTTTAAAATAATCAAATATTAATGCTAAAAGACTTTTAGTAGTCTAAGTTATTAGGATAAATGATAGAAGAGTTGTAAGTAAACAAAAGTTTCAAGTATATAACCTTAATTGTAGATTTTCCTAAGGAAAAGTTAATTATCTTTCTTTTCTGCAGCCTATTTCTTTTGTTTTAAAGCCTATTTCGCTAAAACTAAATTGAGAATTTCTGTTTCTCTTAGACAATTCTCAGGTCTTCTCTGATCTATTCCATTGTTTCTGCTGGCTTTTGAAATGAAGAAAGGAATGTATAGATATTTTCAATATGCAAGATATAAAAATGATTAGAAAATACTTTGGGATACACTTCGAATTTAGGATTATATTTTTTGTTAAATTTGAATGAAAGGATTTATTTGGAGAGAAAACAATACTAATTTAATACTTGAAACGGAAATAAACCATACTTATTTAAACTTTAACAATTCATAATTTTTACTTAATTAGACAGAATGCAGGTATAGATTTTGAGTGTGAAATGAAAATCCTTAAAGCTAGTTCTTTAATATATGTTGACTGGTATTTAGCATCAACACCGACTGCATTCTTGCCACAGATGGCATATTGTTTATGGGCCTGGGAAAGAATAGGTAAGAGTGGGCCTACAAATACAAAAATTTTTTTCACTCCATTTGGTATCTTACATCTTTGGTTCACCTTTTCTTTGTCATTTATTTACCTACTGACTAGATAGCTATGAGGATGCACATAAATGTGGAAATGACTAATTCAGTGGACTTTAGGTATACTCATCAACCATTTGGGCAAAAAATGCTTTTATTGCAAAAATAGTTTTTTTTATTACATATTAATGATAATAAATATCACAATATTAAATTGAGCTACTTGAGGGAATAGACCAGTTTTTGTCTTTTTTTTTCCTATTTTTTACTATCTTCAGTCCTTACTATAGTACCTGACACATGGTAAGTGCTTAATAAATCTTTGTTGAATTGATTTGATGACAATAGGCACTTATTTATAGTTTTAAGGTTTTTGAAGCACTTTCCTATCAAACCTATAAAATAGGTCTATATTACCAAGTGATTGAAATATATTGGGAGCTAACACTAAAATATATACTATTTGATTCTTCCACAAACAGTCCTTTTCCTCCATTGATAGGTATGCTAGAGTGGGAAAAAATACTTGACAGCTAGAGTAACTAGCCCTGATAGTCACTAGCTACATGACATGGGTAAGTCACCTAAGCCATCAGATATGATCCTCAGGTCTTCCTGTATAAAATGAAAAGGTTATACCAAATATCATATCATATCATAGTGGCAGAGGGCAAAGCCACAACGGTAGAGTAAAGAAAGCAATTCACCTGATCTAGCCCAAGTTCTCCAAACAACTTTAAAATAACACCTCAAATTGAATTCTAAATGCTGAAATCAGCAAAAGGTCCCAGTGAAGCAATTTTCAAGATAACTTTGAAGGTTGGCAAGAAAGGTTTGTCTCACAGGGGTGATGTTTGGATCTGAATGTCAGTACAACTCAGACTGGATACTCGCAAGCCAACAGCAGGCCTTGGAGGTGGCTGCAGCAGTGACAGCAGCAGTTTTGGAAGTGCTAGATCCACAATTAATAAAGTAGTCAGACAATTGGTCAGAAGGAGATTACTGGGGACCCTTTGGTGGCATAGGTCAGGACCCTGTTGCCATAACCATATGTGGAGGAGCACTAGTGCACTAGTCACAGGGATCCAGGTACCCTGAAGAATGCTTGTGGTCAATCACAGACTATAACACAGATCAGAAGAGCAGTAGCCACACCTCTTCTTAGATCATACTACTGTGGAAGAACCAGAACCTTACAAAACACCAGAACTAGCTCTGAAAACATCAGTATGTAAAACCTGAAGCTTTGGCCATGCCCCCTATGCCCTGGGAATAGAGCACAACTTTAACATAAAGTTAAAATTTAAGAAATAAGCTAAAAAAAATGAGCAAACAATTAAAACAGGGCTTGACCATAAAAAAGTAACTATGGGACAGGGAAGATGAGAAAACAAAGTCAGAAGATAAAAATGAAGTCAAAACAGCTACATGCAAAGCTTCAACAAAACAAAAAAGTGAATGAGTCAGAGGTCCAAAAAGCATTCAGAGAAGAGCTAAAAAGCATTTTATAAATCAAATAACAGAAGTGGAGGGAAAATTGCAAAAGGAAATGAGAGTGATGCAAGAAAATTATGGAAAGAGAGTCAACAGCTTGATAAAAGAGTCACAAGAAATACTGAAGAAAATAGCACCTTAAAAAACAGAACTGGGTCAGCTAGGTGGTACAGTGAATAGAGCACCGGCCCTGGAGTCAGGAGGACCTGAGTTCAAATCTGGCCTCAGACACAACATAAAAATTAGCCCTATGACCTTGGGCAAGTCACTTAACCCCAACTGCCCTCCAAAAAGAAAAAAAAAAACCAGAATAGGTCAAATGTTAAAAGAGGTATAAAAACCCACTGATGAAAACTGCTTAAAGATCAGAATTGGCCAAATTAAGAAAAAAAAGTATAAAAGCTTGATGAAAAAATAAATAATGCCTTAAAATTAGATTTGGGCAATTAGACGCTAATGAAACACAAAGAAAAAAAATAAAATGCAACTTTTTAAAAAATTAAAAAAAAGAAAATAAAAAATAGCTCATTGGAAAATAGATTGAGGAGAGACAATCTAAGAATTACTGGCATACATGAAAACTATCATCAAAAAGAGACATCATATTTCAAGATATTATCAAAGAAAAGTTCCTTGATATCCTAGAACCACAGGGTAAAATAGAAATTGAAAGAGTCTACAGATTGTTACCTGAAAGAGATCTCAAATTGAAAACTCCCAGGAATATTAGAGCCAAATTCCAGAGCTCCCAGGTCAAGGAGAAAATATTACAAGAAGTCAGGAAGAAACAATTTCAATATTGTGGAGCCACAGTCAGGATAAAACAAGATTTAGCGACTTCTACATTAAAGTATCAAAGAGCTTGGAATGTGGTATTCTGGAGGGCAAAGGAGTGAAGATTACAATCAAATATAACCTCTCCAGAAATACTAAATATGATCCTTTGGGGGGAAATGGATATTTAACAAAATGGAGATCTTTTAGGCATTCCTGATGAAAAGGCCAGACCTTAATAGAAAATTTGACTTTTGGATACAAGAATCAAGAGAGGCATTAAAAGGTATATAATGAAAAGGTATATAATTACCTTTTATATAATTAAAAGGTATATAATGAAAGAGAAATCATAGGCAATTTAATAAAGTTAAACTGTTGACCTTCCTACATAAGAATATTTACTATTAATTGCTAAGATCGTTATAATTATCAGGGAAATTAGAAAGTGTACACATAGAAGGCATTGTGAGAACTGATTATGATGGGATGATTAAAAAATAAAATTTAGATTTCAGAGAGAGAGATATAGTAAAAGAAGGAAGAAGGGACAGGTAGAATGGGGCAAATTATCTCATGTAAAAGAGGCATGAAAGAAAGAACTCTTACACTGAAGGGGAATATGGAGGCATGGCAGGCAACATTTGTACAATACTTTCATCAAAATTGGTTCAAAGAGGGAATAAAATACACACTCACTTGGAAAGAAGTAAGAAAGAGGGATGCTGATAGAAGGAAGGACAGATTGGGGGAGGCAATAATTAGAAGCAAGACAGGCTTTTCAGGAGAGACAGGGTGAAAGGAGAAAGAGAGTAAAGGATAAACAAGGGGGAAATAGGTTGGAGGGAAGTATACAGTAATCATAATGGTGAATGGGAATGGGATGAACTTACCCATATAATGGAAGCAAATAGCAGAGTGGATTAAAAAATAGAATCCTGTGATATACTATTTACAAAAAACACACTTGAAGCAAAGAGACAACTGCAAAGTAAAGCTAAAGATCTGGAGAAGTATATGTTATACTTCAGCTGCAGTAGAAAAAAAAAGCAGGAGCAGCAGTCATGACCTCAGACAAAAAGGTCCATTAGAAAATGAAGTAACATTAGTATTAAATATACACTATCTCACAGTATAGCATTCAAATTCTTAAAGGAAAAGTTAAATGAATTACAGGAGGAAATGGAAAATAAAACCATACTAGTATGGCACCTCAATTTTCCCCTTTCCAAATTACATAAATCTAACCAAATAATAAACAAGAAGTTAAATAGATGAACAGAGTTTTGGAAAAGTTAGATATGATAGTTCTCTGGAGAAAATTGAATGGGAATAGAAACGAATATGCTTTTTCCCCCTCAGCAGTACATGGTACCTACCCAAAAATTGACCATGTATTTTTTTATTATTAAACAAATGCTTTATTAACTTCTGGTTTACATCATTCATTTTCACCAGATTATGAGTTAGATTTCCCCCCATTTTTTCCCTGCCCACCACCCCAGAATAGCAGTCCCACTAAATATCCCCTCATCCAATCTGCTCTCTCCCATATCTTCTCCCATACCCCCTTCAACTTTGCCATTAGGGCAAGGAGAATCTCTGAGCACCAATGCCTGGACATCTTATGAAACATTTAATTTTAAAACATCGATTTTCAGATCCATTCCCTTCCTCCCTTGTCACCCACTCCCTCTGAGAAGATAAGAAATTCAGTATGTGTTGTACATGTATAGCTATGCAAAACATTACCATAGTAGATATACTGTAAAAGACTGCTTATATTTCCCTCCCACCCGTCTCACCTCCCACCTGGTCCATTCCCTACTTTGATCCTGTCCCTCTTTGATAGTGGGTACTTCCAACCTCCCCTCCCCCCAAGAATGCCCTCCCCTCCATCATCCCCCCTCTCATCCCCTTTCCCCTACTCTGGAGAGTGAGTGAGGGTGAGATATCCCATTTAGTATGTATGTGATTCTCTCCTTGAGGCAACTTCAATGAGAATATGCTTTTGCCTTTTTGCCTTCCTGTTCTTCCCCTTCCCTGCAACTACTTCCCCTTTCCTCTTCTACATGAGATAGTTTACCCTACCCTGTCTCTCTCCATCTCCTCTTGCCACTTTCCTCTCTCACCTCTTAACTTCACCCCTTAAGAATCATCCCTTCCTTGGGGTGGCTAGGTGGCGCAGCGAGCAGAGCGTTGGCCCTGGAGCCAGAAGGACCCGAGCCCGGATCAGGCCCCAGACACCCAACACACAAATAAAAACCCAGCTGTGTGACCCCAGGCAAGTCACCCAACACCAATTGCCCTCCAAAAAAAAAAAAAGAATTGTCCCTTCCCATCAAATTAAACCTGTGCCCTCTATACATGTATACCTGTGAACATATGCCATATACCCTTCTTCAGTTATTTTCATAATGAGAAAGGTTTCATCAAACACAGTTATTGTTTTTCCATGTAGGAATGTAAATAGTCCAACTTTGATAAGTTCCTTTTGACTTCTTTTCCTTGATTGCCTTCTCAAGCATCTCTTGCTTCTTGAATCTGAATGTCAGATTTTCTATTCAACTCTGATTTTGTCCTCAAGAATGCTTGAAAGTCCTCTATTACACTAAATGACCATGTTTTCCCCTGAAACAAGATACTCAGTTTTGCTGGGTAGGTGACCCTTGGCTTCAATCCCAGCTATTTTGCCCTCTGGAATATCATATTCCATGCTCTTCGATCCCTCAGGGTAGAAGCTGCCAGGTCCTGGGCTATTCTGATTGTGTTTCCACAATATTGAAATTGTTTCTTCCTGGCTGCTTGTAGTATTTTCTCCTTGATCTGGGAGATCTGGAACCTGGCTATAATATTCCTAGGAGTTTTCTTTTTGGGATCTTTTTCAGGACGTGATTGGTGGATTCTTTCAGCCTGTATTTCCCCCTCTGGTTCTAAAACATCAGGGCAATTTTCCTTGAGAATTTCTTGAAGGGTGATCTCTAGGTTCTTTCTTTGATTATGGCTTTCAGGTAGTCCAATAATTTTTAAATTATCTCTCCTGGATCTATTTTCCAGGTCAGTGGTTTTTTCCATGAGATATTTCACATTGCCTTCTATTCTTTTATTTGTTTGGATCTGTTTGACAGCATCTTGATTTCTCAAAAAGTTACTAGCTTCCATTTGCTCCAGTCTAACTCTGAAGGAATGAATCTCCTCAGTGAGATTTTGAGATTCTTTTTCCATCTGGCAAATTCAGCTTTTTAAGGCATTATTCTCCTCATTGCCTTTCTGAGCCTCTCTTGCCATTTGAGTTAGTCTATTTTTTCAGGTGTTATTTTCCTCAGTCAGGCTGTTGACTGTCATTTCATACTTTTCTTGCATCTTTTATCATTTCTCTTCCCAATTTTTCCCCCACTTCTCTTATCTGCTTCTTAAGGTCCTCTATGGCCTGTAGCCAGCTTGTATTTTCATTTGGGGCTTTTGGTGCAGGAGTTCTGACCTCACAGTCCTCCTCCATGTTTTGAGCCTCTTTGCCCCTAAAATAGGAGTCCAATGTTGAACTTTTCTGTTTATTTTGTTTCTTTTGCCTAGGCATGTTGCCACTTAATTACTTGATTTTGGGGCTTGTTGCCACAGTAGGACTCTGCCACCAGACAGGAGAGCTTTTGCCCAAATGTGGGGTCTTAACAACTTCTGCCAGTTGGGTGGCCTCTGTAAAGCCTCCACCCACTCTGGCAAGTTGGATACCCACCCCAAACTTCCCCCCCAGACTACAATCCAGATCCAGGCAGTTTAAAGGAAGAGCGATTAACCCCCAGACTGATTGCTGGATCTCCCTACAGTTCGCAGACCAGGAGCTAGAGGCGCCACTGATGCTGCAAAATGGCTTCTGTGCTGTTGTTTCTTCAGCAGCTTTTCGCCCCCAGGGGAGGAAGCCATGCATTCTCCAAATACTGGTCCCAAAGTCCATAGGGCACTAACCCTCACTTTGTCCTAGGCATATCTGTGCTGATGATTCTGGAATCACCACAACTGCTGGTGTTCTGGGGTCCCTCCAGCCAGCTGAAGGCCTGGCCACCCTGGGGCTAAAACCGCGGTGGCTTGGGCTCAGCTCCCAGAGCACTGCACTGTTGGTTCCCAGTGTGCAGTGCTGCCTGCTCTCAGAGAGCTGCGCTGGCCACTCCCTGCAAGGCTGCTGAGTTCTCCTCATCGGGAGGTTAGCTTCTCTGTGTTGTTCTGTGGGTGCCGGGGCTCCAGAAGTTGTTCAGAGTCCCCTTTCACATTGTTTGGAATTTGTGTGGGACAGAGCACCTTGGAAGTCCTGTTTCTACTCCACCATCTTGGCTCCACCCCCCAATTGACCATTTATTAAGGCATAAAATTCTCACAAACAAATGCAGAAAGACAGAAATTTTACATACAGCCTTTTCATGTCAGTATGGCACAGTATATAGAATGCTGGACTTGGAGTCAGGAAGACCTAGTTCCAAATTCCACCTCAAGCTCTAGCTAGTTATCCAAATTTCTCTAAATAGCTTCACTTTCCTTAGCTCAGTTTCCTCACCTGTATAATAGGGAAAAAGACAGCTATAAAACCTGTCTTATAGGGTGTTTATTAGGAAGTAATTAAGTGATATGACTGAAGGACTATGCAAACCTCATAGTGCTATCAACATGTGAGTTATCACTTCCAACCATAAAATTAGAGGATTCTATAGACATAGTATGTTCCACCCTTGATGAAGTGACTTTGTCAATCTCTAATCCTATCATTTAGTTTCTGCTTTCTTCTTCCATTAAAACAATTCTTAATTATTGAATTTCATTCTTACAACTGACCAATTGGTATGTAATATTTATCAAAGAACAAAATGTAATAAAATAAATAATAAGAATAATTTCAATGGGAGGAGATATGATTTGGGGAAAAGGAGAGACTGATAGATCAACTGGAGTCAATTTTGACATCAGTCCTGTTGGTTTTCCAGCTGTGTGGATTTGAGTGACCTTCACTACATGGAGTAATGAAGAAAGTTACTCTTCACATTTTTGTCTAGAAAGATTTTTGTATGGTATACTAGGAAGAAGCAATGGACTCAGGAGACCAGAGGTGCAGCTCTGTCATTTAATATCCATAGAACAGTGCAGTAGAATAGAAGTATAGTACAGGAGCAAAGCACAACTTCTAGAGACAGAGGCTTTGAGTTCAAATCCTGACTATCTTCCATTAAAATCTGAGCTTCTCAGTTTCCTCTTCTACAAAATGAGGGCGTTAAGCTAAACGTCCTTTTAAGCCCTTTCTAATACTAAGCCTTCCTCTTTTCTTCTAAACCTGACCTCTCATCTTAGATACTGTGAGAGTTCCCTTACAGCTTGAAGTCTACACTGCTCCCTGGCCTGACCTTGGCTGCTAGACAGACCTTGGCATTTAGTGATGCTGTGGTTTGTGGTAGCACTAACCACAAAATTGGATCTTCCCAGTGGCTTCAAGTCAGAGATTTTTTCACCAGCTAATGGTGGGATTGGGGTGATAAAAGATATGGGCAACAACCCCCTCCCCTATTTCAGGTTTTTGTTAGTGTGAATAAATGAGTACACAGACAAAATTACCCTTACTTTGCTTTCAGAGGAGCCTTTTTTCCCTGGGATAATCAAACCAAAGGAGATCCTTATTAATTGAATATTTGCAAAAAATCTTAAAGGAAGAACAATTTAATTTAAGGTAAAGCATTCTATGTAGGAATAATTAAACAGAAACACTTGGGTTCCAGATTTCTTGATCCATGTATTCCTTCTTTCTTGCCTTCTATAATTTTAAAATGAGGGATGCTATAAATAAAGATCTAAATAAGTAAAGGTCTAATTTAGACTGACATACCTTTAGGCATCTTAAACCAAAGTCCATTAAAAATGTCTTTCATTTGCCAACTTGTAAGATGTTAAAAAAATTAATTCTCTATATGTTGACTATGTAGTCCAGTCAGAAATAGTAAGCCAATAAACCCATGGACCAATAATTACAATAGTAAAATATCTCTATAGTATAGAACAATCAGTCAACAAGAATTTATTAAATACTATATGCCAGTCACTGTGTTAGGTATGGGGATAAAAATTCAACAGTCACTGCCTTGGTTCTCAGGTATACCCAAACTGCCCTCCCCTTGGAGTTATGACACTTATATTTCTAGAATGGGTCTGGCAGAATAAATAGGGATTCAATCATAGTTATTGTTATAACTTCTTTACATCAAGGCAAAGTGGGGAAAAGCAAACAAACTTTTAGCAACAAATTTGGAAGTATTACACATTAGTCACTAGAGCTATCCTGAACAGATTACAGCAAAACTTATTTTTGCTTATTTTGGTCAGAGGCACCAGTGAGAGGAAGACAAAACTAACATATGCCTCAAACTTCCTGTTCTGTATTCAAATATCAATATTAGAGCAATAGCATAGTATATCATCTAAGCTAGGAGGTATAGCTAACACATTGGATGACAGAGTCAGGATTCAAAAAGGCCTCAACAGGCTGCAATATTGGGCTGAACTAAATAAGATGAAATTTAATAAGAAGATAATAGCATAGTTTTACTTTGGGGTTAAAATTAACTCTATAGACATAAGATAGGGGGGCATAGCTAGATACTTTGTCATACAAAAATAAGATTTAGAAATTTTAGGGGATTACATGACTCAGCCATGTGATATAGCTCCCAAGACATTCCATGGTTAATGAAAGGGAGAGTTCTGGGATAAGGAGGCAATAGCCTTGATATACTCTGAACTAGTAAGAACACATCTAGGGTACTGTGTTTACTTTTGGGTGCCATATATTAAAGAGAACATCAGTAAGATGGAGAGTATCCAGAATGAGGCAGCCAAGATATTGAATGGTGAGGACTAGGAAGGAAAGAAGCAAATCAGCATTTATAAGTGCTGATTACATGCACTAAGTTTAAAAAAAAAACTATATTATCTTGTTGAATCATCGTAACAACCATATGAAGTAGGTAATATTATTATCCGCATTTTACAATTGAGGAAACTAAGACAAATGCTAAGTGAGTTGACCAGGTTCATCCAGCTAATAAGTATCTGAGGCTGGATTTGAACTCAACTCTTCCTGACTCCAGGCTCAGTGCTACATTTACTGTATCACCTACATACCATCAACACCTGACTGCATTCTTATCACAGTTTATTGTTTATGGACCTGCTTCATTGCTTAAGCTTATTGGAATTTGTTTCTTATGTCTTTGCTTAGTAATACTTGACCAGTAAAAGATGGTTCTCTTTGTGGGAAAATGAAGAAAAAAACAACTAATAAGCTTAAGGAGTAAAATATAATCTGTTCCTGTTCCTTCATTGTGTGACTTATTTCCATCTGCTGAGGCCCCTATCTAAGTAGCAATAACCAGAAATATATTAGGACATTGCCTCTGTCTTGAGTGTTTAATTCTCAACTGAATGGTTTCTTTATTTGATCTAATTAATACCTACTTTTCTTATTAAATGCTACTAAAATATAACATTGATATTTGTTGAGGTTAAGGTGATGTAGATAATGGTTAGCTCTTCAAATCACTTCCAATCAAGCCAGGCTTTTCAGCAAGGGACAATAGTTGCCATAAGATACTAGGCAGAAGTACAGACCAAATTTTGTACATTCAGAGGATATAATTCCTCTAAGCAAATTTGTGACTTGGTCAATTCCTTATAGTTGGGAATTCATGTAGTGCCAAATGTCCTATGTGGACAAAGAATAGGGTGGAATGCTTGCGAGGAAATTTTAAAAATATTTTAAATAACAATTTCTGACAACAAAATATGCCATGGTGGTCTGACCAGTTGAGACCCCCTCTAGACTTTTTATGTTCTGTTACTAAGTTTATTTAACAGAGTAAAGGCTAGAAAGATAACACTCTTTCCTTAGACAGGAGGAACCGGTTTTCTCAGCTGCCAGTTTACCACATTAATTCATATCCTCGGATTTGGGAGACTGGCTCTTTTCTACAATTATAGTCTACTATGTTTTCATCAGCAGAATTCTCATTTTAGGAGGGAGGCAAAACCCAAATCAAGTGTCTTCCTTTGAAAACCTAGTCTATTTATAAATATTTTGCAGCAAAAAAGGAAGCGAACAACTATTTCCACCCTCCCGGGAGTTCCACCCCACCCCGAAAGATATTCAGAAGTATCAGTCAGGATTTAAGAGAGTTCCATTTAGGATTCAGTCATTAAATTATATCACCATATATGCTTTAATCAAGTTGTTGTGAAGTCCACAAAGGTACAACATTTACAAGGCAAATAGAAATTAACTGTGAGACAGTAGAAATGAAGTCTGTACCTAAAGCAGTGCCCAGATTCCACAAAGAAGGCCTTCATTTAAAGATGTGTTTTTAAATAATTGATCATTACCTAATTAATAGTGAAATTTGTGTCCCTTATAATTACTAACATTGGTTAAACTGGACACTAATAAATATCCCATCCGGTGTTGAAAAGTTCATTTTGGTCACTATCACTAATCCTGCTCTCCCTAACATCACTGGATAAATTATAACTTTGGAGGCAAGATATTCTTTTTCCTCTCCTTTCTTTACAAAAAAACCCCAAGAAACTGATTGACTATGGAGATAATTAAATGTAGTCCATTATGTACAGACTTTAAATTATTGTTATAGCCTTAAGTTTAGACAAGTATAACAAAATATATAGATTTGTGAAAAATTTTAAGGAACACTAAGTAGATTCTCATTCCTATACTTTTTTCTCCCTTGATTAGTCACCCTTGTCTGGCTTTCCACATTCCCTTTTTGAACAGATTTTCACATATGATATGGAGTCTAGTGAGACATCTCCTTCACTTGATCAATCATTGAGCCCTTAGCCATCCCACAAAGCTAAAAGTAAGGCTCTGCTCTCAAATATGCTCAACACTGGATGCCACATTTTAGAAAGAGCATTGACAAGCTGAGAAATATCCAAAGGAATGAATCAAGATTAGGGATCATGTTATATTAGGATTGAGTAAAGAGAATAGGAATGGTTTGTATCAGGAAGAGAAGGTTATGGATTGGCATCTTAGCTGGTTTCAAGAATTCAAAAAGCTGTCACATGCAATAGGGACTGCACTTGATTGGAATGCCATAGAGAGGAATCATGTTCCTAGTAAATTGTTATACTAGATGACTTCTGAGGTCTCTTACAATTCTAGCATTTGATGGAATCATCAATCTATGTATGAGTTTAAAGTATAATAGGCTAGCAAAATAGTGAAATAACTGAAATTTCAAACTCTTTATTTTATGGCATGTTTGTATGGAAAGTAAATTTTAAATTATCTGAAGTAAGAAAATGAAAAAATGTTACTTGAGTTTCAAAAACAAACCTTACTTACTCCCTAAGATTACAATCCCAATGGACTATACAATGCTTTCAACTAAAAATTCTTCTTTGATGCAAAAGTTAAATCATCTTAGATAGCATTATATTTTAATATTTTCTAGATTATCACAGGCTAGAATTTCCTATTTTGGAGAAAAAATACTCCAGCATATTCTAATTACTAAATATTCTAAGTTTGTACTCTCTGTTGAATCTTATTATGAATCCTCTTGCCCATCAGAGTTAGCAAATGGTCTTTAGATAATTGACACAGACGAGATTATAGAGAAGTATGAGCAGTGACAACTAATTTTAAATAATAATTTGCCTAACATTTCATGACATTCTCAAGTGTCTACTAAGTAATGAAAAGTTTGTGATTTGTTAATGGGGGAAGCTGCTACTAAAGTAAAAAATCCTTTGAATATTGGTGCAATCCCATGCCCAGAAACAATTTGTTATGAGTATCAAATTTCTAACACATGTGTATTTCAGGTATAAATGAATTGAGATATTTTATTTTCACTAAAATAGCAAAATGACCTAACATTAACAATATCAAGTGTGAATAAAATATAGACTCATGCTAGAAAAAAAATTAGACAGAAATAAGATAGAATTCTGTGCAAAATCACTAATGGATTTTTGTTGCCCCATTTTTCAATGATGATCTATATCCAATGAACATTTCCAGAATATTTCTTAGCTTGGTTATTAAAAGTGATTAATTCTTTTTCTGATAAATGGCAACACAAATTTCTACCTGTAGAACACTTTGAATCAATATTCTAAGTAAGGATGGAATCAGAAAAGATGAATTACCTGATAACAGCAAAAAGACTTAAATGAACTCTTTTTGAAGAGTCCTCACATGTTACTAAAGTTGTTCTTGGGCATTTTCTTTGCCCATTATGCAAATATTTCAACTTATTAATAATTCAAAATAGGCAATCCATTAATAATTAGGATCTCCATTACAAATCTGACCTTTAATTGAATTCTATAGAAAGACTGTGAAAAATGAGACTCTTGATTTATGCTAAGAATAAAGGTTAAAAACCGTTTTCCTAGCCAATCTAATGTTTGTCATTATTGCTTAATCAGAAACATTGAAATAAGAAACTTTTTGTCCAGGTATGCTGAAACTCCCTTTGTTCAGCATCACCATTTCCCTAAAGTCTTAATTTCCCTTTTTTCCTATAACTCACAGACATTCACTCTAAAGCTATTATAAGGGTAGATCCATTTTTTAAAATGTAATGATCACTAAGTGGTTAAAGGTATATCCCCACCCACATTTCTCTTTCACAGACCAGGAAAATAAAATAGTTAACTGTGAAAGTTATGATTACACAGATCCACAAATGGACTATGTTAACCATTGTGAGTTGAATGACCAGTCAAATCAGTCAAGTTATGACTTAGTCTAGTCACTCAGTTTGATTAATTTTTCCCCCACTGAATTAATCAATTGTTCAACTAGAGTGACTGAGGCAATCAGTTCTTTCAGCAGGTAGTGTGACTCTGTGACTTGAGTGACAGAGCAAAGGAGACCTTTGAGAGATAGTGGCAGAGCAGGGATTAGAAGTCTTAGTAACCTACTTATGTTTTAGCACTATAGACCCTGGGTCTAAGGACATGTGATAAAGGGAAAAGTGACAATTCCTTATGAAAAAATAGAGCTCTACTTTTGGTATATTTTGTAGGCAATGTCTGTTTCATTCTTCATGTTTATCCACTTGTCTGTCTATTCGCCCATGTATGCTTCTCTTTATTAAGAGATTTTAAATAAGTCTCAATCTGAAGGTAAGGGGGAAGACCACAACTGGAAAATTGAGAAAGGAAAGAAATACTCTTTAGAGCCATCATGTTTCCTTACCTATAATACAAAAGAAAAACCTTAGTATTTGATAGAGCTAGGGGAAAGGATCATATAGGATGGGAATAGGAAAATACTTGGAAATTGTTATTGAATGTTATGAAAATAATTGATTTGCTCAATCAGTCTTTAATTATATGAATTAAATGGTGAATAATTCCTGGAGGACACTGAAAAAAGCAATAACTCATGTCCATTTATGTTACACATTTCCTTCCTACATTCTTCTTCTTGCTCTTTACAAGTCAAATAGTTTCACTCTATATTATAGACATAAAGATAGATGGATAGATAGATTGTAAAATATGCATAATATTCTAGATATAAAAGTATATCTTTAATTATTGTGTTTATATTTGTTTTGGTGTATGGAGCTTATAGGAAGGAAATCTTCATCTTGCCCCTTTTCCTTTTTCCCTCCCTTTGTAAGACAATAGGAGACACATGTAGAGTATGCTACAGAACACATGACACAGAGGAAAGGAACTCTTTTCTCCAGATTGATATTGGGAGAAGGGATATGGTAGAAAACACTGGTTGGAATTTTCTGGGAACAAAAGGACAGCTGAGAGGAAGAAGCAAAAAATGGAATAGAACAGCAAGAAAGTCAAGAAAGATTGGAGTTTCTGAGTTATGCTACTGGTTTGTAGTTGAATGGACCTTACTAAGAATGGTTCTGAGAACTGTTACCATCAAGGCTGTGAACAAAAGCAATGGCAGGGGCAACAGATGACAGCTACAGAGTAGGCAATAGACAGCTGCAGCTGAAAGAGACAGATGAAAGACATAGAGGCAGCAGTGAATGGGCAGAATGAATATCATATTAGAAAATACAAAATATATTTGCCGGGGGCTCACTTTGAGGATTATATGATTTGACCAGATGAGACTCTAGGCAGCCATTGAGAGCCCCACTGCTTTGAAAACCCAGATGCTGACACTTCCCTCTCTGGTAACTGTGATTTGGTATGGATGTAATGGTTGGGCAGTTTGGAAGCCTGTCTGCTTGATCTGTTTCTCTGTCTTGTAACTTCTGTCTGTATACTCTGATGTGTGTGGATCTTTTTCCCCTGAACTAGGTAAATGATAAATGTTTGATTGATTAAAGTAAGCTTTTTAACCCATTAAAAAAAGATATTTGTCATGGAACTTATAGCAATTGTTACACTCCCAGGCTGTTCAGACTTCCCCTAGACTTTCTTCATGGATTATATGAGTTTAGGAACTCAAAGACCAATTTTTTTTTTTTTTTTTGCTTTTTGGAGGGCAATTGGGGTTAAGTGACTTGACCAAGGTCACATGGCTATTTTTTGTGTTAAGTGTCTGAGGTGGGATCCAAACCCATGTCCTCTTGACTCCAGGGCCAGTGCTCTATTCACTGCACCACCTAGCTGCCCCAAAGACCAAACAATTTTGAGAAGAAGGGGAGTAAAAAGTAACACTTAACAGGACAGACGGTTGATCATTAATCCTTATTTCAGCTGCTAAGGTAGATTATTGTACTAACTATTTTTTCTTATATATACTTTGAAACAACTTTATATTTATCACTATCCTAAATCAATACCTCTTGCTTAAAGTCTTGAAAATATTGTGTTATTTGCTAAAAAAGTAGGTGCATGTCTCTGGGATGATTTAAAAACGAGTGGGATTGTTATAGTTGTTCTCAGAGAGTTTCTGCTTGTTACCACATGAAAAAGAGATGTGTATTCATGAAGAATTCCCAGTCTGATTGTTAAGAGTAGATGGATTTTGAAACCTCAATTGTTATTCAAGTTTCATGGGGGTTGGAAGTATGGAAGTAAGGATGTTGGTAACCCTGAAAATGTAGTTAGTTGCTTCAGGGGCAAAAGGATGATTTTCACACTGAGAAAGTTATGAGGTTCTTTGTGGAAAGGGGAGTTGTTCTCAGCCATTCAGCACCATCCGGACTAGCTGTTTATAGTTAACACAACCGTTGCTGTCTTCTTGCCCTGCCACCAACACTTCCACTTCTTCCTCTGTTATCTTCTCACCCAGGGTGATGAGGACATATCGTATTTCTGCCCCCATGACTGTGCCATTCCCTTCCTTATCAGACACCCGAAGCCCTTCTATGTAGTCTTCATATGTGCCCTGGTCCTTATTCTTTGCTACGGTCTTCAGCATTGGCAGAAAGTGTTCCAAGTCCAGCACCTTCACATTCATCTCATCATTCTTGGGGTTCCCTAAGACCTTGAGCACCTCAGCAATGGTAGGGTTCTGGCCCAGGGCTCGAATCACGTCCCCACACTGGCTGTATAAGATCTTTCCATCCCCTGTTCGGTCAAACAGCTGAAAGGCCTCCTTGAACTCTGTGGTCTGATCCTCCGTGAAGTCGCACATCTTGGCTCAGCAGAGCGCTCCCGGACTGCTGCTGCTACAGTATGTCCAAATATTTAAGAATTTTAACATCCTAGAACCAAGAGAAACCAATAAGATAACCAAGTCTAAGAAACCCATTAAGTTCATTCTACTTCTAAACAAGACAGTACTTAATGTACATACACTAGGAAGATAGGTGATTTATCTATATATGGAAATTATCTGGGATGATGTCCAGTACTCTACTTCCTATAGTGCTATATCTTGCCACTGGGCTTTGGAGAAAAAAGTGAAGCTGGTGACTTTGCCAGCCCTCCCTCACTTAAATCCAATTCAATTGCAAGTCATGGTATCACCTTCCTGATTCATGGTCCTCTTTGAGAATGAAGGACAAACAACAACCTGTGAATGGTACCAGCTGCCCCTGGGGACCAAACTGGCCAGTTCCAGTTGGGCAACACAACTTCCCACCTTCTATTCTCTCCGTTCCCTTCCTTTCCCTCCCCTCTCCTTCCTTTTCATCCTTTTTTACCTCCCCTCCCCTTCCATCCACTCCTCTTCTCCTGTCTTTCCTTTTCCTTCCCCATCCCTTCCCCCTCCCTCCCTTCCTTTCCTTTTCACTAGGTCAAAGAGGCCATTCTTTGTTTCATTTCATATGTACTGCACTCTTAATCACTGCATGGGCATTGCCTCAGTCAAACTGAGACCTGGGAAAGACCTTAGACTTCAAAAAGGCCAATGTCCCTAACTGCAACCAGGGCCATCTCCAATCATCCTAATCTATATCTTGCCACTGGACCCAGATGGCTCCAGAGGAGAAAGTGAGACTGGTAACTTTGCACAGTCTTCCCTCATTTAAATCAAATTCACTGACAAGTCATTACATCACCTTCCTGATGTCATGGTTCTCTTCAAGAGTGAAGGACAAACAACAACTTCTATAGTAACTTATCCTGAGGTAAATTTACTAAGCATAGTATTTTCATTTCTATGGAATCATCTGTGACTGACATTGCCGGTGAGATTTGATTTTGATTTATTTTCTTCAAAAGCAATTTGTTAAGGCAAAAAAAGTAGTAAATTAAGTAGACTGAAAGCACTTTAAAAAATAAGCTTTAAAATAGAAAATTTGGACTAGACATTTGTAGCGGCAAGCACCCCAACATCCCCAGGGTGGCTGCCAACACAGATTCTTAGATCTGCTTTTGTAAAGGAAAGCAACTCAAAATCAGTTAACAAGCTTACTTAAATCAAACAAACATATATTACCTAGTTCAGGGGGAAAAGGTCAGCACCCCGAACTTCAGAGTATACAGACAGATCAAATAGACAGACTTCCAAACTGTCCAACCATTATATCAATACCAAATCACAGTTACCAGAGAGGGAAGCATCAACATCTGGGTTTTCAAAGCCGGGGGGCTCTCAATGGCTTCCCAGAGTCTCATCTGGTCAAATCACACAACACTTCTCAAAGTGAGCCCCAAAGCAAAGCCTCCCATCAGGGTTTATATAGCCTTCTCCTGGCTCTGAGATTGTAACAACGTCCTTGACCCACTGCCCAATCACAAAGTATCAAGGTGTGGGCTTTCCTGAAAAACAAGCCTCCCACCACAGGCTCCAGATGCTCTTAACCTAGGGGTAGGGAAGATCTTTAAATCTGCATTTCTATTACAACATTCTAAAGGACATGATATCAAATAAAACTCCTCAACCTCCTCCCAATTTGGGAAAAAAAGTTTCAAATTCATATTAACAAAAAATATATTGATATTTCTTTTAAAATTTATGTCTAAGAAAAATAGCCATACTCATTTCAGAGAATATGAGTTGGAAATGACTTTACATTTCATCTACTTTAGCTCTTCAACCCATATAGAACCCATACAATATCCGCAACAGGTTGCCATTCAATGTCTACTTAAACACAATCAGAATTCCTACAGGAGGCAGGTCATTCCATTTTTTTTTCTTTTTGGAGGGGGAAGGTAGGGCAATTGGGGTTAAGTGACTTGCCCAAGATCACATGGCTAGTTTTTGTGTTGTGTCAGGCCGAATTTGAACTCAGGTCCTCCTCACTCCAGGGCCAGTGCTGTATTCACTGTGGAATCTAGCTGCCCCCATTCCATTTTTTTTAAAGCTATATTTTTTTAAAGTCTATCCACTTGTTGACCTGAAATATGCATCTTTGTAACTTCTACACTCTGGTACTATTTAGGCTCATGAAACTTAACAGAAAACACAAACACACACACACACACCCCTTTCCAAAAGGACAATCCTTTAAATATTTGAATGCAACAATAATGGCTCTGCTAAAGCTGCCCCTCTTCTAGGCTAAACAGGATCAAGTTACTCATATTTCTTCATAAAACATATTTTTAAAATACCCTCAAGATCTTGGTTACACGATCTTCTCTGATTTTGCTTTTGTTTCTCAATATTCCATTCAGCATTGACAAAATTGAGCAGATTCCTTTGCTCAAGTTGTCTTTTATTTCTGAAACATTCTTCCTTTACTCTTCTCCATCTGGAAAACTTATAGCTAACATTCAAAACTAGAATGATAACCTTTTTGTTAAAGCCTTACTTTCTCACCAGTTTATTTAAGAAAGTAATTTTTCCCTCGAATAAACTGTTCTAAAACACCATTAGTCTCTCCTGGATATTTATATTCTGCTTTAAAATATATGATTTCTGTACTGTATATATCTTTTTATAGGTTGCCATAAATATGAGATAGGAGACAGGATTTTTGCCATTTATTTAGTAATCAACATCAAGCATATTCATCAAAGACGTTCACCATTTTCATGAAGGGGCTTCAGCACATATCCATATAGGGATTTCATACAGATGATAAAATCCTTCACATGCTCTTTTTTGCAAAAGATATTTTCCTGATTGTATCAAGCTCTGAAACATTTTAGAATTCCCTTAAAAGGAGCTATACTCATTCTAATGAATTTGGCCTATCATTCCCAAGAAAAACTAAGTGGATAAAAAAAGTTGATTGTCTAGACCGAAGTATAGCTGAAGGGAATAACTATTGAGATCAGCTGTGTGTGTGAGTGTGCTATATACTACAAGCTTATATAAACACATGCATAGATTTGTATATTCAACTATTTAACTATCAGTTTGTGGACAAGATATTGCCATGGATGTTGCATGAAAGAGGGGTTCATTGCCTTTGTTGTTATTTTAACAAATTCAAACTTCCCCCGGAAATAACGAGCAAACTTTTCAAAGCCGAAACACTTCCCTGATATTGTATACCTTTGAATCATGTAACTCTATGCTTTCCATAAAATTAAAATTGAAAATCATCTAATGGAGAAGAAGATGAGGCATATGATTTGGCTGCAACACATTGCAAATAAGGATTTTGAAGGAAAAATGGTAAACTGTATGTCATTTTAGAGATGTAGGAACATGAATAAAGATAGGTCATGTGATAAGAGTGATACATGAAAGACAGCTCTAATACACCATTGGTATTTCCATAATGAGCAGATACGTGGCACAATGGAGAGAGTGCTGGGCCTAGAATCAGAAAGACTCATATTCTGGAGTTTAAAGGTAGTCTTAGATACTTATTAGCTATGTGACCCTGGGCAAGTCATTTAACCCTGCTCGCCTTACTTTCCTCTGTAAAAGGAGATGGCAAACCACTCCAGTATCTATGCCAAGAAAACCCCAAATGGGATCATTAATTGTCTGGCACAGAAAGGGGATTCTGGGAAGATGGTAGAGGAGGTCAGAAAATTCCAAGCTCTCAATATCTTCCCGCACAAAAGAATTAAAATAGCACCTTAGGGCAAACAAAGTGTGAGTGGAGATAAACAAGAACAGGGGCCTAACCTAGGCAATTTGTGAAGATCAGAAAGAAAAATCCCAGGAAGAGGATGGGTCTCTATGAAGAGCAAACACCTCCAGGGTAGGTTCCCTTTTAACAGCCAGCTGTTAGCCTCTTAAACAACAAGCAGCAAGCCCTTTGGTTAGTTGGTTTGAGAGGCTGCCTCAGCGCAGCCACTGGAACTTTTTCTCTTGGGATAGTGATGGGAGTTGGATGTTTGAGCCCGGGAAGATCGAGGGAACCTCTGCTGACCAGGAATGCCAGGCAGAGCTGTGCTGGGAAGAGCGGCAGGGGTGAGAAGGAACCAGCATACATCCATCTGCAGAAGCAGTGGGGCAGAAAGTCCTTGACTGTGGGCACTTACAGGATGCTGGAAGTTTTGTTTTCCGGCAAAAGGGAAGAACTGAAGATCTGGGGCAAGAGGCACCATAATCCATATCATAAGGTTAGAGGTGACTGCAAATAAGTAAGCTATCACTCCCCCCCAAAATGCTCAGGCAAAGGAAAAAGGATCCAACTATAGAAAGCTATTATGGGAATAGAGATGACCAGGGTTCATCTTCAGAGGAGGAAATTGAAGTAAAGAAACCCCCAAAGAATAGCATTAAATTGTCGCCTGTGCAAAAAGAACTTATAGAAGACCTTAAAAAGACTTAAAAATCAAATGACAAAGATGGAGGAAAAACTAAAAAAGAAAATAAGAAAAATCCAAGAAAAACAGGAAGGGTATGAAATTTCCTTTCAATTAGAAAAGGAGATCCAGAATCTTAAGGAAGAAAATGACACCTTGAAAAGCTACAATTGGGCAAAGTGAAACCAGTGAGATCATAAGACATCAGGAAATGATTAAATAAAATATGAATAATGAAAAAACAGAAGAGAAAGTGAAACATTATAAGAAAAACAGATTTGGAGAATAGATCAAGAAGAGAAAATATAAAAAAATAATTGGACTAACTGAATGTTATGATTTAAAAAAGAATCTTGACACAATAATACAAGAAATAATTAAAGAAAATTGTCCTGAAGCATTAGAACAAATAGGAAAAGTAGAAATAGAAAAAATCCATCAATCACCACTTAAAAGAGATCCTATGAAGAAAACTCATAGGAATATCATAGTCAAATTCCAAAATTCCCGGCTCAAGAAAAATTATTAAAACTTCAAGATTTACACAATTTAAATATGATGGTACCACAATCAGAATTAACAAGACTTTGCAGCAGAAGCATTAAAGGACTTACAGGTCTTGGAACATAACATATCAAAAAGCAAAAGAACTGGGGCTCCAGCCAAAAAATATCATACCTTGCAAAAGGTATCTTGAATGGAAAAAAAAATGGACATTTGATAAACTTTCAGATTTTCAAGACTTTGAGAGGATTCAAAATATGTATTTATCACAAAGGCTTTCTTGAAATGAAAATTTATTGTTACAAATTTTGAATCCTCTCTCTTGTTCTGCTATGCACATAACATGCTATTATTTCTTTCTAACTTTGTATTTAACTTCCAATATTTAAGTTTATGATACGTTTTTGTTTATTTTTTTATTCTCTATTTGTGTTCTGGCATTTGAGTCTAAAATAAAATTTGGGGGAAAAAAAAGAGTCAAGCTACTGAAAATGAATAAACAACAAGAATTTTCACAATGTCTGGAGAAAGTGAAATAGACCCCTACAATGTTGGATCGATCCTGTGACATGAATTTAGAGTATATATATATAAACAAATATCACACAAACTATATACTTCTTAGAAGAACTCACCTAAGACAATTAGAACACAAATCAATCTAAGTAATTTTTTTAATGTCCTCTAATAGATTGTAGAGTCCCAGGGCCAGTGACTGTGTGTTGTTCATTTTTGTATTCCTGTCAGATCCTAACACAGTTCTATGCATATAGTAAGTATTCTCAATAAATATTTGTCAAATTAATTGATGAATTATTAGTATTAATGGAATTTGTTAACCACAATCATCTTTGAACATAGTTAAATATTTACAAACTAACAGTGAATAATGATTTACACTGGGTATATAGAAAGGACTGGTAATTTTGGATAAATTATTTAAATAGCATTATTAGAACCTAAAGAATTTTTATATAAAGATATATACATATCTTCTAGTAAATATTTTTCAACTTCACAAAAAAGTGGTGTCTAACAATAAAACCTTACCACCAAAGTAAATGGATGGGTTCCATAGAGGCATTGGACTTTGCTTTACCTGGGAGTAAATTGCTGGCATTTTGAAAGAGAATCAGCTCTTTCTAGGGTGCTAAACAAGATTTATCTTCACCATAAAATATTTATTCTGGGCCTCACGTATGCACTACATTTGGAATTAAGGAGAGGAGAAGCGGTCCCCCCATTTATAATCTGGGGTTGCCATGCCAAGCTACCTTGCAGAGTTTTGTATAGGACATCTGGGAAATGAATTCTTCATGTAAATGGTTTTCTACAAAGTTGACTTTCCTTTAAAAGGTGTGCATTTTACTACCATGTTGTAGTTTACTCAATAGTAAAATATAATCCCTTGTCGTCTCTGTCCTCCCCCTCCCTCATGCAGTATTGAGTGTTCATTTAGTAATTGAAGCTTCAAACTCATATAGGCTACAGGAAATGCTCTGATGTTCTTCAGCATGTATGAACTCAAACACCCCCCCCCCCCCAGTATTTAACTGGGATTAAATATTTGGACAGATGGAAAGCTTTGCTTAAGTTTCTGTTTGACTGTAAGCCAGCTCTAGTTGGTTTTGTAGAATCTTGAAAGTTTTGTACAATATGGACTGTTTGAAAAAGCCTTCCCATGAAGGCAATCATTCATACTATTAAATGGCCCCCTCTGTATTTAGATCATAGAAAGAATTCCATTGCAAAGGCAAGAAGTAGCTGGTGAAAAATTGTAAAAACGAGTTGTATGAATTGCAGTTGTGATGACATGTCACTATGTTCTTTTAAGAAGAAGAGAGATCCGATTCCATTAGCTTTTTCTTAAATCAGAGTCTCTTTAAATCTACACCAGTAAATGATTACATGAACCTGGCATTTTTCTCAATTGCCCTATAGGGAATGTGTTCTCCCATTTGTAGTGGGATGAAAAAAGCTTTGAAAAGTGTAGAGTGAGACATCAATGGCCAAAATGTTTAAGTTTCCATTTCTTCAACACTAAAAATCAAAGGGTTTGCCTTACTCAAATAAACTATTCAGAGATTTTTGCAGTTCAAAGCTACCCTACAGAATACAATGATTCCCTGCAATAGGAAGTAAGCATTTTAAGGAAAATTTTTATTTACAGTCTATTTTAAATAAATAACAATTCACATTTGAATACTGCTTTAACGTTTACTTGCATTGGGAAAATCCTATGAACCAGGTAATATCTCCATTGTGAAGAGAAATTGAGTTTGAAAGACATTAATTCAGACATTTGCTAGGTACCAGCTCTGGGACTCAAAAACCAGGTCCATCTTATTCCCAGTCCTGTGGACTCAGTACCAATATACTTTTTCTCCTTCAAATTTTTATACTTAAAAGAGGTATGAATAATGCCATGGAGTTCAAAAGTTGGTTTAAAAAATAAGTTACTCATTGTCGATTTTTTTCTGCTTGTTCTCTATTAAAAAACATAACATATTTTGCTTAACATATGCATGTTTAAATATGAATGAATAAAAATAATTGTGTTTATTATGTGCCAGACACTATGCTAAGTGCTGTGCATATAAAAAAGAAGAAGAGAGCTAGTCTTTGCATAAGGGAATATCACTTTTTTGGCGGGGGGGATAAAATGTATCGAAGGGACTTGAAAAGAAAAAGGGAAGGCATCTGTAAGGGGCATGGTGTTGAAGTCTGAATAATAAAGGGTTATGAGAGTCTGCCTTCCTTCAAAATAGAGGTTCTGGGAAGAATTCTCTAATGGGAAGTCTTCAGGGGTGAATGAAGAAGGCACCTGAGACATATAGTAGAGGAGTCTCAAGAATGAAGGAAGAAAAAGTAGCTCTTGAATTATGTAATTATAATAGAGGAATGACTTTTACATCAAGTTGAATAGTAGCTGGAGGTGTTGTTGGTAGATAAATAGGCCTAGGCCCAGAGGACTGGGTCAGAAGTTGTCCTAAACTATCACAAGTGAAAGAAAATGATTTAGAACCTGCTAATATATGGAAAATATGCCCAAGAATGCAGTAGATGCATTAAGAACCAGCCCTGAGATGGCAGACAGATAGTTAAACACTTACTATTCTAACTTTCCAATCAACTTAAGAGCTTTGAACTAATACTATAATAAAAACCTGATATCTAAATTATAATAGATTTTTAAATAAAATTTAGCTCAGATTGACTTTTTAAGTGGTGACATCATCACCAACTGAATAGTCCTACTATGAGATAAGTATAACACAATCTTCTGATGGACTTTATCCATTTGGAAGATAGTCTAATGATAAGGCCAGTTACTGTCCTTTGTATTAGTTTAGAGCTGCTATAATCCACACAGAAGCTTCTGGTTTGAATAGAGGCAGTTAAACTTGAGCACTGCACAGGTCTAATATTTCAGTTCAGACCTGTCATTTCAGGGGTGATCATGACTTTGAGAAGAGAGATTTTAGATTATTGTCTACCAGATTTGTTCCATTTTCTAGAAAACACTAATGGTATAGAGGAAATGCTTCTATCATGGGAAGAAATGAAAATGAGTATTAAGAATAAGAAAAATGTTGGTCCTGTATCATCATACTACTATTTTCTTATTGCTGTTTTGCCTGTAGGCATACATATTGATAAAAAGGAAACACTTTTTAACACTTTAATTTGATATTTTTCTTTATCTTTTTATACTTTCTGTGTGAATTGTGTAAGAATTCTAACAAAATGAAATAATGAAGCTTTCCAATATCTGTCTAATTCTTTAGATAGACAAAATTAAATTAAATGTAATAAATGAATTGGTTTATTTTTTATTTTCTTCATTGGTTACATATTCCCTCATACTCCAAGTGAAGGGGAAGTTTAGTAATTATTCATTTTATTTTATTCATATTGACATTCCCACCTTCCATAAGGCAACTAGGTGGCCCATTGAATGGCGAGTATGGGCCTGGAATCAGGAAGACCTGAGTTCAAATGTGTCCTCAGACACTTAAATAGCTGGGTCATCCTGAACAAATCAATTAATCACTACCTGTCTCAGTTTCCCTCAAATGTAAAGTAGAGTAATAACAGCATCTACTTTACAGGGTTGTTGTGAGGATCAAATGAAATAATATTCATAAAGCACTTACTGTCTGCCTGGCACTTAGAAAGTGCTTAATAAATGCTTGTTTCCTTCCCCCCCTCCTTTCTACACCTGCCCCTACCTTCCTCTTTCCATCCCTTCCTACTTTCTTCTCTCCTTTCTTCTTTATTTCTTTCCTTCCTTCCTTCCTTCCTGCCTGCCTTTCTTCTTTTCTTCCTTTCTCCTTTCTTTTCACAAAAGCATCATAGCAAATAGATGACCATACATTCTCAAAAGTAATGTGAATTGAATACAACGACTTGTAGATTACAAAGTTCTAGCAAAGCATCAGTAATTATACTAGTAAAAGACTAATTCTGATTTCTAAGGATCTCCCCAGTTAAGTATGGAGAAGTTCATCACTGGTAGACCAGACACTTGGTTGTGAATTCTTTGGTAAGGCCAACACATGAATCAACAAGAATAAAATACAAATTAACCCTCCATCTTGTGTGTCTCTCTTCTGTTTTGATGGTGTCAAAAGAGCAGAAAGATGAGTCAGAAGATACTAAGAATCATATTTTTAAACCTTTTATAAATTCATTTTTCCCTCTAAACATGAGATTCTTGTCCAAGGATGAATAAAACTAAAATAATTGAATCAGAATGATCTTATTTGGGACAACTGGGTGGTGCAGTGGATAGAGGTCCAAGCCTCTATCAGGAATTAGGAATACCTGAGTTCAAATATGATCTCAGGTACTTACAAGTTGTATGACATTGGGCAAGTCACTTAACCCTGTTTGCCTCAGTTTCCTCATCTGTAAAATTATCTAGAGAAGGAAATGGAAAACCACTTTAGTATCTTTGCTAAGAAAACCCCAAATGGGGTGAAGAAGTGTCAGACACAACTGAAAAAACTAAGCAACAAAAATAACAATGATCAAACTTTGTAAATGAAACCAAAAGAAGGAAACCTTTTGCAACTTAATTGAAGGATGACTCACTGGTCCTCTTTGGAGAGACAAAGAAAGTAATTAGTGAAATTGTTTTTTGTGGGATTTCTGAAAGTCAATGAGACACCTCTTATTGCTATGCATAAGATAAGTATTTGCCGAGACCATCATGAAAATAATTGAAGGTTATGTAACAACACTTGGTGCAGTAAATGAAGAGGTAGAAAAATTTTATACAGAACTTGATAAGACCCTCCATGTTAAATACTCAGTTATATATTTGGTACTTGATAATTTTATGCAAAGATAGGAATAAGTGACGATGGCAAAAATGTGCATTAGAAAACATGGATCAGGAATGAAAGAGATAAGAGAGGTGAAAGACTTATAGAATGCACAGAAACCCTATGACTGTATTTCATGAATGATTTTCTCCAGAAAGGAACCAGTATGCTCTGAATTTAGTGAATGTTAGCAGATAACATCATAAAAATAAAACTGGTCAAATTTTAATATTTGGTTATGTTTCATTTCTGATGTGAGTCATTCTAGAATTGGTTGTCTATATATAGTCAGTCAACTGATATGTTAGATTTAAGATCAAAATTAAATACTTAGAAGAAAAAGCAGAAATAATACAAACAAGAAAAATTGCTTAATTATAACAGCTTAATCCTGAGACATTCAAACAATCTATTGAAAATGAAAAATAGGTAATGGATAGAAGGAAATATAGATTATGTATATTATAAAAACATCACACAGAAGTTTAATGGATACACATTAACTGACATAACAAGGAAAGCAAGAGAGATTAAAAAGTACTGTAGTCAACAAATATTTGACATGTAGAAAGAGCTGGTGGGTAAAGGCAACACTGGTTTAGTGTATAAATTCATTTGTCATGTTTTGATAGAAAAGTGTAGTGCAAAATTATTATCTGTATCATGTAAGTAAAAAAGAGAAGAAATGGAAGGTAAACATAGTTTGAAGAAAGGTTGGTAAGAGATTCAACTAAGTCAAACCAACTTAAAGGCCCAAAAGGGTGAAAATGGAAGGAAAATAAAAAGAATGAAAGTAGAAAAATATTCCTAAAATTTTTAAAAAATAGTTTATTTATTTTAACATTCATTTAATTTTTTTTGTTTCTAATTTCTCTCCTTCCTTTCCCCCTACCCCTTTTCCATCCTTTAAGAAAGTAAGCAATAGAATATCAATTATACATGTGAAGTCATACAAAGCATATTTTGTTAATAGCCATGTTACCAAAAAAGCAAGAAACATAAAGTGAAAAAAATGCTCCAATCTTCCCTCAGACTTCATGAGTTCTCTCTCTGAAGGTGGATAACATTTTATGTCATGGGTCCTTTGAAACTGTCTTAGATCATTGTCTTGATCAGAGTAGCCAAGTCTTTCACAGTTCATCATTTTGACAATATTGCTGTTACTATTTTGCAATGTTCTCTGGGTTCTGCTCACTTCACTAGCAAATATTTTTATAACAAACTTTATTTACCTTGAAGGGCAATAGAGCAATAAAATTTCAGTTTTTACATCAAAGCCCCTCTATATTTACAGATGAAGTAGAAACGGAACTACAAAAAAAAAAAAAAACAGAGGCGGCAAAAGAAGATATATTAGATATCTGCTGATATCTAATTAGATATTCGATAGACATAGAGGAAATCAATAATAGAGGTAACAATTTTGAGAGTGCTGAGGTATTAATTCACAAGTTATCTAAAAGAGAGAAATATGTTGAAGATGTCAAAAAAGATATGGATATTACTAGTACACAAATAGGTGACTTAGAAAAATGAACAAGCAGTGACTTATATGTCTATTTTTACATCTGTGTGAAATTTTCATGACACTTATCAACACATTATACCCCACACACATTGAATGCCTCCTCACTGAGAATATTAGTAAGGAGTTAGTAAGCTTTTGCAAATGCTATTCTAAAGAAAAACAACAACTTTCTTATCATATAACTGAAAGATACAGAGAACAATTTAGAGAATACTAGATCCCACTGGTTCATTGGAAAGATTCCATCAAAAGCCTTTTCTGCTTGGACGGGGGAGATTCAGAAGAGAATTGAGTCAGAGAATTTTTTATGAATGGTAAGTTCCTCTAGATATTAGTATTATAGAATGGCACTATGCTGATAAAATACCAAAACATTCTGGAGCTTCATGCAAGGGTACTATAACCACTGAAGATAATTTGACTTAACCATCCATAAATAAAACTGAAATGGATTAAGAATGTATATTGTGGGGCAGCTAGGTGGCACAGTGAATAGAGCAACAGCCTTGGAATCAGGAGGACCTGAGTTCAAATTTAGCCTCAGACACTTAACACAAAAACTAGCCATGTGACCTTGGGCAAGTCACTTAACTCCAATTGCCCTCCAACAAACAAAAAATAAAAAAAAATAAAAAATAAAAGAATGTATATTGTGGGGCGGGTAGGTGGCGCAGTGAATAGAGCACCAGCCCTGCAGTCAGGAGGACCCAAGTTCAAATTCAGACTCAGACACTTAACACTTACTAGCCTTGTGACTTTGGGCAAGTCACTTAACCCCAACTGCCCTCCAAAAAGCAAAAATAATGTAAAAGATTTATAAAGAAAGTATATTGTTCAAATTAAGGCATGCAGTTATGTGAACAGTTTATAATCTTCCCATTTCTTATATCTATCTTTATCTATACCTTTATATTTGAGACAGATGATTAAAATTAAAAGACATCTAATTGGACATCTAATTGAATAGGTCAAG
Organism: Gymnobelideus leadbeateri; assembly: GCA_011680675.1. NCBI lineage: Eukaryota > Metazoa > Chordata > Mammalia > Diprotodontia > Petauridae > Gymnobelideus > Gymnobelideus leadbeateri. The sequence continues at coordinate 445,415 of WOXC01005042.1, read as the reverse complement.
CAGAATAGGTTGCTTTCAGGTAACAGAAAATTTGGTTCAATGAATTCAAACTTCTGCCATTGCATTCATATACCACAATTAGTCCAATCAGAGGGCACTCTACTATGCTTCCAGGTTTTTTTTTTGTTGTTTATATTTGTTTTTATTACAGAAAAGTGCTACTATAAATATTTTCAGAATGAGAACTTTTCCCCAGCTTGTGATCACTAGGAATATATATGCTCAGTAGTGATAGAACTTAGTCAAAGGACATAAAATCTTTAGTCACTGTTCTAGTACAGTTCTAAATTATGTGGAAACACAATTAAGATCCCTCAATAGTATAATGTGTGCCTACTCTCGTTCCATAATTAACTATTTTCATTTTTATCATATATGGTGTTTTACTGGGTTTGAGGTGAAACCTCAGATTTATTTTATGTTATGTTATATTCCCCTTTCTTTAAAATAAGAATACATTCTTTTCCAAGGATATTTTTATAAGTATCTTGTGTTAAGCCTGATACTTTCAATGGAATAATATGAAGGAAAAAAGAGAACAGAATGTCACCATGGTTTGCAAGAAGCCCCATCATTTACAGTCAGTCTGATTCTATAAAACCAAACCTCTACTGGGGAATAATGAAATGCAGAGATACATTATGACCAGATGAGCTATGGAACTGCCTACAATCAGGCTATTAGTCACCTGATAGAACCATTTGCAAGGGTCACAAAAGAAACTAGATTTTATTGCTGGGGGAAAAAATGAAAGAAAAATGATCATCTGTTAAAGTTGTTTTTTGTTATTATTTTTATTGTTTTTCTATGGGGAAGGTGCACTTGTCAATCTCTATGATTTGTTTTAGTTGTGATAATGTAAGTTGAGTGAAAAAATAATTCATTCTCCACAGTTCTTATTCATATCAGTAACTTTGATCATCTCATGAACTCCTTTTTTATACATAAATTGAACCAAATTAGATGTTGCTCTTTGAAAAAATAGGAAAAAGAAAAAGACAAACCAAATTATCTTCATGCATACTGCTCACAAGTAATTTTTTTTTGCTTTTTTGGAGGACAATTGGGGTTAAGTAATTTGCCCAAGGTCACAAGGCTAGTTTTTGTGTTAAGGGTCTGAGGTTGGATTTGAACTCAGGTCCTCCTGACTTCAGGGCCGGCATTCTATTCATTGCACCAGCTAGCCGTCCCAACAAGTAATTTCTTTACAAAAGTTTAGACTAAAAAAATTTCATTCATATCTTCCAAGCATATTTGTTCATATCAAAAAATAATTTAACAAATTATTAGTCCACAAATAGGATACTGAAGAAGTTTAGTGAGAATTTTTAGTTCTGACACTAACTTATTGCCAGCAAATTTTGTAGATAGGTTTTTCAATGAGTTTGGCCATAAAAGGCAGAAGCAATATAGGGTAATAGTTGGGATGGATGAATCAAGTGAGAATATTTTAAAACATGGGCATGTTTATTGGGAATCAACGATAACCAATATAGTGGGGATTGACAGAGGGGCAATGTGTTAGAGGAGGTGGGATGGAATAAGATCCTAGCACGTGGAGCATTGGGCCTTGATACAGCATTAAGCCAATCTTGTCATGTAAGACAGGGATGAAGGAGAAGGTAGTGGCAAAAGGCATATGAGTGTGAAGAAGAGGAAAAATAGGAAACTCACAGCAAATAGCCTCATTTGTTTCTGTAAAATATGAGTCAAGGTTCTCAATTAAGAGAGTAGGGGAAGGGGAGCCATGGGAGGTTTGAATGGGGATGAAAAGTTTGGAAAAAGTGCTATGGAGAGTGTGATACTGAGTTGCTAAGCCAAATGTTAGAGGTAGAAGTGATGGCACAGTTGTGGTTGTGTAACATAAATTTGTAACAGTTGTGTGATTTTTCTCTGCCTACGTTCAAAAGCATATATGTAGGCAAAAGCAGTGGATAGTGAGTGTAATCCAAGGCTGAAGGTTGGTAGGGCACAATCAGTAAGTCCAAAATTGAGGGAGGGAATCATTATATAATCAAATCATTTAATCTCTCAGGTTCTATGTTTATTCATCTATAAAAAAGGAGGGTTTAGACTAAGTGATTTCTAACTTTTCTTCCAAATGACAATCTGTGACTGTTCCCTCGTGTGATAGAAAGTGTTGAATTGATAAAGTTCCCTTTGGTTCTAATGTTGTTTTATTCTTTGAAAGGTGTTTATACCATATCACTAACATTTCATGTATAGATTGTTATCACTTAAGGCTATCCTTAAAATGGGGTGTGATTTAGTCATATCAGGAATACTTTTGGACACCATACCATAATGCACTATCAAAAATCCCTGCTGCCCAAACTCAATGGGGTCTGATGTTTCTGAAAATTAAAAATTCATTCTCTAGCTTAAAGGTTTGCTTTCTTTTAAATGCAAAGACTGCTGGGAAAGATTGCAGAGGTCCTTAGGGTGCAGCAGCAAAGCAGATGGTAATGCATCTTATTGAGTGTCATTTCAATTGATAAAACCACATCCTTCTCTGACATTGAGCCATTTGACTTGGGGAATTTTTTTCTTTAGTTCTAGTTAATCCCTCACTCTAATGTAATTCAGTTTATAAAGAATAAAGCATTAAAACAAAGAAATTTTGGGAGAGGAGGACATCTAGTGATCTGCTGTATATTTGCATGCATTATTTGTCAATGTAGCAAAACCTAGCTGTACTTTTGGCTGTAGTGGCTAAAAATCTGAAGTCTAGACTAGAGAAAACTACTTACCTTAGAGAAGATATTTTTACACAGCTGCAGAAAGTGCTAACTAAATTCTTGGCAGTCATGTTTTATATCACAAATGGACAACAATTTGTATACACCTGAGTAATTTGGTGCACTGAGATTTTGCAGACATTTTTAAATACAAAATTTAGTTTCTCTCTGAACTGGATAATTTTCAGGTTTGGACATAGATCCTCTAGCTACGTTAGAATTTGTCTGTTATATAGTACAGAGGGGCAAGCTTCAGTTGGGAAATGGTAGTAATTTTTTCTATGTTCTAAGCAATGTGCTAAATGCTAAGTGTACAAAGAGAAAATAAAATATGGTCTTTGCCCTTAAGGATCTCAAATAATGCAATAGGGAAGAGTACTTGCACATTTAAATGGGAGGCAAAGGCCTAACCAATGGGAATCTAGTCCTGTTAGTATGTGCAGGGGGCTCTGCCTGTTGCTAACCCACATTTGGGCTTTGGTGAACTTTTTTTTTCCTGGATACGTGTGATGATATGTAAAATGTTCCTGTCCCCAATTCAGAAACTCTGAGAGTATTCTCTGTTTCCTATGAGCTTATTGAATGATGGAAAACCTTTTAATTTGCTACTTAGCCAAATCTATCTGTATACAAAAGGCAGAAAAAATAAAAATCTCTCTCTCTCTCTCTCTCTCTCTCTCTCTCTCTCTCTCTCTCTCTCTCTCTCTCTCTCTCTCTTTCTCTTTCTCCCCCAGCCCCCTCTCTCACTTCTCTATTCTCTCTCTCTTTCCCTCCTTCCCCCTCCTTTTTCTTTCTCCTGGTGGTAATCACAGAAAGAAAATTCCATAAGCCTCTGGATTGGGAGAGACATCTCAAGTCCCTTATCTCCCTACCAATCAAACCATGTTAATCCAAACACATGAGATCTATATTTCTTTATCGCTTTGGGTTTGTTCTTTGCAGCTTTTAAGTTGATGAGTATAGAGCTGGAGCAAATCAAGCTGATAACTTCTAAGTTTTGAAAGGTCAAAGGAGTAACCAAAGGTCCTGTGTCCAAACTCAAGGAGTCAGCTATAAAAAACAATTAGTTTGACTCAGTCTCACAAAGGATCAACAAAACAGTTGAAATAGTGTCTACTTCCAATCAAAAGAGTGTTATATCTTTGGATTATGATGATCACAGAAGTGATTTTGGCAGATGAAAAAATATATACAGATAACACACTAAGTGGGGGTTCACTCTCCACAGAAACCAAGGTGTAGAGGGGATGGTGTGCCACAGTTTGGGGCAATAATACAGCCTTTTAAATGAAGAGGATAGCATAAATATTACTTTCCATATTTTATGGATAAGGAAACTGATTTTCAGAGAGGTAAATATCACACCTGGTCTAAAAGTTGTCACTGAATTAAAATTCATGTATTTCCATTGGTTATGTTGTTACTTAAGTATACTAATGCTCAGTTCGGGTCTTTTTAGGTATCTTACCTAAATTTCTCCCAATATCTCTTCCCTTTCTCATCACAAAGAGCCATCTTATAAAAAAAGGAGTTTTTAAACAGGAAAATGAAAAAGGATAAAAGGAAAAGAAAATCAAAAAACCTGAATAATATATTCAAAAATTCTGACAATATATTAAATAATCCACATTAATAGGGTTCTTTCTCACCTCTGCAAAAAAAAAAAAAAAGTGCAGGGACTTGTCTTTTCATGTCTCTTCTTTGGGACCAAGGTTATTCTTTGTAATTGTTTAACATTTATTTTCATTTTTTAATTTACATTATTGTATTAGTATACATTGTTTTCTTGCATGTTTACTCTGCTATTCCAGGTCATTCCTGGAATGGCATGTGATAATAGCTAAAAAATATGTGCTTAGGCTATCTTTTGGTCTCATATGCTTCAGCTCCTGGCCTGTAAACTGTAAGGAGATCCATCAATCAGTCCTGGGGGGTAATCACTCTTGCTTTAACCTCCCTGGATCTGGATTGTGTTCTGGGGTGGAGGATGGGTATCCAGCTTGCCAGAGTGTGTGGAGGCTTCACAGAGGCCACCCAACTAATACCTCCGGAAGTTGTGAAGACCCCAACTTTTGGGACGAAAGCTCCCCTCTCTGGTGGCAGAGTCCTATCATGGCAACAAGCCCCAAAATCAAGTAATTAAGTGGCAACATGCCTAGGAAAATGAAACAAAATAAAAACAAAAATTCAACATTAGACTCCTGTTTTGGGGGCAAAGAGGCTCAAAGCATGGAGGAGGACTGTGAGGTCAGAACTCCTGCACCAAAAGCCCCAAATGAAAATACAAGCTGGTTACAGGCCATAGAGGACCTTAAGAAGCAGATAAGAGAAGTGGGGGAAAATTGGGAAGAGAAATGATAAAAGATGCAAGAAAAGTATGAAATGACAGTCAACAGCCTGACTGAGGAAAATAACACCTTAAAAAATAGACTAACTCAAATGGCAAGAGAGGCTCAGAAAGGCAATGAGGAGAAGAATGCCTTAAAAAGCCGAATTTGCCAGATGGAAAAAGAATCTCAAAAGCTCACTGAGGAGATTCATTCCTTCAGAGTTAGACTGGAGAAAATGGAAGCTAGTGACTTTATGAGAAATCAAGATGCTGTCAAACAGATCCAAACAAATGAAAGAATAGAAGGCAATGTGAAATATCTCATGGAAAAAACCACTGACCTGGAAAATAGATCCAGGAGAGACAATTTAAAAATTATTGGACTACCTGAAAGCCATGATCAAAGAAAGAACCTAGAAATCACCCTTCAAGAAATTCTCAAGGAAAACTGCCCTGATGTTTTAGATCCATAGGGCAAAATAGAGGTTGAAAGAATCCACAGATCACCTCCTGAAAAAGACCCCAAAAAGAAAACTCCCAAGAATATTATAGCCAGGTTCCAGAATTCCCAGATCAAAGAGAAAATACTACAAGCAGCCAGGAAGAAACAATTTCAATATTGTGGAAACAATCAGAATAGCACAGGACCTGGCAGCTTCTACACTGAGGGATCGAAGGGCATGGAATATGATATTTCAGAGGGCACAAGAGCTGGGATTGAAGCCAAGGGTCACCTACCCAGCAAAACTGAGTATCTTGTTTCAGGGGAAAATATGGTCATTCAGTGGAGTAGAGGACTTTCAAGCATTCTTGAAGAAAAAACCAGAGTTGAATAGAAAATTTGACATTCAGACACAAGAAGCAACAGATGCTTGAGAAGGTAATCAGGGAAAAGAAATCAAAAGGAACTTATCAAAGTTGAACTATTTACATTCCTACGTGGAAAAATAATAACTGTGTCTGATGAAACCTTTCTCGTTATGAAAATAATTGAAGAAGGGTATATGGACATATGAATACATATGTGTATGTGTGTATATATGTTTTCAGGTATACATGGGTAAAGGGCACAGGTTGAATTTGATGGGAAGTGATGATACTTAAGGGGTGAAGTTAAGAGGGGAGAGAGGAAAGTAGTAAGAGGAGATGGAGAGAGACAGGGTAGGGTAAACTATCTCATGTAGAAGAGGCAAAGGGAAGTAGTTGCAGGGGAGGGGGAGAACAGGAAGGCAAAAAGGCAAAACCATATTCTCATTGAATTTGGCTCAAGGAGAGAATCACATACATACTAAATGGGATATCTCACCCTGCAGGAGAGTAGGGTAAAGGGGGATGATGGAGGGGAGGGCATTCTAGGGGGAGGGGAGGTTGGAAGTACCCACTTTCGAAGAGGGACAGGATCAAAGTAGGGAATGGACCAGGTGGGAGGTGAGATGGGTGGGAGGGAAATATAAGCAGTCTTTTACAATATATCTACTATGGTAATGTTTTGTATAGCTATACATATACAACACATACTGAATTGCTTATCTTCTCAGAGGGAGTGGGTGACAAGGGAGGAAGGGAATGGATCTGAAAATTGAAGTTTTAAAATTAAATGTTTCATAAGATGTCCAGGCATTGGGGCTCAGAGATTCACCTTGCCCTAATGGCAAAGTTGAAGTGGTTATGGGAGAAGATGTGGGAGAGAGAAGATTGGATGAGGGGATATCTAGTGGAACTGCTATTCTGGGGTGGTGGGCAAGGAAAAAATGGGGGAAAATTGTAACTCAAAATTTGGTGGAAATGAATGATGTAAACCAGAAGTTAATGAAGGATTTGTTTAATATAAAAAAACCTCTTAATATTAAAATTAAAATTAAATTTTAAAAAATAAATAAAAGGAAATGACACCATCATTGGGCCTCTTAATTGTCTGGTATTTTGTATAATTTTGGAATTGTCCTCAGAGAATAGGACTTGTTGGCTCTTCTTAATTCTACAGGTAGATTGAACTGATCCCACATGGCAGCTAGACTAAGGAGCTTAGCTAAGAAAGCTGCCTCTTAGGTGGTGCAGTGAATAGAGCACCAGCCCTGGCGTCAGGAGGACCTGAGTTCAAATATGACCTCAGACACTTAACACAAAAACTAGCCCTGTGACCTGGGCAAGTCACTTAACTCCAATTGCCCTCCAAAAAGCAAAAAAGAAATAATTAAAAGGAAAGCCACCTTTTCACCAGGATCATTGCCTGATCCTAGGTGACTGAATGTAGATCTCTAGACAGATGTGTCCAGATATTTTGGTATCTTTGTAAGTTCCAAAGGTCCACAATTACTGGGCTATCCATCAATTGCAGATAAATTTATGAAGGACCTCAAGAGGTACATGATAACATATGAAAGATCAAAGAAAGTAAGAGGGCAGGGTCATTAACTTTTTAAAGGTCTAATGAGACACCCATGTTGTCTACTCAGAGCTCAATGCTTTGTCACCTTCAAAGCATCCAAATTCAAAGACACACATAAACTATCAGAAGCAACCCGTATGGTTTCTCAATCTTAAAGGATCCAAGAACTTATGTAACACATGTGGTCAGTCCAAAGGAGGCATGGAAACTTCATACTCTGTTCAAACACTGATTACACATATATATTAAACATGTAATCTTTTTTTGAACAGTGTAAATATGGTGCCTCTTCCCTTATGTAGTCCCTTCCTGTATAATTTAAAGTTTATCTGAATTATATTTAGTATGAATATTAGTTTCAACAAAGAGACTGTGTCTGTCTTTCCCTCCACCATGAGAGATTGCCAATCTATTGGAAGTGTTATGGTTACTAGAGGGTGGTAGTACTTCTCCCTTATTCAAGGGGATTGTCTCACCCTTTAGAGCTTTCCATGCTATGGAAAGTTAGCCATCCAAGTGTCCATGATAGGTAACTTTCTTTACCATGAAGGGAAAAGATCCAAGACTTGTCTTATAATATAGATTTCCCAAGCTGCAATGAGTTTTATTTTTTGTTTGTTTGTTTGATTTTAGCCCAGAGAAGGGAAGATTTGGGAGATCCAGGAGAGTTGTGTTAAAATGCTTGGAAAATATGGCAAAGAGATTGAAAGACATGTCTGTCAGTTAGAAAAAAATAAGACTCATTTTGTGTGACTCCAGAAAAAAAGGACTATGTCCAAGGTAAGGAGGTTGCAAGGCACAAGGCTTTGTTTCAATCTAAGGAGAGACTTGTTAGCAATTAGATATCTTGGACATGGTATCATAGGGTTTGGAGCTCAATATGTTTGTGTGTATTGCTGTTGGCTTTCTTTGATTATTCCCTCCTGAAAAGGAGGACCTATGTTCATTTAACTAGTTGAGTGTATGCTATAGATCAGTCTTAAACAGAAACTTGCTTAATTAAAATGTTTGGCAAATATGATGGATGATAAAAAAGGTGATAAAAGAATACATTTTATCATAGAACATGACACATTTTAATTAATATTTGGAAGATATGTTTAGATGCCAGTGGAATTGCATCTGACAAATTCTATTTCCATGAAAATTAATATTAGTATAATACAGAAAACTAAGAGACTGGTACCTGATGGTTGTCATAACACTGAATCATGCTGAGTATAACTTTACTGTTCCCCCGTGACTAATCTTGGCAGAAAAAAAGATTGGAAAAAAGTAAATTAAATGATGAATTATATATAAATATATGCACATATATAAATAGATCTATGTGTAGCAATAACTCTCCATATATACATAAATATATAGAAATATATACAGAACAGTCAAATTCAGAAATATTTTTATTTGTAACTTTAACAGTGATTGTAAATACTAGGATATTAACAAACTAATGTTACTCCAGCTCTGCTTATTTTCAAGTTTAGATACGTTACTGATTGATACACATAGTCAATGATATTGGTGTTAAGTTACTGACTTTTGTTTTTAAGTAGAGACCTATTCAACACCAGACATTTCTGTTCCAAATGATTAAGAGGCAGTCACAGTGGAAATAGTTACCAAGCAAAAACCAATCTTAAAGCAGCCATAGGCAACTGAAGGGATGCTGCTACTGAAGACGACTATTTGAAAAGTTCCCAATTCAATGGAAAAGAACACCAAGTAAAATTACTCTATAGTGTCTAACTTGCACTGGTTTTCATTATGTACTTAGGTGAAGAAAGGTAACTGTATTTGCTATTTGTTCCAAGAAGATGTTGCATCAAAGAAAATTCCACTCTTCAGATTGTTAATTCAGTTTTTCATTTAGGTAAGGACTGCACAATAGGTTAACTTCATAGATGCTGGATGAAAGCTGGTTGAGTAAATGGGGAGAAGGTTCAGAGAACATAAAATCAAGTTATATAATGAATCAATGACAAGATTGGTGTTTTTGTTTTATTCTGAACCAAATGTTAGACTGAAGTAAGGGAAATAAACCCAAAGAGAGAAAATCAACCTGAATTCCTCCCAGCAGATACGGTTCTGTGAACCTAATCTCAGGCAAACAAAGGAAAGCAGGGTCAGACTGTGTTATTGATGAACACATCTTAAATTGTGAGACAAATTTAAGGGACACAAGCTTACCTATAAATGAAGATTTAAACTGTTTATTTAAATTCAGTGTTTTCCCTTTAATACCTTTTTTCCTATTGAATTCTATATGGTTCTTTGATTGAATACAGATAACTCAGTGGTGTAACCAGGCACAGAAGAATTTAATTACAGCAATCTTCTTTCAGACTAGGGGGTCATGGTAGCTGCCAGAATACCACAAGCCCTTGTTTTCTGATGTACAAGAGTGTCTGCATGTCTCAGAGCCATTGTGATTCCTCATGATTTCTTACTATACTGTGGGAATCAAAACTTATGGGAAAATATCATTTATGTGGTGTTTTAAAGTTTTCAAGGTGCATTATAAATACTATTTAATTTTTCCTCACAACAACCCTGGGGAGTAGGTCCCCACTTTTCAAATGAAGAAATGGACCCAGAAGTTATGTGACTCGCCGAGAATCATACAGCTAGTAAACGTAAGGCTAGATTTGAACTGAAGTCTTCCAGATTCCAGGCAAATGAACCATGATATATAATTGGATATCATTCGTGCACATCTTAAATAAAGCCTCAACTTTCTCTCAAATAAATCACTGCCCTCCCATTCCTATCAGGAGCATATTTAGACTATATGGGACTACCTGATCTCAGAAGAATAATAAACTTTTCCTGCTATCAGGAAGGGGTGGCAGTGTCTCTTGGGTCTGGTTCGGTCACTAATTGGGAGAAAGAAATAAAAGACACAACTGTAACAGAATCTAAACTACCAGTCCTAACCCAATCCCAACCTGGAGAGGATTAATCCATTTTAAGATGGAGAGAGATTGCTCCCACCAAGCATGGGGCTGCAAGGAAAGTCTCAAGGCAATGATTAGAAGATGGGTATATTAGCATGACTCTCCCAGCTGGAAGAGATAAAAGCTGATTCTTTTGCCTTGGGGTTGACCAGAGCTTACCACATCTTTAATTTTCCTGATTCCAATCTAGAGCTTTAAATATGCCACCATCTATTCTCTTGTCCTACCTATCTTGACCCTCTGGGTTAATGATTGATAGAAGTCTAAGAAGAAAAGTAGTCAGTTGTCTTCTGGAATCTGCCCTGCCTGTGTCAGTAGGAATTGTAGAGGTATCCCAGAGGGGCGCTGTACTGTCAGCTAGTCAATAAACATTTATTAAGCACCTCCTAGGTGCCACACCTTGTGCTAAACTATGGGGATACAGATAGAAATAAGATGAAAGATAGTTCCTGCCTCAAGGAATTTCCAACCTAATGGGAGAAGATAAAACATTTGTGTTCAGCAAACTGCAAACAGGTTGGGGGAGAAAGTACCTGGCATGCTAGGATAAAGAATTTTTAAAATCCCCAAGCAATAGAGTCGAGGGGAAATGAGATGGCTGTCATTGTCCTTCATAGACAGGATTTTTTCTGCTCATAGTATACTGGTGGTTTGGTGTTTACAGTGCTGAATTTGGATTCAGGAAAATGAGTGCAAATACAGCCTCTGACATTTACTAGCTGTGTGATCCCAGACAAGTGTTTTAGTCTCTACTTGCCTCAGTATTCTCAATTGTAAAATCACCTTGCAGGACTGTTGTGTGGATAAACTAAGACAATATTTGTAAAGTACTTGCCACAGTGTCTGACCTGTAGTAGACTCTGTATAAATATTTATTCCTTTTTCCTTTAGTCATGACTCCATGCTGAAATCAATGGGTGAAATCAGAGGAACAGGCTACTGATGAGATGTGAGGACCTAGGGTTATTTGATATTGTAGAATGATAAAATTTCCCACTGATGAGTTTCCTGGGTTATGATGGCACAATGGAGAAATACAAAGAATCCAAAAACTATTTCAGCTGGTAGGAGATGACTTCATACCTAAGCACTTATTTCAGTGGTTCAGAGATTCTAATTTCATTAGCAAGGGCACTGTTTTTTTCCTGAGGTAGACTGAGACATCTCTGACATTTAATAGATGGTCATCAAGCATCAGGGACATCTAGGTGGTGCAGTGGATAAAGTGCTCCCCCTAGAGTAAGGAAGACCTGAGTTTAAATCTGGCTGCAGACACTCAGTAGCAATATGACTGTAGACAAGTCTCTTAACCCTGTTTGCCTCAGTTTCCTCAACTGTAAAATGATCTGGATAAGGAAATGGCAAAGCATGTCAGTATCTTTGCCAAGAAAACCCTAAATGGGGTCATGGAGAGTAGAACATGTCTAAAACAACTGAACAAAAACTTCAAGCATTTCTGTGTCCAAGAAATCCATTCAGTCTACAGTCAACCTGGTGATAAGTCTTTGAACAAGACTAGTCTTTTCCTTTGGACAGCAGGTCTTGCACCACTGTAAAAGTCAAATTGGTTCAGTCAAGGAGCCTCTGCAAAAAGGCTTCCTTACGCATTCCCTAAAATTTCAATGTTGAAATAGATAACTCTGTCTACATGCTGCAAGTCATTACTGGACTGAAATTTTAAGAAAGTCAAATCATTTAACAATGACTTATTGTAGTGAGAAGTGTGCTTTCAATAAAACCAGGAATTTATTGGATGGCTTAGTCTTAGGTGATATAAAGTAGTGAAGAATGTTATTAAGTAACATGTTTCAGTACTACACTGCTAGTGCAGAGGTTTAGAGACCTACATTTTAACTTGCTTTGAAGCAGTCTTTCTATATAATGTTACTTAGGTATGAGTTAAAGGATATAAAATACCACCTATGTCCCCAAATAGATCTGTTCAGATTTCAGGATGAAGGCAGCATTTAACTTCTCCAGTCTCATATTAGAGAATATATTATAATGGCTTGTGGTGGCATAGCTTGAAGGGAATTCCATTTTTATTGCCAGAACCGGCATTATGTCAGGCACCTTTGACAAGTTAGAGAAGAAGCAATTCAATTACATTGAATAAAAATCTGTTTAGCACCTACTAGATGAAGACCAGGTATTTAATGTGGATGTTCTTTATTATAATAGAACTATTTAAAGCCAAAGCAACATGAATTATAGAAAATCAAAAATAGAAAACAAAGACTCAAAGGCTATATAATAGCTACATTCCATCTCAGAGTGTAAAGGTCAGAGGATATGAGGCTCTTCCCTGCCCTTTAATAGGCCTAGGGAATTTGAAGATCTTCCCTGTCCCTTAATGTGCCTCACTTGGAGCCCAACAAGAGAAGCTTGCTTAGAGGAGACTTGTTTTTCAGGATGGTTAATTGTTAATTTGTAATTAGGCAATGGGTCACATAAGGTTGTGATGTTCTCTGACACTGTAGAAGGCTATATGTATAACTTGAGGTGAGGTTTTACTTTGGGGCTCACTTATGTGAAGAGTTATGAGATTTGTCCAGATGAGACTCTGGGTAGCTGTTGAACCACCAGCCTTTGAAAACCCAGATGTTGATGTATGATCCTAAATAAGATTAGAAAAATAGGTATGCTGGTGTTGGATAATTCAGGGTTGCATTGGTACCCAAAGTTATCTTCATCATTGTGGAGAATTTATGTAAAAACAAAGAAAATAATTAATTATAATTTTTTAAAATCCATGAATTAAATCTATGGCAGTGAAACATCCTTAACCTTAATATAAATTGCTCTCTTTGCAATCAACAAGTTAATAAACTTTGATAAGTGTTTACTATGCCCCCGGAATTGTATGATATCCTAGAGATACAGAGAAAGGCAAAAAAACAAAACAAAACAAAACAAAAAACCAATCCCTGCACTCAAAGAGATCACAGTCTAAAAAGGGAAACAACATGGAAAATCCATATACCAACAGGATACATAGAAGGTAATTTGGAAATATCAAAAGGATGACACTAAGCATTAAGAGTGATCAGAAAAAGCTTTTTCTAGAAAGTGAGATTTTTCACTAGGTTTTCAAGTAAACAAGGGAAGCCCAGAAATGGAAATGAGAATGAGAGAACTTCAGACATTAGGACAACCTGTGAAAATTTTCTGGACACAAGAGATAATACTATTTTGTGTAAGGAATAGGAAAAAAGCTAATGTCTAACAAGACTGGAAAGATAGGAGGGGGCTAGGTTATGAAAGACTTTAAAAGCCAAAGAGAGGATTTTATATTTGATCCTGCTGGCAATTAAGAATCACTGGCATTTATTGAATATTGACCTTTTCATTAGGAAGATCAACTTGACACATGAGTGGAGGGTGGATTAGAGTGGGGAGAAACTTGAGGAACAAAGACCAACCAAAAGGCAATTGAGGGTCAGCTTAGGTGATGCAGTGAATAGAGCACCAGCCCTGCCATCAGGAGAACCTGAGTTCAAATCCAGTCTTAGACACTTAAAACTTACTAGCTGTGTGACCTTGGTCAAGTCACTTAACCCCAATTGCTCTGCCCTCCCCCCTCCAAAATGAAAACAAAAAAGAAAACAAAACAAAACAAAACAAAAGGCAATTAAAATAGTCCAGGCATGAAGATCTGCTCTTGGGTAGTGGCAGGGTCAGAGGAGAGAAGGAGGCATATATAAGGGCTTCTATGAAGGTAGAATTAATAGAACTTGTTGATAGACTAGGTCTGAGAGGTCAAAGAAAGTGAGAACTTGAGGATGACACCCAGATTGTGAACCTAGGTGATTGGGAGTTTGTGTATGTCCTCAATATTTAGAGGGAAATTAAGAAGAGGAAGAACTTGGGAGAAAAATACACAGTTCAGGTTGGAAATAACAAGTTGAACTTTTCTGCAAGAGATCCATGTTTGAAATGTTCAATAGGTAGTTGGAGATGTGAGACTGGAGGTTAAGAGAAAAGATAGGGCTGGGTAAATAGACCTGAGAATCATAAGGATAGAAATGATAACTAAAGGCATGGAAGCTGATGAGATCACCAAGCTAAATAGTACATAGGGCTCAGGGAGGAGACTTGGGGGCACCCACATTTAGAGGGACATGGCCTTACTGAATATCCAACAAAGGAGACTGGCTTACTTTTCCAGGTATACAACACTATATCCTCTGTCTCCTTGTCCTTATGTTGGCTGTTCTCTCATTCCTAGAAGGCATTCCACCTCTGCTTCATAGAATCTAATCTTTCCTATAACACTGCTGAATTTACACTTTTTTAATTTGAAGGGATTTCCTGATCCTCCCAGATGCTACTGACACCTCCCCACAGAGAATCCTTGTATTACTTCTGCATATACTTATTTCTGTGTATTTCGTCCTCTCCAATAAAATGTAAGCTCTTTGAGGAAAGGGACTATTTTATTTTTTACTTCATAGCCCTAGTGGCTAGCACAGTGGCTGTCAAGATTTAAACCCTGATCTCTTCTTTCAGGTCCAGTGGGCTTTGTTATACTACAGTGATTCAACAACATGGAGGAAAGTGCTGGATTGTAGAATTATGTTTGTATCTCTAAGGGTATCTATCTGTAGGATTCAATGTGAAATGTAAATTATAATTGACTCAAATAGAAGTTTGAAGGGTTTTCGTTTATGCTTCTATTTTGTCTCTATTAAGACACATTCCAGGGACTGATTGCTATTTTAAAATTTAATTTTGCTTAACACGGCAGAGTATGCCTATTGCCTTCAAACTGTCAAATGATTGTTCTCCACTTTTCCACTGGTTAATGTTGTCAGAATGGGAGAACAGTGTGAATACTGCCAGTAACTACATTTTTTAAAATGTTAAAATATTACTTGTCCTCCAATAACCTTAGAGTAATAGTATTTGCAATGGAAAAGTATTACACACATGGCAAAAAGAAACTATGATTTCACAAAGGTAATGCCAAATCACACACCTGGGAAACAAGGCAGAAAAGATGAAATTGAGAGCTGGGTAAGCTGTAGGTATCCTTGCCAAACGACACCATTAGTATCTCAAACCCAACAAATACATTTTGAATTAGTGCACATGATAGGGTAAGAATTTCTGTAGGGAGAAGAATAAATATTTTCTCTAAGAATATATAATATAGGAGGCTTCATTTAGTTTCTCCCCTTTGCCACCATATTCTTAGTACTTTTACATTTCAATCTAACAATCAGATCTTTCTGTTAAAAAAAAAACAACAACAACAAAACAGACCACTTTATATGAAAGTCGGAGTTTAAATAGATAATTTTCATGTTTGGAACTATTTGTTGTTTTTTTTCATAGGATATAATAGTGTATAAAGCACTGACCTATTAATTTCCCATTGAATCCCAAGTTTTCTTTGCACATAGTAGGTGCTTAATGTTTATTGAATTGACTTGAATGAAAATAAACATGAGATCTAAAAGAATAAAAACAACAGATTGCACCTTATTGCATAGATCAAATGCAATGACTATTTGTTACATTTATGGAACTAAAATTCATTAGTAGTTTAATTTGAGGAAGTATTTTAAATAGGCAGTAAGGTGCTTTATTATTGTAATTCTCATATACGTTGCAAAGACATGCTACTGTGCAGAGTGCCAGCAGGATACAGAGCAAGTGTTAAATTATAGCCTGAAGAAGCAGATCTAATCATTCTTCAGTTTACTCAATCACAAAACTTGGTAGCAGAGAGCATATAAAATAATATTTTAAGGAAATGTGATCCTTGCTGCCTTTGTGCTTTCTTTCCCTGAATTACCCTTAAACCTCAGTGGTTATTGAAATGAAAATTCCATTGCTCTCACATTGACAATTTCTCGGAAGGGGGCAGAAGTTTTTTTGTCGGGCTGAAAATTTTCTTCCCAGACTTGGATAAGCAAAATTGACTGTGACACCAATGTGATTATTACAGTCATGCTTTTTATTTTTAATATTTTCCCCTTGACAGATTTATTTCTTTTCAAATCGGAAAAATTTCTTCTTAGAATAAAAATATATAGCTCCCTTATATTTCCTGATTCTGAAAATTACCAGATGCCAAGCTGGGAACATAAGGAAATTGAAGACCCTTGAGGGTGACCTTAAGAACCACAAAGGTGGAGAATTGTGATATAGTGGTTTAGGCAATTTC
Organism: Gymnobelideus leadbeateri; assembly: GCA_011680675.1. NCBI lineage: Eukaryota > Metazoa > Chordata > Mammalia > Diprotodontia > Petauridae > Gymnobelideus > Gymnobelideus leadbeateri. The sequence continues at coordinate 428,830 of WOXC01005042.1, read as the reverse complement.
ATTGCTACTGCTTGGCTCTTGAAAAATGAGAAATGGGTTTTCTATTACTAAATATAATGAATTTCCTTTCTGTCCTGTCACAAATTGTCAAACTTCATTAAAGAGAAGAAAAATCTGGTGCTAAAATATATGAAAGGGTAATATGAATATCCGTACTGTAAAGTAGATAATGGCAGCATATTCATAGATGATGATTACTTGACTTTAGCTATGGAACCTAATGCAAATGTAGTTAATGGAAAAGGAATAAAAGGGTATGGTAGAATAGAGGTGAAAGGCATGCAAATACTATCTTTAAAAGTATCCTGTACTAGATATGTAGTGGGTGTGTGTGTGTGTGTGTGTGTGTGTGTGTGTGTGTGTGTGTGTGTAGTGTAGTGTGCTGTAGTGTACAGGGCTTTAAATATGGAGAGAGACAGAAACAAAGAGAAAGAGAAAAATACCAAGAGACAAAAACACATTAGTAGGGTAGAGAAACAACAGTCGTACAGTGGTTAGAATACTGAATTGAATTCAACATGTGCTGAAATCTGTATGTGTTACTCATTAGCCATGTGACCATTAACAAGTCATTCAGTATTTCTGAGCCTTAGTTTACTCATTTGTAAAGCAGAGAAAATAATACCTGTAATACTTCTGTCACAGGATTGTGAGGCTCAAATGAGATAATATTGGTACAGTACTTTGCAAACTTTAAAGGTTTTATTATATAGATTCTGAATATTATTGCATATACATATACAAATATATGTAAAATAACTCTGGGTACACATTTATATGAAGCTATACTTTAATAGGTAGATATAGGTAGAAAAAAGAAAGAAAAATAGACAGATAATTAGATAGATAGATCAATCGATTGATAGATGAGTCTATTAGAGGCAGTATTTTTTAATGTATGAGAAAATTACTTCATGGTTAAAAAGCCTAGGTTCAAGTCTTGCCTTGTCACATACTAGCTGACTGGTTGTATGACCCTGGGTGAGTCACTTAAACTTTCTGTTCCTCCAGGAAACTCTCTAAGGCTATAAATTGCAAAGCAGGTGCTGATTGGCATTGATATAAATTGTTTCCTCACTGAGGGTTCCCTCTACCAATTTATATATTCCCTATAGCCATTTATATACATTCACCAACTGCATATCAAGTAACACATAAAAAAACCTAGTTGTGTGTATTTCATTTAAAATGTATAATGTATTAAATATGTAATATTAAATGTATGCATATATACACAATATGTGCATATATATGCTTAAATATTTATGTATCCATAATGCACACACTTATAGGTTTAAATCACAAATAAATAATAGCCAGGTGTGGTAAATCACTAACTGCCTAACTACAGTGGCTTTATTGAGTAACTGTCATGTAACCACAGCAGCAATTTTGCTGGTAATTACACTGAGATGTGAATGATCTGTATTCCAGCAAGGGAGAAAGAAATGACAATGTTAAGTAGCCTGTCACTAGATGACATGCACCATTTTGTTAAAAGGTCAATAGTTGTCAAGTGTGTAAAAAATACTCGTTTTTCATATCACCCAAAGGGCTATTCTTAGATTCAGAGAGACTATACATTTTTATGTTTTATGATTAAAAAATGACTGAAAAGATTGCATTTACCATGTTTGATATTCATTTGGAGATGAATCAGATTTGGAATTGCTTACATATAATAGAATTAGTATAATATAAAATATAAAACAATACAATTTATGATATGATATGAAACACAGATATAGATATATTTACCCATTATATGTATAAAACTAGATATGAAATTTTATTGCTATATATCTATATTTTTATCAATATATAATAAAATTCACTTCATATATATTTCAAATAAATGATGACTTCTATAATATTATTATTTAATCCTCTCCAAATTATTTTTAAGAGGTTCATTGGAAAGTTAAGAGAAACACCTGAATGGTTCAAAATGCAAAGATTTACAGTTTGTGATGAAACAAAAAAGAGCCATCCAGTTGTACTATATCTTCATGAGACAACTATCTATGGTCCATAATGCACTACTTGTCTTGAAATGAATCCTCCTCATCCTTGTATCTATTAGTTATGCTCTGGGAATGCAAAGGAATACATTAAATTTAATTCAAATATCCTCAAGATCAAATACCTGAAGCATGAATAGGAAGAGTGACCTTAGCGGGCATGAAGTCTGGTTTTGAGGTCTTCTAGAAGTCCACCTTCCCTGAGCCAGGGCCCATTTGACTCATGCCCTCTACCCAGGACATTCCTCTTTCTGACAGCTGTTTTTTATTATAAAATTCTTATTTATTATAACTACTATTGTTGTTATCATTAGACATTTATAGAGATTGTAAAGTTATTTTCACACCTTCCTTTATAGTGGAGGAAAGAGGCTCAGAAAGTTTGAATAACTTCCTCACATAACTAGTAAGTTTAAGGGGAAGAATTTAACATAAATATTTCTCATTCTAAGTATACCAGTCTATCTACTACAGCGAGATTTTTAAGGTTTACTAAATTGTTTAGCCATGATGACAGCAACAATTATTTTGTCATAAAAGTAATGTATAAAAGATAGAACAGGTTAGTTCAGAGAATAAAAATAGTGTATAAGAATTCTTTCTTCCAATCAATGTCGTTTTACTATAACAGGACTACTAAATATAACTACATATACCATTTTTTTCTTAACCATCCTTTACTTCTCCCCTCCCCCTACTACCCAATTCTTTCAGCTAATTTTCTCAAAATAGGGAAATATGTTATTCTGTGTTAGAAACAAAAGTTTCTTACACAAGAGGCCTTCACACATTAATTGAGAATCATGCATTGAACTACATACAGTGGGATGCAAAGGGACGATTTGCAAACACCACCCTCAGAGGGATCACAGTCTAATTAAGGAGGTAAAATTTATACATATAAGATACTTAGACATTCTAATAGTTAATCATTACAGGGCAGACTAAAATAGCTCTCATTGAACACTTGCCCTTTGAGAATTGATGACTCTAGCATATTATAGAAAAAGATGTTTGTGGCAAAATGAATATAAATAACAACAATAATTTTTTGCTATTTCACTTCAGATTTCTAAACTCTTTGCCTCACATCAGCACTGTGACAGAGAGAGTGCATGTATTGGGAAATATAATTTAAAGAGGAAGAAAATGACAGGTTAAATGATTTGACACATACTTGTAAGATCTCAGTAGAAGTGATTGTTGGTATTATTAGAGATTTTATGCACATACGCACAAAGTTTATGGCAATAACTTTTGCTACTGATTAAGTTACTTAAGTGTGAGAGCATAATTTCATGAAAATTCCTAGATTTTGTGAGTTTTCTGAGGATTCTTACTCTACGATGAAAATGACACCATGATGAATTCCTTGACCCTAATATGTCCTTTAGTAATCATTCTATTTCTCTCCTCCTTTGCACTAATAAACACCTAGAAATATGATCCTACGCACAGGATTTAGCTGTCAAAGGGCCTGTCGAGATCATCTAGTCGAAGCCCTTTGTTTCCCAGATAAGGAAAATGAGACTCCTTTGTTTTGTTCTGTGTCCTCTGCACCAAGCAGACTGCCTTGCAAATAGTAGGTAGGTCCTTGTTAAATTTGTGATAGATAATTGATTGCCATGAAGAAGAAAATGAGAATATTTTCAATATATGGATATGAGAAAATAGGGAGCTGATTAAGATAATTTAAAAGGAAATATTGAAGAAAGCAATGCAACTGATTGACAGTTAATACAAAAAAAAGTAGTAAGGTAATTAAAAGAATTGTGCAAGAAAAAGCAAAACAAACAAACAAACAAATAAACCCAATATGAACTGAGTCTTGAAATGAATTCTAAAGATAGGGTTCTTAGAGCAATAGTAGAATGGGAAGCAAAGGCTTTAATAATACTTGTAATAGCTCAAATTTAAACATTATCATATCTTATAATTTACTGTTCAGTCATTAGATTTATTATGGCATTCTACTAAGGACCTCCATCAAGAAACCATTTGAATAATTCAATAATGCTAAATAAAATAAACTGACCCTTAAGCCAGACTTTGTGCAAAGTACATTATATTCTTTGTTTGAGGGTTAAGTCAACTCTCACTCTGTTTGTAATATTTTTTGTAACTACTCAGATCTATATGATTCTCTCTCTACACTTTGTCCTATAAGATTGAAACTCCTTAAAGACAACCACCATGTCATTCATATTTGCATTCCCTATTTTGCCCAGTATAGTATATTGTAGGTGTGCCATGAATTTTTACTGATGATATGAATTAATAAAGCTTTCTCAAAGTTAGAAGGAACTTCATTCCTGTATAAGAATCTTTTATAGTATAGTAGACAAATTAGTCTTTGCATAAATGACTCTATTTAAATGGAATTTACTACCTTCCAAGGTAACCCATTATCCCTCTCCTACCCCGTTTTATAGAGGATCAAACCTAGGATTTATTTAACCAATAATCTTCTCTACCAATGCATACTGTCACCTTCTTTGTAATATGAACTCTGGGGTTGATTGTGTGACATAGGAGACACTGGCAGAGGATTGCTTAGCATGGAGTGCCCTCATCAGAGAAGGTGCTCTGCTCTATGAGCAAAGCAGAATTGAAGTAGCTCAAAAGAAATGTGAGATGTGCAAATTTGGAGAAGTCACATGAAATGTTCACATTGAATGTTTGTGTCCAACCTGTGGTAGAGCATTCTGAGACTGTGCTGGTCTGATCAGCCATAGTCAGACACACGGTAACTTGACATTAGTATTGTGATGCCATTTTGGCCCACTTTGAGAACAAAGGATGACAACCAACCAACCAATCTTAGAAAGTTGCCTGGTACACTGAGAGTGTTTGCCCAGGTGTGGTAGCAACCACATGTTATAACACACAGAGTGGACTGCTAGCACAGATTCTTTGATCTGCTTTTCTAAAGGAAAAACAGCTTTAAAAGGGTTAGCAATCTTACTTTAATTAACAGACAGAATCCAATAGACAGGGCTACAAATGTCTTAACAGAGTAATAGATATATGATCACCAGACCAGGAAGAGCCAACATCTGGGTTCACAAAGGGGGAGGGGAGGTCCTTAACAATGGTTACCCAGAGTCTCATATGGCGAAATCACAAAGAAACATTCTTCCCATGAGTGAGCCACCAAAGTGAAGTACCAACCTCCCAGTATATGTAGTTTTCAACTAAAAGGCTTAGAGCCAGAAGGCATCACAACCAGTATGACTCAGTGCCTAATTGGCCCAGTGCCAAAAGGTGTGAAAGCCTTTCTGCAAGCAAGCCACCTGCTAAGCAAGCCCCCTTAGGCAAGTTCCTCCCCCAAGGCAATATATTTATATGTGACTTAAGATATGTCACAGCTATGAACTGGGCTAGAGCTCAAGGTAGCAAGACATCTATTATTGAAATACCTGTGTACCTTTAGACCTGGGAAAATGGCCCATGTTCCAGGAAAAAAAAAGAATGCATGTGTTCCTTTTTATCATTATTGTCCATATTATCATTATCCATATTCTAATTAATAGGCCTATGTGACATAGGCCTGTTAATAGACAAGGAATATCTTATATTCCATTAACCCTATACCAGGCCAGGGTCTCATGGCCAGTATGTTCTAAATATAGAACTTGAACCCAAATCTTCATGACTTTGAGACCATTCCTCTATTTGAAATGCCTTTCTGCCTCTCATTCTAGTTGTTAAAAAGTTTTCCTTTGCATTTCCCCCTAATGTTTTCTTATTGTTATCATTCATACTGGCTTCTACACTCAACTTTCTTGAACTGTTATTTCAAAGTGTCAGGTAAATGTGGCTAGTCTTTTTAAAATTATTTTTTAAATTTTATTTTTGCTTTTTTTTGGAGGGGGAAAAGCAGGGCAATTGGGGTTAATTGACTTACCCAAGGCCACACAGCTAGTTTTTGTGTTGTGTCTGAGGCCAGATTTGAACTCAGGTCCTCCTGATTCCTGAGCTGGTGCTCTATTCACTGTGCCACCTAGCCACCCTATATGTGGTTAGTCTTTAAACATTGCCTCTTGATCTCTGTGGGTTTATGAGGACCCCAAAAGCCTAGACACATGGAAAAAATTTGTGAGACACAGGTAAGTAAAGAGGACAGTGGAGCTCTATGGCCTAGAGAATAGGGACAGCAATCCATTCAATAGAATTTGGGCTGACTTCTTCCCTTTCTCTTGATAACCTTGAGATTCAGACTTCTTAAGACCCAGAGGGTCACAGAGAAGTAGACACAGTCATGGGGATGTCACTGTTGGGTTGCCATGAGTTAGACAACAGTCTACTAAGTTGTATACTGCTGCAGAATTAAGTGGCCAGTAACAGACAGTGCTGGAGGATAACTCTGAGAAAAGAACCAGATATTAGATTATAGATCCATCTTAAAGCATGAAGAGAGAAGCTTATGAGTCCCAAGACTGGTAGCTATTGTGACTTCTGTTAAGTTAGATGGTGAGTTGGAAAGGTAAGATGAATATCTCTCACCCCTCTTTTCCCTGTTACAATTTATAATCCAGAGATGGTATACACACATACACATACACACACACATACATACGCACACCTGTGTGCGTGTGTGTGTGTTCCATTTCATTAAATAGGTGTAATTTGTCTTACTTCCCATTGATATTGTTTGCTCCCTTATAGGAGGATCACATCTTACATTTCTTGTGCAGCCTCCATAGTAGACAGGGATGACATATAGAAAACTTTTTGAGGTTCCTTAAGAGGGGTATTTTTTCCAGGTGATAAATTTAATTGAAAAGACAGTATGGGGGGCGGCTAGGTGGCACAGTGAGTAGAGTGCCAGCCCTGGAGTCAGAAGGCCCTGAGTTCGGATCCAGCCTCAGACGCTTAACATACAAACAAACAAACAAAAAAAAAAACCTAGCCGTGTGACCTTGGGCAAGTTTCTTAACCCCAATTGCCCTCCCCCCCAAAAAATAAATAAATAAATAAAAGAAAAGAGAGTATGGGATAATGGATAAAGAAATTGTAGTCAGGAAGTCCTAAGTTCAAATCCTACTTTGGACATGCAAAGTATGACCTGAGTTTAATCAGGATAGTTCAGCTCCAGGATGGAGTCATAAGGCTGAGTTAATTGATTTGTGAAGACCTGAATCTTCTTAATCATTTTATTAACCACAATATAAAGAATAGTGTTTGTCCTATATATAGTTTCAATAAATATTCACAAAATGAATAAATGAATAAAGATAGCTTTTAACATTCTAAGCATATCCACAAAACACATTAATGAAAAAGAGGGGCATAATTTTAACCCTTTTTAATTTAGGAAGTGACTCATTTCTTATATGACTCTTTGACTTGTTATTTTCTACATATGTTTGCCTATTGTAGCTCAACCAAAAAGAGATTCAAACTTTGAAAAACTTTTGAAAAGCAAACTGACTTTAATGGATAGATTTAGATTTGAAAAATATTAGGAAGTCATTACTTTGGACACAAATCAGAAAATCCCTAAAATAAATTTTTTCACACTCTACATTAGGCATGGAACCAATTTCTCATGGCAAAAAATGCCAAAAACAAAACCAAAAGTTAATATTTAGGTCAATCTTAAAAAAAAAAAAGCTCCCATGGTTTGCTATTGGGTTAGAACAAAGGCAGCCCAAGTCCCACACTTTTCATTATTATATCAGTGATTATTGTATTTGATAATGGAAGTTTTGAGGTACTACAAGATTCATGTAAAGTTAATCCTCATATAAAGATGAAAGATTAAGGACTTTTAAATTTGAATTATAATGCCTTGAAAATTAGCGTAGTTGAAGAAATACTGATGGTGGAGTTGGTATAGTGTGCTGGATTGGCTGATCTCCTAGGTCAATGACAAGCAAGAAAATTCTGCAGTTCTCTAACCAGAATCACTTTTACTTCCTTATTGAAAATATGAAAATGTAGCTGTTTTCAGAAAATTCAAACATATACAAACATATGTAGACATGTCTAAGTACTGGACCTATGTCACAAGAGGAATGATTACTAATAGCCAATGATTGGGGGAATCCAAAATTCCCCCCTTTTCTATTGTCTTCATTTAAAAAACTCAGTCTCAAGATTGAGGTAGCTTTCACTTCCATCCAACCTCACTCAACCTTATAAGGAATCTTTAATATAGGGAAAATTCCACTCTATCAGTCTTGGATGGAGATAGATTCTTTGTCTAATTTGCCCAAGTCAAGGGATGGTCTGGATATAGGGATTGTCTCTTTGCCCAGTCATGACATGATGTCACTCTCAGTCCATCACTGGAGTTAGGTGACTTCTCTTCATAATATTCATTCTTTCATTAATTTATTAACCAATTAGAGTTGATTGCCACCCGCAGAATCACCCCTCTTTCAAGGGCATGTACGCTGTGAGCTTCACTGCCATGATGGTTTTTGGCATTTGAGAGTGTCACTGATCTTTTATTAAAAGTTAATTAATTAATTAAAATTAATAAAGTGATTAAATTACCCAGAAATTATGGCTCTCCAACATTTTAGATTCCACAGTCATTAGTAAAGGGAACTGTCATGTGAAAAAAAAATGCCTTTGAACAATATAGGTCAGTGCCTTCTCTGTAACTGATAGCCTTAGAGAATTACCTAATGGTGAAGTGAATTGGCCAAAGATCATAAACAAAGATCTACCTGACTTTAAGGGCAATACTATCCACTGCTCTATGCTGCCTTCTCTAAAAAAACATGTACAACAAAAATCATCCTTGCAACCAGTCTGGTGATGAGCTACTCAACACAGAAAGATTGGTCTTCAAAATCCAACATGGAGGCAATATAATGATAAAAATTTACATCTTGTTAAGACCTTGGAGGGCCATTCTAGATTGGCATCATCTTCATGATCCAGGGCTACCTCCATTCTTCTTCTTCAAAATAGAAGATTTCTGCAAACATAGTTTTCTGTGTCCATTTTCACTGGGTTACTATATAAAATATACAAAACCCAGAGTTTGGTTAAGAAAAATAACTTAACTGTTTACTGGTAAAGATAAAGTGAGTTCATTTGGGATTAGAAAAAAACATCTAGGAAGTATTTCACAAAATGGTCCTGCTATGAAATAAAGTTCCAATGGGGCTGTTTGAAATTTTCTCTTTTAACTACAGAGCCCTCTAGTGGAGAAAAATATAGGAAAACTATGAACTGGCAAAAATCTCTCTTCTCTCTCTCTCTCTCTCTCTCTCTCTCTCTCTCTCTCTTTCTCTCTCTCTCTCTCTCTCTCTCTCTCTCTATATATATATATATATATATATATCTTTCTCTCTCTCTCTTCTTCTCTTCTCTCTCTATATATATATATATATATATATATATATAGAGAGAGAAAGAGAGAAAGATATATATATATATATATATATATATATATATATATATATATATATATATATATATATCTTTAAACACTCTTACTTTCATTTCAGGAACATAGACTCTCAAATTGTGATACAATTATGAAAACTAGTCAGCATTTGGCTCTAATCCTTATTTCTCCAGAAAATCTGATGCCATGTGAGAATCAATTGGCATTTTATTTCATCCCTTTTTAACTAGAGACTCTCTTCTTGCATTTTCCCACCTTAATATCCCCCCCCAAAGGGTAATTATTGAACGTTTTCACATAAGTTTTGATTCACTACTACAATTTATCTTGGACATATGTAACATCATATGGGTGTCAGTTTCTCTATCAGTGAACTGAGTCAATTACATTTGATTGAAAGTAGCACTTCTCAAAGTGTTGTACAGAGAGGTCTGAGGATCCTCCATACCTATTTATGGGGTTTTGTGGTGTCACAGCTATTTTAATAATAATGTTAAGATACTTTAATTTCAAATATACTAAATTTTGATAGTCATAACCCACATAAACAAAATATATTTGGAGGAAATTTTTAATATTTTCAAGAATGTAAAAGATTACTGAGAACAAAAAATTTGAGACTTTCTTCTCTAAAATGTCTTTCTTTTTTAAATATTGCATTTAAATAGAGTGTAAGTTTCCTGAATCTAGACTCTTGTGTTTCTGCCTTTGTATTTGCAGTGCCTTGCACAGAACCTGGTGTTAGTAAATGTTATGGGAAATTTTTCTGATTGGATTGGAATTGATCATTAATTCTATTGAACAGCCCAGGGTTTTAAGATACTTAAAACATGCAGTGCTTCTCATATACTAGTTATTCATACTGATATAATGCACTGCAATTTAGGAAACACTTGACCCACATTAACTCATTTGATTGTCACAACAACCCTTTGAGCTCTCCCCTTGTATCACTTGAAGAAACTTGCTAAGTAAGATTTGAGGTATCAAATGTCATATCATAAATAGGTGACTGAGATGGAATTTGAATCTAGCTTTTTTGATTATAGATTCAGTATGCTTTCCTTTATAACAGCCTTCCTGTGGTATAAGGAGAGCCATCGTATTCCTTTTTTCTTCTTCATTAAGTAAATATTAACATTTACTGTAATTAAGTTTAAAAAAACCTTCCATCTCTCCTTTAAAAAATGTTTATACTCAACCAGACTTTTATATAGTTTAATATTGATACAGTATATTCATAATATAGCTATTTGTTAAAGGAAAGATTATTGTTATTAAGGTTATCATCTTGGGGTGTGTGTGTGTGTGTGTGTGTGTGTGTGTGTGTGTGTATGTGTGCTTGGATGTATAATTTATCAAGCTATTACTCCCCTGAACCAGTCAAGGAGTCAAAACATTAAGGCCATATTACTAAAGGATATCTCTCATATTTTATCAAAATAACTTTACTACATTTTTTGGTTTAGCTATAAGAGAAAGTTCAATCCCATTTAGTGTGTCCTGTCACCTCAGGGATTTTCAAACAGGAGAAGAATATTTCCTAAATGATTTCAACAATTGTTTGCTTCTTACTGTGAAAAACAGAGGCAATCAGTCAGTCAATAAATTAGAATCTACTCTGTACCATGATAAATTGAGGATCATATCAGAAGGAAGAAACTGAGATTAAGGATTATAGGGAAAAGAATCCTGGCAATTGAGTCAGAAGACAAGTACTCAAATCACATTTTAGGTAAATATAAGCTGTGAACATAAGAAGATTATTTATTCTCTTAGAATATAATTACTTCACCTGTAAAATGGATATAATGATGCTTGCATTATCTACTTCAAAGGGATGTTATAAGGGAAATGCTTTAAAAATTTAAGTATGAGGTATTGTGTTTATGGGCAGTATATAGAAAATAAAATTATTCTCCCTGTACAGAACCTATTTCCTAACATCCCCCTTATTGAAGTCTGTGTCACAATACAAATCAAAGAAATGCTCAGATAAGACACCATAAATAAAATTCTGGATTTTTTATGTGACTCGATAACTGGGCACAATTAACGACCTCTTAGTCCCTTCTTTGAATTAATAGTAAGGTCATGCCTACATTATAGAAAGGATATTGGAGGGAAAGATTTAACAAATGAACATGAATATAGATATTTTTCTTAAATTGGGGACTGAAGCTACCATGTAAATATCCTGGAAAAGCATTGATTATCCTTTCATGAAAACAGTCTTCATTTCTACAGTCTTGGGTAATATTTAATTGTTATATATTTCTTCCGGTTGGTTTTTGCTTGGACCTGTGATTTCAATGGAATGGAGACTACCCTCTACATTTTGCCCTACATAGTTATTCTCTCCAGAAAAAAATGATACCACTATTATTATCCCTTTCTCTCATATTTTCAGTTGCTTCCTACTGGCTACTTCCCTGCCAGCTACAAACTTACCAAGTCTTCTCCATCCTTAAAAAGTCCTCATTTGACCTAAAAATCCCCAATCCTTATATTATACAGGGTGTTCCTAAAGTCTGAACACATAGGAAATCTCATTAACTATGCAAATTTCAAGAAATGAAATGAACGAAATTTTCAACAACATTTTATTTACTTAGCATGAATTTTAGCCATGACGGTTTCTTATAGAATAAAAGCTTTCATTAGCTATTGGGGACTATTTTCTATGGTAATTAGAATAATTTAATTTAATTAATTAATGAGATTTCCTATGTGTCCTCTATGTCTCACTTTATCTTCCTATGAAATCTCATTTATGCTTATGTGTATTGTGGCTAAACTCATTGAGGAATCCATCTATATTTGGTGCCCCCTTTCACTCTCTTCTAAATCTTCTGAAAAATAGCTTCAGGTTTCCTGTTCCAACTAAAACTGTCACCTCAAAAGTTACCAGTGTTTTCTTTATTGACAAACTTAATGGAATTTTGTCAATCCTCCTTCTCCTTGAATTCTTTACATCATTTGACATTGTCACTCACCATTTCCATGTAGATAATGATTAATCTTTTAAAGTGTTTTCCAGACACTCTTCTCTTTGATTTTCCTCCTATATGATCAACGGCTCCTTCTCAGTCTGTGTTGCTTCTTCATTCAAGCCATGCCAAATAAAAATAGATGTCCTCAACACTCTATGCTGGGCTCCCTTCTTATTTCACTATATAGTACTGTATCACTTGTTGATATCTTCAGCTCCCATGAGTCAGTTACCATCCCTATTTAGATTATTCCCAGATCCGTACATTTACCCCCTAATCTCTTTGCCAAACTGCAGTTACTCTTATTAAGCTGAATCTTGAAAATTTCAGAATGCATGTCCTTTAGACATCACAAAATCCCCATGTCTAAAGCAGAACTCATAATTCCCCCCCCTCAAATCCTCTCCAATTCCAAATTTCCTTTAGTGTTGAGAGTACCCCTGGGTGACTGACAGGGAGCTGAATCCAGAAGTGATCTATGGTTTCTCAGATCCAAACCCAGGTTAGGAAAGTGCAGAACTCATGTGGGGGAAAAGAGATGAATGATCAGACCTCACCCTGGATTAGGCCACTTTGGGTGTAATGAAAGCTTATAGGTTCCTAGTCTAAATTATCTCTGAAATCCTTGAAAAACATACCCCTCAATGCCCCCAAGAAAGCAGCAATAGGACTCGTCCACACCTTTTATCCAGAAGTACACAGAACTTTCCCCTAAGCAAAAAGTCTGAAATAAGAATGTAGGCTAGAAGAATTACCAGACATTCAGGATCCCTCCATAAAATGTTCTTATTGTGATGGGGCATTCAAGACACAAATTCAGAAGAAAGAATTACTCTAAATTTATATTTAGAGCAAAAATAAGCTTGGGCACAGATTCAATAATGATTCCACAAAAAAGTGAAGGAAGAGAGTTTTTTTTTTTTTGGTAGCATGAAAAATATTTATCAATGAAACAAAAATGTTAGAGGAAAAATGGGGGGGGGGGATGAAGAGCTATGGAAGAAAGAATTGGAAAGAGAATGAATAGATTGGCACAAAAGTATAAAACTTTGGCCAACAAACAAACTCCACAAAAATTAGAATGGATCAAATAAGTCATTGATTCTATGAAACAAGAAATAATAAAGTAAAATCTAAAGACTTAAAGAGTAGATAAAAATGTAAGGTATCTCATCCTAAAAACCATTGACCTGAAAACATATAATGGAGAAAATATTTTAAAATCATGGTTGTATCTGAAAGCCATTACAAATATAAAAAGAGACTAAAAACATCTTATTTCAAGAAATCTTAAAAATTGCTGATTTCTTTGAAAAAGATGTCAAAGTAGAAATAAAAAATCCATTGCTTACTGCCACTGTAAGTGAGTAGAGATCTTGTTGGTTTCTAGAAGGCAAAGGATATAGATTTACTGCAAAGAATAATATAATAAAGCAATACTCTGTAAAATCATAGAGGGTAAAAACATAAAAGAATTTTTCATAAAATAGAGGACTTCCAAGCATTCCATGATGAAAAGACAAGAGCTAGGTAGAAGCTTTGAAATTCAAACACAGGAATTAAAAGAAATATAAAGAGGCAAACACAAATAAACAATGATAGAGGTAAACATGGATAAACTGCTTACATTCTAATAAGGGGAAATAGCTTGTGTTCCTCTAAACTCTATCATCATTAGGAATCATAGTGGGAGTCTAATTAGATAAGGCCCAGAATGGTTCTGTCATATCTTGACGATCTTAGAAGGAGAATGGAAAGAGCAGCAAAGGAATACACCAGGAATAGGAAAGAAGGAAAAGAAAGTTAGGGGAAATTAACTCACATAATCAGGTTGCACAAGTAGATATCTATACAAACAAGGAGGAGGGGTTGGGAGAATAGTTGATGCATGAATCTCACTCTCATTTGAAAGAGTCAAATGAGGTTTACACACAATTGAGCATAGAAATACATTTCACTTACTAGGTAACTAGGAACGAAAACTGAGGAGAAGGGGGAATAAGAAGATGGTACATTAAGGGATTAAGGTAGATTATGGGGCAGCTAGGTAGTGCAATGGATAAAGCACCAGCAACAGAGTCAGGAAGACCTCAGTTCAAATTCAGTCTCACATACTTACTAGGTGTGTGGTCCTTGGGAAGTCACTTAACCCTGTTTATTTTAGTTTCCACATCATTAAAATGAACTGGAAAATGAAATGGCACACCATTCCCATATCTATGCTAAGAAAATCCTAAATGGGTTTATGAAGTTGTGAACATTACTGAGAGGACTGAGCAACAAAAAGGAAGGATTAGTTTGAAGTAAGAAAAATTGTAAGAATGTACAAAAAATCCTTATATTTCTTTTTGAGGTGGGAAAGAACGAGAATATAAGAGTACCCATAAATTAGGGGGGGTTTCTGAATAGATTATGATATATAAATATGATGGCATATTATTTCAGTGTAAGAAATTATGGAGGAAATGGTTTCAGGGAAACTAGGAAAAATATATGAAGTGATGCCAAAAGATGTGAACAGAATAATTTATATAAAGACAATAATATGGTAAAGAAAAAGAACTTTGAAAAAAATTAAGAAATCTAATTAATGTAATGACCAACCACAGTTTTTGAGGACTAATGATGAAGCATGCAACCCACCTCCTAATTGAAGGATGAAGGACTCAGAGTTCAGAATATGAAATACAATTTTTTGGACATGATAACTGTAGAAATTTGCTCTGCTTGATTAAACATAATTATAAGGTTTTGTTCTTCTTTCATTTAGGGGTGGTGGTAATGATAGAACAGGAGTAAGAGAATGATATTTTTTACTGGTTGAAAAAAAATTTTAATTTAAAAAATAATATGACAAAAGAGATCAAGGAATGCCTCTCTAATCTTTAGGAAGTGAAAGAGAATAAAATATTCCTTGAAAAATGAAGGAAGATTTTAAGGCTAAAAACAAAGGAAAAACATGTCTCAAGGGGGATAAGAGAAGTTTGATGTCAGAAGATGGGGTGATTGAACAGGAAGACAATTTATAGTAGAGAAATAGAAGAATCATCAACTACTTGGAACTAACTAATAAGTAGGAGACCCTTTCTTTACAGGAGGAATTAGTTTATGTCATTCCGAGGAATAATGGTCTACATTCATAGATATTATCGAAGCAAATTGTGATGAAGAAGAAATCTATATTGGTAGTCTATGACTTACTCCTTAGTGGTACTAAGGAAGCTATTTATCAAGTGGATAGAAAGAAGGAAGAAGTTGGTCAACTTCATGGGATGTGGCACCAGTGAATAGGATCATCAGCTTTGCATGAAAGTGGGAGGGCATCTCTTTTTATATGCCAGTGAGATGGACAAGAGGGTGGGTCAAAATTCTGACCAATGATAAGGAATGAGGAACAGAGCTGAGGGCCTCAATTCCCTTCTTGAAGTATTAGTGGGTCATCTTCTGTCATAAATGCGTATGTATTAGGCGGGCATTGCAGAGTAGGTTAGGAGGCGGGGAGGGGTACATTTAGAAGCTTAAGTCAAAAGCAAAGTTATAGAACCATTGCTATAGCAGATAAGATACTAACTTCCTAGTCAATTTTTCTATAATAGCATTTGAGAGAATTACATTTTGAAGTATGAAAGAATTGTCAGTCATGTAGTACCAGAACAAGAAAAAGGCTCCATTAGCTTTATGACTGTGCTTCCAAAGTCCAAAGAAAACTGATGGTCAGAACCATGAGTTCATGGGCACTGCAAGTTACTAAAATATAAATTTACTACGTTAATGGCTATGTGATTTTATCCACAGGGGTACTCTTTCCTCAAATTTGGATCATAAACCATGTACACCTCATTCTGTGGAATGCTTATAAACATCTCTATTAATCCTCTATAGAAATTCTATCCAAGTTTTACCCTCCCCTTCTAGCTCTATTAATTTAGTCTCAAGAATATTAAATCTATCCCTTTAGTTTCTTTCTGTTTTCCAACAAATAATTAAAGCTCCTTTTATGATCATCTATGTCCTTCATGATATCTACCACTTCTTGTCTAAAAATCATTATTACAAAAATGTTACATTCTATTCATGATCTCCCTATGAGTTTCCATTGTCCTTTGGAATATTTTTAAGCTGATGTCATCTAAAATGGTGGTGTTTCATGATTCACAGCCACATTACAGCTTTAAAAAAAGTTGGGATTTTTCTTTTTTTGCTAGAAGTAGGTTGTAAGAACTGAAAATATTACACAAGTAGGACTAATTGTCCAAGAAAATTGCCTTGCAGCAGGCTTATGATTCACATTTGAGGAGTGAGCATCCATGAGAATAAAATAATATACCCATCAAAGTAAAAATGTATCCTTTACTAAATTTCAGTGTCTACAAACTGGTGGTGCTGGATTGCAGTTTTCTTTGGACTTTGGAAACAGAGATATCAAGCTCCTGGATTTTCATTGTTACCCTGCTATGTGGCAACATTGTTGTTCATTGTTTGAAAAAGAGAAAGTTGTGCATAATATTCTTATGTATTTCTTAATCAAAACATTTGATTATCTAGAGTACCCTTATCTTCCAGGTAAAACAGTTTAATGGAGGGAAACATAAGGAGAATTACTCTTAATATCATTCTCCAGCAGATGGCACCAGTCTCATAGTATTCTACAAACAAGGCCATTTACCTTAAGTGATCAGATTTCTCTGATGAGTTTTTTTCCCCCCCGCTGAAAGCTTTCAGTGCTTGTATATGCAGGAATAAATACTCATAATGAAATCAGAAAGAAAATATATATTTATTACATATTCGATTTCCTGTACCAGGGAGGTAGGGTGAAGAAACATAAGATGCTAAAGATACTTACATAACCAACCTCATAAAATTCACCACTAATGCCTGCCTGCTTAAAATTAAATCATCAAAGCAAACATCCTAAGAGCTCTATTTATGTTTCTGGAGTTACTGTACATATGTTATGTATGAAGCGATTGTAAACTCCTTTTTCCTATGAGAGTATTTTGATAATAATTTCCTAAACATATGAGTTTAAATCATGCTGTATGGAAGACAGCAACTATCCTATGCTACAGAAATACTGCATTTCACATCTATTGTTTTTATGGCAGTGGTTGCATCTTAGGAATATTTGAGGGATGTTATTTTCTATGGAGACTCATTTATCTTGATAATGATGGATTTTTTAATATAAATTCCTTATTGAAATGGACAAAAATATATATATATATTTTTTTCCAAATGCTTTATTAACTTCTGGTTTACATCATTCATTTCCATCAGATTTTGAGTTACAATTACTTCTCCATTTTCCCCTACCCACCACCCCAGAATAACAGTCCCACAGGATATCCCCTCATCCAATCTGCTCTCTCCCATCTCTTCTCCCATACCCCCTTCGACTTTTCAAGTAGGGCGAGGTGAATTCCCATGCCCCAATGCCTGCACATTTTATTTCCCAATTAAATGCAAAATAGTATTAATCATAGTATTTATATATTTAAAAAATTTGATTTTAAAAGGAAGATAAGCAACTCAGTATATGCAGTGCATGTGTAGCTATGCAAAACATTACCATAGTAGATATATTGTAAAAGACTGACTATATTTCCCTCCCTCCCATCCCACCTTCCACCTGGTCCACTCCCCACCTTGATCCTGTCCCTTTTTAAAAGTCAGTGCTTCCAACTTCCCTCCCCCCCAAGCCTGCCCTCTCCTCGCCCACCTTCCCCCATCCCTCTCCCCCCCATGCTCCTGTAGGGTGGGACACCCTACTTAGTATGCATGCAATTCTCTCCCTGGTCCAAATTCAATGAGAATTAGGTTTTGCCTTCCTGTTCCTCCCCTCCCCTGCAACCAACTTTCCCTGCCTCCTCTACAGGAGACAGTTCACCCCATTGTCTCTCCCCATTCCCCCTCACCACATTCCTCTCTTACCTCTTAACCTCAACTTTCAAGTATCATCCCTTCCTATTAAATTCGACCTGTGCCCTCTATCTCTATATACCTGAAAGCATATATACACACATTCACATATGTATTCATATGCTCATATACCCTTCTTCAACTATTTTCATACTGAGGAAAGTTTCATCAGTTACAGTTATCATTTTTCCCTGTAGGAATGTAAATAGTTCAACTTTGATAAGTTCATAGTGATTTCTTTTCCCTGTTCACCTTCTCAAGCTTCTCTTGCTTCTTGTATCTGATTGTCAAATTTTCTATTCAACTCTGTTTTTTTCCTCAAGAATGCTTGAAAGTCCTCTATTCCACTGAATGACCATATTTTCCCCTGAAACAAGATACTCAGTTTTACTGGGTAGGTGATTTTTGGTTTTAATCCCAGCTCTTTTGATTCCCCAGAATATCATATTTCAGGCCCTTCTATCCCTCAGTGTAGAAGCTGCCAGATACTGTGTTGTCCTGATTGTGTTTCCACAATATTGAAATTGTTTCTTCCTGGCTGCTTATAATATTCTCTCCTTGATCTGGGAATTCTGGAACCTGGCTACAATGTTCCTAGGAGTTTTCTTTTGGGGATCTTTTTCAGGAGGTTATGGGTGGATTCTTTCAACCTCTATTTTGCCCTCTGGGTTTCAAACATCAGGGCAATTTTCCTTGAGAATTTCTTGAATGATGGTTTCTAGATTCTTTCTTTGATCATGGTTTTCAGGTAGTCCAATAATTTTTAGATTGTCTCTCCTGGATCTATTTTCTAGGTCAGTGGTTATTCCCATGAGATATTTCACATTGCTTTCTATTCTTTCATTTGTTTGGATCTGCTTAACAGCATCTTGATTTCTCATAAAGTCATTAGCTTCCATTTGCTCCAGTCTAATTCTGAAGGAATGATTCTCCTCAGTGAGCTTTTGAGATTCTTTTTCCATCTGGCAAATTTGGCTTTTTAAGGCGTTCTTCTCCTCATTGCCCTTTTGAGCCTCCTTTGCCATTTGAGTTAGTCTATTTTTTAAGGTGTTATTTTCCTCAGTCAGGCTGTTGACTGTCATTTCATACTTTTCTCGCATCTTTATCATTTCTCTTCCCAATTTTCCCCCCACTCCTCTTATCTGCTCCTTAAGGTCCTCTATGGCCTGTTACCCGCTCATATTTTCATTTGGGATTTTTGGTGCAAGATTTCTGACCTCACAGTCCTCCTCCTGTTCCATGCTTTGATCCTCTTTGCCCCCCAAAATAGTAGTCTAATGTTGCATTTTTCTGCTTATTTTGTTTCCTTTGCCTAGGCATGTTGCCACTCAATTACTTGACTTTTGGGCTTGTTGCCACAATAGGACTCTGCCACCAGCCAGGGGAGCTCCTGTCCCAAATGCTGGGGTTTTCTCAACTGCCTGAGTTATTAGTTGGGTGGCCTCTGTGAAGCCTCCACACACTCTGGCAAGCTGGTAACACACCCTAAGACATCTACCCCAGACCACAATCCAGATCCAAGAAAGGTAAAGCAAGAGTGATTACTCCCCAGACTGATCACCAGATCCCCCTACAGTTGGCAGGCCAAGAACTGAAGCTGCAAAGTGGCAATGTGGCGCAAGCTGCACTGGTTCCTCAGCTGCTTCTTGCCCCCAGGGGAATAAACTGACTGTGATCTCCCAACCAGTCCCAAAGTCCAAAGGGCACTGACCTCTCACTTTGTCCTAGACATCTATGTGTTGATATGTGTCCACCACAGCTGCTGGTGATCTGGGGTCCCTCCAGCCGGCTGCTGGTCCAGCTGCCCTGGGTCTAAAACTGACTCATACATGCCTTGGCTTGGCTCCCAGAGGACAGGGCTGGCCACTCCTTGCCGGGCTGCTGGGCTGTCCTCAGTGGGAGGTTAGCTTTTCTGTGTCATTTTGTGGGTTCTGGAGCTCCAGAGGTCATTAAGGGTCCCCCTTTCACATAATTTTGAAGTGGTGTGGGATGGAACTCCAAGGAAGTGCTGTTTCTTCACTGCCATCTTGACTCTGCCCCCCCAACAAAATGTATTTAATGTATCATTACCTAATATTCAACATTTAATTGGCTGTTATTAATGCCAATTTGTTATTCATGCAAAATAGAAAAATTCCTGGCAACTGAAAGTTGTCAGAGTGATACTTTCTTATTGGCTCAGAGTCTAGACCATTGTGTTAGCTATGAATGCATGCTGCACTCTTGATTTCTGAATCATTTGCCCCCAATCAAAACTCTTCAAGAAAATGTTAGATGTATATTTGTTAGGACGGATGTAAAGGAAATACCTATCCAAGTACAGGTTGGACTAGATCAGGTGTTCTTCATCTTTTGTTGTGCTTTTGTGTCATGGACTGCTTTGATTGGCTGGTGAAGCCTGTGGACATTTCTGAATGTTTGCAAATGCATAAGATAAAATATGTAGGATTACAAAAGAAACTAATTTTAGTTATATATTCATATTTATAGTTATTATTTTTTAAGTTCATAAATCCCAGGTTTAGAACTCCTTGATTCATTGGTCTCTAAGGTTTCTCCCAATTCAGACCATCTGTGATTCAGTGATAATGGCTACCCAGTCTCTCTAAAGTATGGTAGTTACTATCTTCATTTTAGTGTCTGTCTCTCATACCGGAGGCTCCCAAATTATGTTAATTCACAGTGCTCTTAGTTTCTCAGTAATTTTTTCATGCTGTTCCTATACTAAAAATACATGAGTTCCATTTAACAAATAATTATTAGCTACTTAAATACATTTTCAGGTTCTAATAACTTAGTAGTCATTTAAAAATAGTATGCACCAATTGAAAGAAAAACTAATGAAAGGATATGACCACTGAATAATTTTCCAAACCTTGAAATCAGATTGGATAGTGCTACACTCATTTCCTATTCAATATTGATTTTTACTAGTTTTGGCAAGGGAATGACATGTAAATAGAGCAAGAACAGAAATTATAAAATTTGCTACCTATTATCTTGTGATACCCTTCCACATATCTTGCCCTCTTTTGGGACATGGATGATGAGAGCCTCCAAGACTTCATAAATTTTTTCTTTGACCACATCAGGGTCCATCATGGTGAGAGTACATGCAGTGATGATGGTGGTAGTGTGGTACTTTCCTGAAGGTGTCAATTGCATTGTCATGAGGCTGTCATCCACTCCTTTTGGGAGGCATGCAAGCTTGGTAACTTGATTAGTTTTGAGTGTAAAACCAATACAAGCTTCACTGTAGCCACTTCAGAAAAATATGTAACATTTTACTATTCAATAATTTGAAATTTTTATCATTTTATTATTTATTATTTTACTATTTCCCCTATCTCAAAGCCTAATAGTGATGGTCTATTGCCACAGTGGCAGGTACAGATATACTGTGAGCTATCGTCACAATCCTGAACAATCCAGGCCATAGGATCATCATCTCACTGTACTGAAGAAGTGGTAGGATTCAGCAACCCCAAGTTGTCTGAACAGCCTCCTTAAAGACTGCACTACTCTCCTCCTGGAATGAGGAAGGGGCTAGAAAAGGTGCCCAAAACTTTTTCTGCTTTAAATTGACTGGTATTGCTGGTGAGCTGGCCTGCTTACCACAAGAGATGGAAATCCCACCTTGCAGTCAAAACACACGCACACACACACACACACACACACACACACACACACACACACACACTCACAAATATACAAAAACTTTTGTGAAGATAATTTTACTCACCATTGGTACATAGAAAGTGTGTATGCTTATGGAAAACATGAAATCTAATAGACCTGAAAGATGAACAGCTCTTTTGTGAGAAATCTCAGGAGGTATTGCATCTAAACAGCAGCTCCCAATGAAACAAGCCTTGCAAATGAAGGCCACTTACCAAAGTCAGAGATGGATGCACATTTTTCTGGAGTGGTCACAGTTATGGGGAGCTCTGTGAAGCTGGCATTGGTTTAAGAATCAAAACTAGTCTAGTTAACAAGCTTGATTGAATACCTCCCTGAAGGAGTAAATGACAGGTTCATGACAATGGAACGTCTACTTTCAGAAAGTACTAAGTCATCACCATCATCGTGTATGCTCCCACCATGACAAACCCTGATGAGGTCAAAGAAAAATTTTATGAAGACCTGGAGACCATCATTATCAATGTACCAAAAGCAGGCAAGATATATAGGAGAGTGTATCACAAGATTACAGGCATGATATTTTCAAATTTTTGTTCTTGTCATGTCTATGTATCTTCCCCTTGCAAAGAGTTAAGTCTACTGGCTAGTTCTTAATGGGGAATATCCATTGTGAGCTCCATGACCTTTATGTTATAAGTAGTCTTTCATAAGTTTACCCCTATAATTCTGAGAATTTAAGCAGTCACACCTCTGAAGACCCAAATTGTGAGTACGAGTAAAAGTCAAGGAAATAGTTCCAGAGGAATTACTACACATATTTTGTAGAATAATAGAATAAAATTTGTAGAATAAAAATAATTTCTTTACCTGAGGCATATGTAAAGCAGTAAATTACATACAGGTCTGTCAAACAAAAATATAAAAAAAAACTCAAATTGATACAGCATTTTATAATTTTCAAAAGACTTTTCACAACATTTTACATTCAATGAGTAATATAAATATATATTTTTTTTGCTTTTTGGAGGGCAATTGGGGTTAAGTAACTTGCCCAAGGCCACATGGCTAGGTTTTTATTTGTGTGTGCATTGTGTCTGAGGCCAGATCCAAACTCAGGTCCTTCTGACTCCAGGGCCGACACTTTTATCACTCTGCCGCCTAGCCGCCCCCATCAATATAATTTTTACAAGGAAAAATAGAGCTAATTTTATAGTTGAACTAGGACTTCAATAAAGGTTTGCAAATCTAGCACTTATTCTACTTGTATGCATAATTCACTAAAATAATTCAGCAGGTTAAAGAGGACAGCATAAAATGCGTGTGAGTAAATTTATAACATTAATGTAAAAACCCAAAGATAACACAAGATGAATAGATAAATGAATGTTTGAATAAATATCCACTAATGTGTAGATATTAACTAATGAATTAATAAAAATTATTAAATACCTCCTTTGTGCCATAATCTTATAAAAGATATGGAAGATTATGGAAGATCAACAAGTCTTTCTTCTCCTAAAACCCTTGTCAGATTTAATCCAGAGAAACCAGTCTGGGATTTGGGCAAATAAGGCACACTTTCTTTCTCTCTATGGCTATTCATATAATGTAAACAGCCTTTACAGTGAGAAATAGTACCACCATGGCTTTACACTCTCACTTTTATTAAGCTCTCAAGATCATGGGACACTGCCATCCAACCTTCCCTGAGCCTCTTCTATCTGCCTTTGCTACTGAACTCTTGGAACTTCTCGGCCTTTCTTAATCTGCCTTACAGTTGAATTCTTTTGTATGTTTTGTCTTCTCTTAATTAGAGTATGAGTTCTATGAGTAAGGAGAGTCTTTATTTTTCTATCTCCAAAACTTAATATGGGTGTCTTAACATAATAAGAACTTAACAAATGATTTAGTTATTCATTCATTACCTTATTCATTGCTATAGGGATAGGATCTTCTGGGGCCTACAGGGTTTATGAATAAAGGTATTTATCAAGCTTAGAGGTTGAGAAGAGGTAAGGAGAAATAGCCTAAAGCTCTTATTTGTAAAGGCAGACAGAAGGTCATGCTACCCCAAATCATGGAATTGGCATTTCAAGTCAAAGAGTTGCCAGGTGTCAAATAATCCAGAATATTTGGATTTATGGAAAGGATGTCCTCCTTTGGCTGCCCTAGTTCTGCTTTCGGGGTGGATAATGGGGGAACCTAGGTCGGGCTTTTAGTCATTAGTACTCACAATGAGAGTTACACGAAAGAAAGAGTGCGAACCCCTTGAGATCAGAGAATCCCCCTCCTTACTTCTGTGCATCCTCAGAGCTTAACATTGTTGCACATATAGCAGGTGATTAATACTTTTGTGTGAGTGGAGTGAACTGGAGTGAGTGGAGGTAGGAATCCAGTCTAGTAGTGCCAGTGTACTTGGAGAAGAATAGCTTCAAAAGTCTGCTCAGTAGTGAATTCACTCAGGCCATAGAGAAAAAAGGCAAAGTAAAATGAGAAAAATTAATTGTATGAAAGTTCTCAGACTTTCCTAGAAAGTAGAAATATATGCACAACTGAGAAAAAGAATAGGATGCTGAGAATGGAAGGGAAGAGAAGGAAGTGAGGGAAAGGGAAGAGAGGCAAGGGAAGGGGAGGGTTGGGGATGGGAGGGGAGGGAAGAGGAGATGGAAGGGGAGGAAGGGAGGGAAGAAAATGAGAGTGGAGGGAAGGGAATGGAAAGGGAGGGGAGGGGAGGGAAGAGAAGATGGAAGAGGAGGAAGGGAGGGAAGAGATTGAGAGGGGAGGGGAGGGAAGGGAAGGGATATCAGAGGGAGAGAAAGGAAGGGAAATGAGGGGAAGAGAAAGGAATAATAAGGAGGGAAGGGGAAGGAAAGGAAGGGAAGAGAGGAGAAGGGAAGGTAGCAGAGGGAAGAAACAGCTCTTATTGAAATGGTGCTTTGTGGTAAGGTTTCCTGGGAATTTTGCATCCATTACCATCACCATGGATATAGGAGCAATATTATCCCATGTTAGGTAATGTAGATACTATGTGCAAGGCAATATCCTAGGCCTGAAGACACAAAGATAGAAAAAAAATAACCATAACAACAATAATAATGATAATAGTTGTATAAGTTAGGGTGTTATATCTGCCAGTTCTGAGTTATTCTAATTTTATAGATATATTGTTAATACAGTATGTGAATAAATATATTTCTTCACTATGCCACACAATTGGGTCTACATTCTCAGTAGATTGAGTGACAATATTTATGATAGCCACAAGGGGGGGCCCAATGTCTTTTGAACTGTTCATTTTATCAGCATTTTTTATTTTTCTGAGGAGAGTTTCATACTGAATAAAATACAGAACTTTGAATCATGCTAACCTGGGTTTAAAACCTGTTTATGACTTATACTAGTTATGCAAAAATGGGCAAAATTACTTAACTTATTTATGACTTAGTTTCTTCATTTGCAAACAGGGAGAATAAAACCTGTTGAATCTATCTCACAAAATTGTTTTGAGACTCAAATGAGATAATGCATGAAAAGTGGTTTAATAAATTTAAAGTTATTAAAATTCCCCTCATATGCCTATAACATTATATTCATTGTTCCCATTGGTTGGAGACTTACTGATGATCTTTTCAATGAACTATGCAAAGAAGAGGAGATAGAAAACCTTTTACCTAAATTAGTTTTCAAAAATGGATCATAATGTCTAAGTCAATATCTATCAGGGATTAAGAGGAAAAATTAAAATATATCTCCAAACTTTTCCCCCATTAAATATTTTCCTTTGATGGTTAATCTTCATAAATTTATTGAACAACTGAGTGAGGTGCAATTGGTATATTACACTAATTCATCAGACAATATTTTCTAATAGTATGTTACCAGCCACAATTATCACTGACTCTAGTCCATAAAGTCACAAGTAATTTGACCTCTACTTACCTTAGAGACTTTCCATTATATGGTCTAACCTTGGGCAGTGAAAATAGATTATTTAGCTTCTGCTCTAAGCTCCCTAATTCTGAGTTTGGAATTTGGGAGCTCATATCTCCAGAATGCCCCGATTTTTACCTAACATAATGTTAGGCATACAGAAGGCACTTGAAGAATACTATTTGATATTATGATTGATTGATTGTGGATACAAACTAATCAATAATAGTTTGGTTAACTTTAAAGACTAGTGTCTGGCCTCTCTTTTAAAATCAACCTGCTTAACAGGATAGAAAATGATTCATAATTATTTTTGTAGCACATGTAGGTTCTATGAATACCTCTCAAAACTTCACTGTATCCCATAAATTGAGTATCCAGAGTAAGGCTGGCTATGTTCTGTCAATGTTCTAAATGTAGAACTGAGAGTACCCCTATAGTGGGAGAGGATATGCTAATGCTACATTTAATGAGCCTCATCCAGTGTCCATCACTGTTCATTGATTTTCAATTAGTCAACCAGAATTAAATAACTTTTTTAGAAAAATACATTTTACTATGACACTATATTTGATAATGTTGGTACACATATTCCCACTATCTCCAAAGTCTGTGACATACTCTACCATAAGTATAAATGGAGTCCAGGAGAAAGTTCATTTAAACTTAGGGCACTTATAGCAAAAATGTAAGCTGTGCTCTGGCAAGTTCTTTTTTTTCCCACCATGCTCGTGGCTAGGCATGTTATAACAACTCTTCTTTGTAGAGCTGTGGATCTTCATCCAATAAATCTTTGGCTTCTGATACAGATACTGTAATCTGTTGATCTATGTATGCTGTTAAATGATGATTTATATATGGAAAGTCCTCCAGACCTTAGAAATTCATAAACTTTTTGTATTTTTAAGGTAGGTAGATGAGGTTCAGATCAAGAAAAAGGTCTGGGTCTCCGTTTCTTATTCCTTCCAACAAATTTCTTCTCAGTGGTTTAGCTGGAAGAGTGTCTCCTATTAACTTAGTCAAATATCTGGGACTGTGAACCAACCCTTCTACTTCCCATTTTATGCAGGTCCTGGAGTATTTTAGCAAGTTCTTACCCAATCAGAAAATTTTTTTCAAGGTAAAGTTACTGCAATCCATCTAATGACTTTCAAGTACTTTTCAAACTTTGTCTAAAGTCTCAGATGGAGGGATAAATGAGGGTGAGTTCAACCACACCACTTCTTTTAGGTGATACAGGTCTTGAATTGCAATTTCATTGGCATAAGGAACTCCAAGGTGAGCAAATTCCATGACCAATGCAAATTATAATGTTCTGTATGACATAAAGACTTAGAGAGTTGCCTACAGTATTGGGGCATCAAATGATTTTCCAGGATCACAAAATCAAGATATGTCAGAGACAGAATTTGAATCCTAGTCTTACTAACTTCAAGAAGAGTTAACTAGGGGTGGAGTCAAGATGGCAGAATAGAAACAGGACTTCCACATGGCTCCCACTCCTACCTCCTCCACATGCAAAAAATGACTCTAAACAAACTTTGGAGCTACAGAACCCCCAAAATGACAGAGAGAACCTAACTTCCCACTGAAGACAGGCTGGCAGGCTCACAGGAAGGGGCCGTCATAGCGCTCTGGGAGCCTAGCCCAGCCCCACATGAGCAGGGTAGCCACAACCAGATGCCTGCTGGAAGTACTTCACATCACCAAAAGCTGTGGTGGTTCCCAGAATTATCAACCCAGAGATGCTAAGGACAAAGTGAGAGGTTGGTGCACTGTGGACTTTGGGAACTAGGAGTTCAGTAGTGTGGTCTGGCCTTTACCGCCTGGAGGGACAAGTGGCTGAGGTGCCATGGCTCTACAGCCACCCACAATGTGCATGTGGATACTTCAGAGCTTCAGGCTTAAAGATTGTAGGGGGACCAAGCAACCATTCTAAGGGGGTAATTGTTCTTGCTTTAACCTGCTTGGATCTGGATTGCAGTCTAGGGTGGAGGTCCTGGGGTGCATGACCTGTTTGCCAGAGCTTGTGGAGGCTTCAGAGAGGGCACCCAAGTAATAGCTCCAGCAACTGTGAAAAACCCTAGTGATTGGAACAAAGCTCCCCTCTCTGGTAGCAGGCAAAACCTCAAAAGTCAAGTAATTGAGTGGCAAGATGAGCAAGCAAAGGAAGCAAAGCAAGCAGAGCAATCCAACATTAGACTCCTATTATGGTGACAAAAGGGAACAAAGCATGGAACAGCAGGAAGACAGTAAAGTCAGAACTCCTGCACCAAAAGCTTCCAAGAAAAATATGAGCTGATAACAGGCCATAGAGGAGCTAAGAAAACTAAATAAGAGAAATGAAGGAAAAATTGGGAAGAGAAATGATAAAGAAAAGTATGAAATGACAGTCAACAGCCTGACTGAGGAAAATAACACCTTAAAAAATAGACTAACTCAGATGGCAAAAGAGGCTCAAAAAGGCTATGAGGAGAAGAATGCCTTAAAAAGCCTAATTTGGCAGATGGAAAAAGAATTTCAAAAGATCGTTGAAGAAAATTATTGCTTCAGAATTAGATTGGAGCAAATGAAAGCTACTGACTTTATGAGAAATCAAGATACTATTAAACAGATCCAAACAAATGAAAAAAATAGAAGGCAATGAAATATCTCATGGGAAAAACCACTTACCTGGAAAATAGATCCAGGAGAGACAAGTTAAAAATTATTGGATTACCTGTAAGCCATGATCAAAAAAAGAACATAGAAATCATCCTTCAAGAAATTCTCAAGGAAAACTACCCTGATGTTGTAGAACCAGAGGACAAAATAGAGGTTGAAAAAATCCACCAATCACCTTCTGAAAAAGACCCCACAAAGAAAACTCCTAGGAATATTATAGGCAGGTTCTGAAATTCCCAGATCAAGGAGAAAATATTAGAAACATCCAGGAAGAAACAATTTGAATACTGTGGAACCACAAACAGGATAAGACAGGATCTGGCAGCTTCTACATTGAGGGATCAAAGGGTTTGGAATATAATATTCCAGAAGTCAAAGGATCTGGTGTTAAAAACAAGAATCACCTACCTAGCAAAACTGAGTATCATGTTTCAGGGAAAAATATAGTCATTCAATGAAATAGAGGACTTTCAAGCCTTCTTGATGTAAACACTAGAGTTGAATAGAAAATTTGACATTCAAATATAAGAAGGAAGAGAAGTATGAGAAGGTAAACAGGGCAAAGAAATCATAAAGAACTTATCAAAGTTGAACTACTTATGTTCGTACACAAATAGTTGAAGGGAATAGAAATGTGTGTGTGTATACATACATACATATATATGTCTATATTGGAGGGTTTATGTGTATATTAATACATATGTGAGTGTGTGTATATGTGTGTACAGGTATACATAGACAGAGGGCACAGGACCCATTGAATAGGAAAGGATGATACTTAAAAGGTGAAATTAAGATGTGAGAGAGGAATATAATGAGAGGAGATGGGGAGAGAGAGAATGGGATAAATTATCTCATGTAGAAGAGGAAATGGAAAACTGTTACAATGGAGGGGAAGAACAGGCAGGCAAAAGGGAATGAGTCAACCTTATTCTCATTGAATGTGGCTTGGGGAGGGAATGCCATACAAACTAAATATGGTATCTCAGCCTTTAAGAGAGAAAATTTGAAAAAAAGATTGACATGTACATATCTATGTATAAGTAAGATTATTTTGACTTTGGCATAAATAATGGACATTATTGCCATCAAATATGTGACTAATGATGCAACTGTTGACCTACGTACATATTTTACCCTATAAAATTTTTGTGAAAAAAATCTACACATATTGAAAGGGTATTATTTTTGAGGTCATTACATGGCAATAGCCTTATAATCATTAATATTAGATGAAGCATTCTACAGTGAGGTGTCTTTACTGAAGGCATTCACAAATTTATTCAAAAGATCCAAGCCAGATACCAAGTTAAAAATACTTATTGAAGGCTAAGTCCTCCAGATAGTCCTGTGTGCAAATAACTGTTAATACCTAGAGACTTGATTGTTGTATTTCACCCTCTTCCCCCCAGCAATTGGGTTTAAGTAATTTGCTCAAGGTCACACATGGAAAGTGTCAAGGGTCTGTGCCCAGGTTTGAATTTACTGTTCTTCTGACTCCAGGACTGGGGCACTATTCACTACACCATCCCACTGCCCTGAGTCTTTGGAATGAGATTCATAATATTCCACAGAGTTTTGACTTTTATTCTGTCACCGATTGGGGATCATGAATTATACCATTAAAATATCCTTTCCTATCACAGGGGTTGTCTCAGATCTACTGTTAGAGCTTTAAAAGTACATAGCCAGCCTTGCCCTGGGTATTCAACTTGTGAGAGATAGTGGAGTTTTGAGAGGTGTTCTCCACAGTTGACACATACTAAAAACATATATAACACTTTTCTATCCTGCTAAAGCAGGTAGATATAAAAAGAGAGGGCAGACACCAGTCTTGTAAAAGAAAGACCTAGATTAAAGAATATGAATAATAAATATATCATTTAATAATACTAATAGCAATCACTTAAACAGCATTTTAACTTTTGCAAAGTGATTTGGATATATCATCTCAATATCTCTGTGAGGTAGGTACTATTATTATTCCTCTTTTATGGATAAAGAAACTGAGGCTGAGAGTAGAAATGACTTGTCCAAGGTAATATAACTAGAGAGTATCTGAGGCAGGTCTCAAACCAAGTCTTCCAGTTGCTACATTCAACACTTTATCCCCTATGCCACCTACTTGCCAAAAGAAGTACTGGTTATATGAGATAACAAGGAATGACTAATGGGAAACTCATATGCCCTACTAAAATCTTTGCAATATCAAGAAAAAATGAAGAAGACCTTAATGTAATGAGTAGATTAACACTTGGACATGGACAAATGTCACATAAGGTGACCTCACATGGATCCACTGCAGTTGACTTCGTTAGAAGAAACGTATTTATGGATGAGATTATGAAGATATTTGACTTTGAAGAATGCATTGGGGAGGGAGGCAGAAGATGGAAGAGCTAGGGATCTTGTTTGAATCCAGCTTTGAAATGGTCATGAAAAACAACAATAAATAGAAGAACATTCCACTGAAAAACAAAAATGAAATCCTAAAGTGGAAATTGACTATGCAGGAAATGAAAAACACTAATCTATATAGTTACTAAGTAAAACAAAAATTTAGAGTATGAAAATAAATATTATGAATAAAATAAATATAAAGGAAAACCCCTGTAAGAATGAAAAAAATTTACAGGAATGGAAATGAATCTACCATAAGCTTCTTTATGGTGGCTAACAAGTTCAATAAGAGAAATCAAGGAACATCTCAAATATATAAAAATAGAATTAAA
Source organism: Gymnobelideus leadbeateri (assembly GCA_011680675.1). Taxonomy (NCBI): domain Eukaryota; kingdom Metazoa; phylum Chordata; class Mammalia; order Diprotodontia; family Petauridae; genus Gymnobelideus; species Gymnobelideus leadbeateri. The sequence goes on along the minus strand of WOXC01005042.1, from coordinate 397,557 downwards.
ATCAAGTAAGGAAGAATAAATATGTTAATTATAATATCTAGAATTTATTGCTTTAAGATTTGTAAATTGCTTTAAAGATGTTATCTCATTTTATCCTCACAACAATCCCAGAACAATCCTGACAAGGAAACTGAGTCAGATAGAAGTTAAATAACTTGCTGAACTCACACAGCCAGTAAGTGTATTGATTTGAACTCAAGTCTTCCTCATTCCCAGATCAGCATTCTATGTACTTTACCACTTAGATGCTTGCTTAAGTAAGATGCAAAACAGTAAAGAAAATTAAATGGAGGTTCCTAACAAATGGAAGAAAGTGTGATAAATAAAATGAAACTGATAGAGGAAAAATTCCTAGGGTTGCATATATTTAGCTAAATAAAATCAAAGAAATAGAAGCTTATTTGAGAGCTGCACATAAGAAAATAAAGCTGGAGGATAGAGCTTGAAAATTATTTTCCAGAATTATTTTCTTAGAGTAGAATATGGATAAAAATCCAAAGATCTTGAATTCCAAATTTCCAGAAATCACAAGAGGAAACTTCCTAAAGTCATTGAAAATGAAGACTAGACTGATTAACCATAATAACAAAATAGAATCCTCATATCACTTCATCCATTAATGAAGTCATTCAATGCTGGAGTTACACAAGGAAAGGATTTGATGAAAATCATATTAAAGAAGATCATATTAAAAATACCAATTCAAACAATATTTCATAACAATTAATTAAAATAAGAAATAGAATAGATTATATTGAAAAGCAAGTGAAATTAGGTTTTAGTCCAAAATTGTATATTCAGAAAAACTGAGTGTGAATGTCTTTTTCATGTAAAAATATGTTAAAATTTATCTGACTTCCAAATATTCATGATGAGAAGGCTAAATAAAGTTTGGGACCATAAAGTACACATTTCATACTAAGCAGAAATTTAGGGGAAAGGTTTTTTGAATAATGCATAAATATACATTGCCTATGGAGTTAAAAAAGAAATCCATTTGATCTCTTAGTATGCAAGAAAGATGTTGATACAATATAAGAAATGAGTGTCAAAACCAAAGGGAAGGAGATGAAGGGAAGTAATAGGCAAACTTCAAGGGAATAAGAAGGGAAAGAAGAGAAACTTTACAATACCTTTAAGGTAAACATCAGAGATTAAAAGTTTATGAAGATATAGATGGGGAAGAGTACAGAAAGCAATCTAGAAACTTATACCATTCGAAAGGGACAAGGATAGGAGGTTTTAGAATAATCATCTCATTAAAATGAAGGATTGGGGCAGAGTCAAGATGGTGGAGTAGAAACAGGACTTCTGAGCAGCTCTGGCTCCCACCTTCACCAATTCATGTAAAAGGAGACTCTGAACAAACTTTGGAGCTACAGAACCCACAAAATGACACAAAGAAATTAACCTCCCGCTGAGGCCAGCCCACCTCAGCAGGGATGGCCAGCGCAGCTCTCTGGGAGCTGAACCCAGCCCCGTGTGAACCAGGGGTTTTAGCTGCAGGGCTGCATTAGCAGCCAGCTGGAGGGATTTCAGAACACCAGCAGATGTGGCCATTTCCTGAATTATCTTCTTCTTCTTCTTCTTTTTTTTAAAGCAATTGGGGTTAAGTAACTTGCTCAAGGTTACACGGCTAGTCATTATTTTATGTGTGGGTGCTCATTTTCTGAGGCCGGATTTGATCTCGGGTCATCCCAACTCCGAGGCCGGCGCTCTTACTCACCGCGCCACCTAGCCGCCCCATCATTTCCTGAATTATCAACACATAGATGCCAAAGACAAAGAGAGAAGTCAGTGCACTGTGGACTTTGGGACCAGTAGTGGGGAAAAATGTTGGCTTTTAGCCCCAGGGCAAGAAATCTTTGAGAGGCTTAGGTGCAGCTGGCACCACATTGAAGCTTCAGCCCCTGACCTTCAGACTGTGGGGGGACCAGGTGAAGGGTGTGAGGGATGATCGCTCTTGCTTTAACCTTCTTGTATCTGGATTGCAGTCTGGGGTGGAGGTTGTGGATTGTGTGACCAGTTTGCCAGAGCAAGTGGAGGCTTCAGAGAGGGCACCCAACTGATACCTCTGACAGCTGAGAAAACCCCAGTGTTTAGGACAGAAACTCCCCTGGCTGGTGGCAGAGTCTTAGTGTGGCAAAATGTCCAGGGGTCAAGTGACTGAGTGGTGACATGAGTAGGCAAGGGAAGCAAGATAAACAGATTACCCCAACTTTACACTCCACTTTGGTGACAAAAAGCATCAAAACATGGAACAGGAGGAAGACAATGAAGTCAGAACACCTGCACCAAAAGCTTCAAATGAAAAAAAAGAGCTGGTTACAGGCCATAGAGGACCTTAAGAAGGAGATAAGAGAAGTGGAGGTAAAATTGGGAAGAGAAATGAAAATGATGGAAGAAAATTATGAAAGGAGAGTCAACAGCCTGACTGAGGAAAATAATGCCCTACAAAATAGACTAACGCAAATGGCAAAAGAGGCTGAAAACAGGCAATGAGGAGAGGAATATCTTTTTTTTTTCCTTTTGGAGGGCAATTGGGATTAAGCAACTTGCCCAAGGTCACATGGCTAGGTTTTTATTTGTGTGTGTGTGTTAAGTGTCTGAGGCTGGATCCAAACTAAGGTTCTTCTGACTCTAGGGCCGGCGCTCTACTCACTTCGCCACCTAGCCACCCCAGAAATATCTTAAAAAGCAGAATTTTCCAGATGGGAAAAGAATCTCAAAAGCTTACTGAGGAGAATCTTTCCTTAGGATTTAGAATGGAGCAAAGGGAAGCTAGTGACTTTTTGACAAATCAAGAGGTTGTTAAACAGATCCAAACAAATGAAAGAATAGAAGGCAATGTGAAATATCTCATGGGAAAAAAACACTGACCTGAAAAATAGATCCAGGAGAGATAATTTAAAAATTATTGAACTACCCGAAAGCCATGATTGAAGAAACAACATAGAAATCATCCTCCAAGGAATTCTCAAGGAAAACTACCCTGATATTTTAGAACCAGAGGGGGAAATAGAGGTTGAAAGAATCCACCCATCACCTCCTGAAAAAGATCCCAAAAAGAAAACTCCTAGGAATATTATAGCCAGGTTCCAGAATTCCCAGATCAAGGAGAGAATATTACAAGCAGCCAGGAAGAAACAATTTCAATATTGTGGAAACATAATCAGAATAACACAGGATCTGGCAGTTTCTACACTGAGGGATAGAAGGGCCTGGAATATGATATTCTGGGGGTCAAAGGAGCTGGGATTAAAACCAAGAATCACCTACCCAGCAAAATTGAGTATCATGTTTCAGAGGAAAATATGGTCATTCAGTGGAATAGAGGACTTTCAAGTATTCTTGAAGAAAAAACAAGAGTTGAATAGAAAATTTGACATTCAGATACAAGAAGCAAGAGAAGCATGAGAAGGTAAACAGGGAAAACAAATCATAAGGGATTTGTCAAAGTTGAACTATTTACATTCCTACATGCAAAAAAAATAATTGTAACTGATGAAATTTCTCTCAGTAAGAAAATAGTTGAAGGGAATAGATATGTGTGTGTGTATGTGTGTGTGTGTGTGTGTGTATTCTTTATCAGAGGGTATATAGGTGTATTAATATGAATGTGAATGTGTATATATATATATATATATATATATATATACATATGTTTACAGGTATACATAAATAGAGGGCACAGGACAAATTTAATAGGAAGGGATAATACTTAAAAGGTAAAATCAAGAGCTAAGAGAAGAATATAATGAGAGGAGTTGTGGAGAGACAGAATGGGGCTATCTCATATAGAAGAAGCAAGGGAAAATGGGTACAATGCAGGGGAAGTACAGGAAGGCATAAGGGAATGGGTCAATCTTATAATCATTGAATTTGGCTCAGGGAGGGAATGACATACACATGAAATAGGGTATCTCACCCTACAGGAGAGTAGGGGGGAAGGGGATGAAAGCGGGCATGATGGAAGGGAGGGCAGGCTGGGGGGAGGGAAGTAGGAAGCACACACTTTTGAAAAGGGGCAGGACCAAAGTAGAGAATATAACAAGTGGGAGGTGGGATAGGAGGGAGGGAAATATAATCAGTCTTTTACAATACATCTATTATGGTAATGTTTTGCATTAGCTACACATGTACAACCTATATTGAATTGCTTATCTTCCCAGTAAGGGTGGGTGACAAGGAAGCAAGGGAATGAATTCAGAATTCAAAGTTTTAAAACCAAATATTTAAATGTGTGTGTGTGTGTATATATATATATATATATATATATATATATATATATATATATGTATATGTAATAGTATATACATTTAATATTTATAATAAATATATACTATTATTTATACTATTTTGCATATAATTGGGAAATAAGAGGAGGGGATATCCTGGGGGACTGCTATTTTGGGGAGGTGTGTAGGGGAAAAACGGGGAGAAAATTTGTAAGACAAAAACTGGCAGGAATCAATGAAGTAAACCAGAAGTTAATAAAGCATTTGAAAAAAAAAATGAAGGATCTATTTTTGGTAATGGCGTGGGGACTGATATGGAAGTATGCCTGTATATAAATGAAAATATTAATTTTCAGAGTCATAGCAATGAAATAAGGGAAATTCTACCAGTATTGATAAAATTGATTTTACAGAATTTATGGAGGAAAAAATAAACTTAATTATTAAAATACTTGATATAAAATGGGTTGAATTAGTTTTTAAAAGGGAGAATATCGGAATGGATTTTTTTTTTTTTTTTGCTTTTTGAAGGGAGCAGGGCATGGCAATTGTGGTTAAGTGACTTGCTTGAGGTCACACAGCTAGCAAGTGTTAAGTGTCTGAGGCTGGATTTTAACTCAGTTCCTCCTGACTCCAGGGCTGGTGCTCTATTCACTGCACCACCTAGCCAACACTATAATGGATTTTTAAAAGATTCAAAGCCCTAATAAGGCTAGACTATGGATTCCGATGTAAGAAGGCACATTTCTCTAAGAAATCACTGGGAATTCATAGAATGTGAGCCATGACAGGAATATGGATATTGAAGAGGGCATCCTATTTAAAGAAATAGTAAAGGGGTATGTATGAGAGCACTGAATATTAAAAATGTATCCATATATGGGGAAAATTCAGGAACCAGAGGGAAGATACATGGTGAAGAGAAATTAGGTAAATATCAAAAGTTAAAAATTTAATACATTTTGTTATCAGAACATAATATACCTTAAATAGTAAGAAGAAATAAATGATAACTTGAAATTAAAATGATGAATATACAAGATTGATGAGGTGTGAGGCAGTTTTGATGGAGAATTTAAATCATCATAACACATGCTGGAGCCCTCTCAAAGGGAAAAAAGAGCAGTGAGTAATTTTTTTTCTTTTTTTTTCTCTAAAATACTTTTATTTTTTATTATGAATATGAACATCAAAAAAGAGCATTTCCATGTGTGTTCTGTAGCAGAACAAAACAAGAGGAATATATATAAAACTAGTCTCATTTTCATTCTTCTTTTGCTTTAAAAAATATATATATGCATATATAATAGATGCCATGTTACTTTCAAAACTATCCTACTTCTCTGATCTTCCGTCTTTTTTTTCATTTTAAACAAATGCTTTATTAACTTCTGTATTACATCATTCATTTCCACCAGATTTTGAGTTACAATCATTTTCCCCCGTTATTCCCCTACCCAACCTCCCAGAATAGCAGTCCCACAAGATATCAATTCCTCCAATCTGCTCTCTCCCATACCTTCTCCCATACCCCCTTCAACATTTCCATTAGAGGAAGGTGACTCTTTGTGTCCCAATGCCTGCACATCTTATCTCCCAATTACAAGCAAAAGAGTATTAATAATAGTATTTATATATATTTGAAACATTTAATGTTAAGACCTCGAATTTCAGATCAATTTCCTTCCTCCCTTGTCACCCATTCCCTCTGGGGAGATAAGTAATTCAGTATATGTTATACATGTCTAGCTATGCAAAACATTATCATAGTAGATATATTGTACAAGGCTGCTTATAATTCCCTCCCACTCATCCCACCCCCCACCTGGTCCATTCCCTACATGATCCTGTCCCTCTTCTATAGTGGGTACTTCCAACCTCCCCTCCCCCAAGGATGCCCTCCCATCCATCATCCCTCCTCTCATCCCCCTTCCCCCTATTCTGCTGCAGGTTGAGATATCCCATTTAGTATGTATGTCATTCTCTCCCTGAACCAAATTCAATGAGAATGTGGTTTTGCCTTTTTTGCCTTCCTATTCTCCCCCTCCCTTGCAACCACTTCCCCTTGCTTCTTCTACATGAGATAGTTTACCCTACCCTGTCTCTCCCCATCTCCTCTTGCCACTTTCCTCTCTCACCTCATAATTTCATCCCTTGAGTATTCTCCCTTCCCAACAAATTCAACCTATGCCCTCTATCCATATATAACTGTAACCATATACACACACATTCACATATGTATTCATATGACCACACACCCTTCTTCCATTATTTTCATAGTGAGAAAGATATCATCAGTCAAAGTTATTGCTTTTCCATATAGGAATGTAAAGAGTTCACCTTTGATAAGTTCCTTTTGATTTCTTTTCCCTGATTACCTTCTCAGGCATCTCTTGCTTGTGTCTGGATGTCAAATTTTCGATTCAATTCTGGTTTTTTCCTCAAGAATGCTTGAAAGTCCTCTATTCCACTGAATGACCATATTTTCCCCTGAAACAAAATACTCAGTTTTGCTGGGTAGGTGACCCTTGGGTTCATTCCCAGCTCTTTTGCCCTCTAGAATATATTCCATGCCCTTCGATCCCTCAGTGTAGAAGCTACCAGGTCCTGGGCTATTCTGATTGTGTTTCCACAATCTTGAAATTGTTTCTTCCTGGCTGCTTGAAGTATTTTCTCCTTGATCTGGGGATTCTGGAACCTGGCTATAATATTCCTGGGAGTTTTCTTTTTGGGGTCTTTTTCAGGAGGTGCTCGGTGGATTCTTTCAACCTCGATTTTGCCCACTGAATCTAAAACATCAGGGCAAATTTCCTTGAGAATTTCTTGAAGGGTGGTTTCTAGGTTCTTTCTTTGATCATGGCTTTCAGGTAGTCCAATAATTTTTAAATTGTCTCTCCTGGATCTATTTTCCAGGTCAGTGGTTTTTCCCATGAGATATTTCACATTGCCTTCTAATCTTTCATTTGTTTGGATCTGCTTAACAGCATCTTGATTTCTCATAAAGTCATTAGCTTGCATTTGCTCCAGTCTAACTCTGAAGGAATGAATCTCCTCAGTGACCTTTTGAGATTCTTTTTCCATCTGGCAAGTTCGACTTTTTAAGGCATTCTTCTCCTCATTGCCCTTTTGGGCCTCCTTTGCCATTTGAGTTAGTCTATTTTTTAAGGTGTTGTTTTCCAAAGTCAGACTGTTGACCCTCATTTCATACTTTTCCTGCATCCTTCTCATTTCTCTTTCCAATTTTTCCTCCACTTCTCTTATTTGTTTTTTTTTTTTAAGCAATTGGGGTTAAGTAACTTGCTCAAGGTTACATGGCTAGTCATTATTTATTTGTGGCTGCTCATTTTCTGTGGCCGGATTTGATCTTGGGTCATCCCAACTCCGAGGCCGGCACTCTTACTCATTGCGCCACCTAGCCGCCCCTTTCGGGCAATTGGCGTTAAGTAACTTGCCCAAGGTCACATGGCTAGGTTTTTGTTTGTGTGGGCTAAGTGTCTGTGGCCGGATCTGAACTCAGGTCCTTCTGACTCCAGGGCCGGCACTCTGCTCTCTGCGGAACCTAGCCACCCCTCTCTTATTTGGTTTTTAAAGTCCTTCTTAAGGTCCTCTATGGCCTGCAAACTGCTCATGTTTTCCCTGGGGCTTTTGGAGCAGGACTTCTGACCTCACAGTCCTTTTCCCGCTCTATGCCCCCAAAATAGCAGTCTACGGTTGCATTTTTCTGTTTCCTTTGCCTTGGCATATTGCCACTTAATTAATTACTTGACTTTTGGGTTTGTTGCCACACTATGGCTTTAAGGCCAGATAGAGGAATTTTTGTCCCGAACATGTGGGGGGCAACTTCTGTTTCTGGCAAGCTGTAAACCCACCCACAACTTCCACCCTAGATCACAATCCAGATCCAGGGAGGTTAAAGCAAGAGCGATTACCCCCCAAGACTGATGGCTGGATCTCCCTACAGTTCTCAGGCCAGGAGTTGGAGCTGCCTCTGAAAATTACAAAATGGCATGTCTCCTCAGTGGCTTCAAGCCCCCAGGTGAGGAAGCCAACGCATTCCACAAATGCTGGTCCCAAAGTCCACAGGGCACTAACCTTTTACTTTGTCGTAGGCATGTCTATGTTGATAATTCTGGAATCGCCACAGCTGCTGGTGTTCTGAGATCTCTCCAGCCCACTGCTGGCCCTGCCGCCCTGGGGCTAAAACCTCGGCTCACACAGACCTGGGCTAGGCTCGGCTCAGCTCCCCTGCATGCTACATGGCTGCCAGCTCCCAGACCGCTGCTCTCGTCCTTCCTGTAGGGCTGCTGGGCTGTCCTCAGATGGAGGTTAGCTTCTCTGTGTAGTTCTGTGGGTGCTGAGGCTCCAGAAGTTGTTCAGAGTCACCTTTTACATAGTTTGGGGGTAATCTGGGGGCAGATTGTCTTGGATGAGCTGTTTCTACTCTGCCATCTTGGCTCCGCCCTCAGCAGTAAGTAATTTTTTGACTTGTTTTAATGCAAGTTTCTTCGCTTAGAATATGGAAACAAGAAATAGAAATTATATTCTAGATATGATTCTCATCAAAGGGGAAATTGGTTTCTGGGATGGAATATTGAAGTCAAATGATCATTAAATCTTGGAGTTTATTATATAAAAGAAAAAGAAATACAGATATTTTGATATCATCAAAGTTTTCGTAGAACATAAGTCAAAGGACATGTGGAAAGAACACAATTTTGAACACAGTGAGAGATCGTCTCAATGATAAAGAAAGAGATTTACATAAAGAAACTGATGTGAATGCAGAGTATTCACTAGCAAATTTACATTTTATAAAGGACATAGATGTACAAAAGGTGGAAGTAAGGTAGAGCAGAAATACGAAGAAACAACTTGGTCCTATTACAATATGATCATAAAAATAATAGTTTAGAATGAGCGTGGTTGACATACAAAGCCAAGGACAACATAAGGCATCTTTGTTCATTGGTCTTGTGTGTTTGCTTATTTTATTTTTTAAACCTATAATGGAAACAAAAAAGGAAGCTCAAATTAAGGATAGAATTGCCATTAAAATATATAAGATGATAAAAACTGCAAGCAGTGAGAAGGCAGAAATAGTCCATATGAATTTTTAGTGTTTTCCCTAGGAAGGGAAATCTTTATACTCATAAAGATTAAAAAGAAAACATAATTGCTCAGAACCTGGTACCCTTAATTATTTTTAAAGGAGATATGCAATGTACCTAGTTAGCTTTTCTGAATTCAATTCACTGATCCTTCATGAATTAGATCTGAGAAAAGTGAGTAGTCCATCACCTTTTCTGGTAGTTTTTATCTGAATATACACTTAATATTTCATAGTCTATGCAATTTCCCACTTTCAGTGTTCTATAACTGGCTCACACTTACTTTGCACATCTCCATTTGCCATTTAAATGATCCTCATCTTCAGTTCCATGATTTTCAGTCATACAGTAACATAAGAAGAATAACAGTATTAAAATAAAATATGGATTTTAATATAAAGAAGAAGTTTGGGGACATTAAAAGTACTTTCCAAAGGTAATACAACTCTTATTCCTTTCAATTCTAGGCTCAGGGGTAGAGCCAAGATGGTGGAGTAGAAACAGCTCATCCAAGCCACTCTGCCCCCAGATTCACCCCAAACTATGTAAAAGGGGACTCTGAACAACGTCTGGAGCCCCAGAACACACAGAACAACACAGAAAAGCTAACCTCCCGCTGAGGACAGCCCAGCAGCCCTGCGGGAAGGACCAGCACAGCACTCTGAGAGCCGGCAGTGTGCAGAGTGCAGACTGCGGGGAGCAGAGCCCAGCCAAGCTGAGCCCAGGTCCCCATGAGCCGAGGTTTCAGCCCCAGGGCAGCAGGGCCAGCAGCCGGCTGGAGAGACCCCAGAACACCAGCAGCTGTGGCGACTCCAGAATTATCAACATAGACATGCCTAGGACAAAGTAAGAGGTTAGTGCCCTATGGACTTTGGGACCAGTATTTGGGGAATGCGTCTGCTTCCTCCCCTGGGGGCTAGAAGCCACTGAGGAGACATGCCATTTTGTAGTGTTCAGAGGCAGCTCCAGCTCCTGGCCTGAGAACTGTAGGGAGATACAGTGATCAGTCTTGGGGGGATAATTGCTCTTGCTTTAACCTCCCTGGATCTGGATTGTGATCTGGGGTGGAAGTTGTGGGTGGGTTTACAGCTTGCCAGAAACGGAAGTTGCCCTCCCACACGTTCGGGACGAAAATTCCCCATATCTGTCGGCAAAGCCATAGTGTGGCAACAAGCCCAAAAGTCAAGTAATTAAGTGGCAACATGCCAAGGTAAAGGAAACAGAAAAATGCAACCCTAGACTCCTGTTTTGGGGGCATAGAGCGGGAAAAGGACTGTGAGGTCAGATGTCCTGCTCCAAAAGCCCCAGGGGAAAACATGAGGGGGTTGCAGGCCATAGAGGACCTTAAGAAGGACTTTAAAAATCAAATAAGAGAAGTGGAGGAAAAATTGGGAAGAGAAATGAGAAGGATGCAGGAAAAGTATGAAATGAGGGTCAACAGTCTGACTTTGGAAAACAACACCTTAAAAAATAGACTAACTCAAATGGCAAAGGAGGCCCAAAAGGGCAATGAGGAGAAGAATGCCTTAAAAAGTCGAACTTGCCAGATGGAAAAAGAATCTCAAAAGTTCACTCAGGAGATTCATTCCTTCAGAGTTAGACTGGATCAAATGGAAGCTAATGACTTTATGAGAAATCAAGGTGCTGTTAAGCAGATCCAAACAAATGAAAGTGTAGAAGGCAATGTGAAATATCTCATGGGAAAAACCACTGACCTGGAAAATAGATCCAGGAGAGACAATTTAAAAATTATTGGACTACCCGAAAGCCATGATCAAAGAAAGAACCTAGAAATCACCCTTCAAGAAATTCTCAAGGAAAATTGCTCTGATGTTTTAGATCCATAGGGCAAAATAGAGGTTGAAAGAATCCACCCATCACCTCCTGAAAAAGATCCCAAAAAGAAAACTCCCAGAAATATTATAGCCAGGTTCCAGAATCCCCATATCAAGGAGAAAATACTCCAAGCAGCCAGGAAGAAACAATTTCAAGATTGTGGAAACACAATCAGAATAGCCCAGGACCTGGCAGCTTCTACACTGAGGGATTGAAGGGCATGGAATATGATATTCCAGAGGGCAAAAGAGCTGGGAATGAGCCCAAGGGTCACCTACCCAGCAAAACTGAGTATTTTGTTTCAGGGGAAAATATGGTCATTCAGTGGAATAGAGGACTTTCAAGCATTCTTGAGGAAAAAACCAGAATTGAATAGAAAATTCGACATCCAGACACAAGAAGCAAGAGATGCCTGAGAAGGTAATCAGGGAAAAGAAATCAAAAGGAACTTATCAAAGTTGAACTATTTACATTCCTATATGGAAAAGCAATAACTGTGACTGATGATATCTTTCTCACTATGAAAATAATGGAAGAAGGGTGTGTGGTCATATGAATACATATGTGAATGTGTGTGTATATGGTTACGGTTATATATGGATAGAGGGCATAGGTTGAATTTGTTGGGAAGGGAGAATACTCAAGGGATGAAATTATGAGGTGAGAGAGGAAAGTGGCAAGAGGAGATGGGGAGAGACAGGGTAGGGTAAACTATCTCATGTAGAAGAAGCAAGGGGAAGTGGTTGCAAGGGAGGGGGAGAATAGGAAGGCAAAAAGGCAAAACCACATTCTCATTGAATTTGGTTCAGGGAGAGAATGACATACATACTAAATGGGATATCTCAACCTGCAGCAGAATAGGGGGAAGGGGGATGAGAGGAGGGATGATGGATGGGAGGGCATCCTTGGGGGGAGGGGAGGTTGGAAGTACCCACTATAGAAGAAGGACAGGATCATGTAGGGAATGGACCAGGTGGAGGGTGGGATGAGTGGGAGGGAATTATAAGCAGCCTTGTACAATATATCTACTATGATAATGTTTTGCATAGCTAGACATGTACAACATATACTGAATTACTTATCTCCCCAGAGGGAATGGGTGACAAGGGAGGAAGGAAATTGATCTGAAATTCGAGGTCTTAACATTAAATGTTTCAAATATATATAAATACTATTATTAATACTCTTTTGCTTGTAATTGGGAGATAAGATGTGCAGGCATTGGGACACAAAGAGTCACCTTCCTCTAATGGAAAAGTTGAAGGGGGTATGGGAGAAGGTATGGGAGAGAGCAGATTGGAGGAATTGATATCTTGCAGGACTGCTATTCTGGGCGGGTGGGTAAGGGAAAAACGGGGGGGGGGACATGATTGTAACTCAAAATCTGGCAGAAATGAATGATGTAAAACAGAAGTTAATAAAGCATTTGTTTAAAAAAAATTCTAGGCTCAGCTTATTGTCTACTTGGAATATCTCTTTACATACAGAGATAATTTATTTCTCTATGATAAGAAATTTTCATATATTTTTTTACTATCTGACAAATAGGGTGAAGATCATTTCAATGATTATAGATCTCATTTAAGAGGTTCTGTAGTGTACAGCAGCTTGATACAGCTAACACAATGTTATTTGTAAATAAGACATATAAACAACACACCATCTCTCAGAGTTTCTTCTCTAATTTTGGACAAACTTGCAAAACTTGTGACTTGGCCACTTAAAACCCACAGGTTGCTTGCACCATGTCAAAGGATTTCATGTATGTACAAAGGATGTTTTACTCTACATTTTTTGAGAGCCAGCAGAATCCGTTGGCATGCTGCAAGCAGCAAAAGGCCATAAGCAGCCCGAAGGCCACAGTTTGTCGCATGTCTGATTTTGGACATGATATATTATAGTAAGAATAAAACCAAAAAGTAAAATGATTATATCAATTGATGAAGAAAAATGCCTTTGCTAAAATGAAAAACTCAATATTTAACAAAATATGACAATGTATAGAATTGAAAGATTTTTCTTTAATATCATTAAGAAGAGTATTTATCGGGGCGGCTAGGTGGCGCAGTGAATAGAGCGCTGGCCCTGGAATCAGAAGGACCTGAGTTCGGAGCCGGCCTCCGACACTTAATCCACACAAACAACAAAAAAAAAACCTAGCCGTGTAACCTTGGGCAAGTTACTTAACCCCAATTGCCCTAAAGGGGCGGCTAGGTGGCACAGTGAGTAAGAGTGCCGGCCTCGGAGTTTGGATGACCCGAGATCAGATCCGGCCTCAGAAAATGAGCACCCACGCATAAAGAATGACTATCCGTGTAACCTTGAGCAAGTTACTTAACCCCAATTGCTTTAAAAAAAAAAAAAAGAGTATTTATCTGAAACTAGTCTCATTTGTAAGGAAAGCTTTTATGCACTTTACCATTAAGAATAAAGGGGAACCGATCACCCTTCTCCCAGGTGAACAAGGTTGGCATTACTTTTCACAGAAGGGCAACTGATCCACCACCTAAGGCAGGCAGTACCACTCCTCTTCTCAGTGGGCTTGGGCCTTGTGGGTTCTGCAGTGACTGGGATGGCAGCCTTGATTAAGGGGGAGGCCAACTATCAGGCCGTAAGTACACAGGTAAATATTGACCTGTCCCACATAGAGCAGTCCATCTCAGCCCTGAAAAGACCAGTGGACTCACTGGCAGAGGTTTTTCTTCAGAAATCCAGAGGCCTTGACCTTCTTAAACAGGGTGGCCTGTGTGCAGACCTTGGTGAGGCTTGTTGCTTCTATGCAAACAACTCTGGAGGGGTGAGGGAGAGTCTGAAATTGGTATGCCAGAATATTGCTAATATACAGAGGGAGTTGGAAAATTCTGAGAATGGGTATCAGTCCTTGTTTCCCTGGAACATCCCCCTAACTCACTAAATTGATATCAGCTTTGTTATAAGTATTGGTATTAGCCTCTCTTCCTCCTGATCATAGCCCTAATTGTAGGACCTTATCTCATTAATTGCTTTCTACAATTTGTCATGTCCTGTATTAACTCTCTTAGAATGTTAATTATCACAGACCCCCCTACCATCCTTTAGGATCAGAATTGGGTAATGTAGGTGACCTTAGCCATGTCAAAGGCTTGACATACCTACAAGGAAGAGTAGGGAATTATTGGACACTACTCTACTTTGCCCTTCCCTTCATTGATTTGTAAAACAGACAACTCCAACTTCCCCTCCCTTAATTGATCTGTAAACAAGCACAACCCCGAATCCCTTCCTTTCCCTTGATTGATCTGTGGGCGGGAGTTCCAGCCTAGGGTTTCACAGCTGGTGGGAAATTCAAATGTATACTCACCAATCACTGATTGTAGTTTCAAATGTACACTGACCAATCACTGTAGTTTCAGCTTACATCACTGTAATTTCAGCTTATGTAACCTGGCTATGGAACCTCTATAAAACCGGCACAATGTCTGTGCCAAAGCACAGATTTGGGTATGTACCCCGACAGTCCCTTGGTAATAAAATCCACTTTTTAAATAAAAAAAAAAGAATAAAGGGGAAGTTGGAATATACACAATCACCATTATTATTTGACATAGTTCTAGAGATTCTGATTATGGTGACAGGATGGAGAAAAGAAATGGTAATAATAAGTGTATGCAAAGAAGAGGTTAATGTACTACTGTCTGCAAATGAGATGAAGGTTTAGTTAGAATGAGCAAGAAAATCAATATAATTATGGATTCAGTAAGTTAACAGATTAAAAAAAAGTCACAAAAATATCATTTCCACATATTAATAAGAAAAACTAATACAAATGAATAAGAAAAATATCATTTTAACAAGAATAAAATTGAATAAATATTCTGGATTTTTGAATTACACAGATATACATGGCACTTATATAAATAAAACTATAAAAATGTTTGTAGATATAAAAGATATAGATTGGAGCTGTAATTTGACTGATCAATTGATTTGAGCTTTAATTTTACTAGTATGGGGACATAGTGAGAGAGGAAAATTTCTCTACCCATGTAGTTTGTCACCTTATCTACACTAGTTTTAGAAAGCTGCTTAGAATATTTTGAAATATAGTGACTTATCCAGGGTCACACAGCTAGAAATGGACTGGGACTACCTGATTCATCTATTTATATTCTTAGCAACTAGCACAGTAGATATTTACTAAATATTTTTGTGAATTGGGTAATAAATGCTTATTGAATTGAACAGGATTTTCCCCTTGATTAGTTTGATCCTCACAACAAATCAATACTATAGATACTTCAGTTATTCCCATTTTGCAGAAGAGAACACTAAAGCCCAGAGTAAATAAATAAGTTTCACATGCTCAGAAAAATAATAGAAGTTCAAGGCAGGATTTGAATCCAGATCTTTCTGACACTAAATTTAGTGTTCAATCACTATCTCACATTTTATGAAAGCTCCTGGAGACCAGAGACTATTATTTTTCTTCATGGCATTGTTAATACATAGTACAATTCATTGAACATGGTTGCTACTTAGTAAAGGACTGATCAATTGATTTGGGCAAAGATATTTGAACCATTGGCTAGGTCTCAGAAATATGATGAGCAAATCTTTTCATTTTAATGTTATATTTTTATTTTAGAAATTTCAATAAATGCAATAATATCTTATACAGTTTTAATAACTAAACAGGGGAGGGAAGAAGGGAGACATTATTTTCTACAGGTTATATTGCATAGAATTCACACATACACATATGTACTTATATATGTGTTTATATATGCACATATATTTAAATATTTCAGTTTTCTCTCCTTTTGTAGTTAAATTAGGCATACAAATTTCAATTTAATCAAAGTAAATAAATGTTCACAACAGTGAAACAACTAGAAACTGCCAGAAATAAGCCTTTTTTTTTAAGGAATGTTAGGAGGGTCATCATTGCATATTGATCAAATGCAATCTTAACCTTTTGTTCAAAGCTCTCCAGAGTCTAGTCCAAATATTTTTCCAACTTATCCTTTGCTATATTTCCCTCAAAATGCCTTAATTTAACATATACTACATGACTCAATGCCAATAGAATTTTATTCACCATTTTCAAATCTGACACTATATTTTCTCTGTTCCTTACACCTAGAAGGTATTCCTACTCCCAACAAATCTCTGTGCAAATCATTCCATCCCTTCAAATTCCAACTCAAATGTCACCTTTAATAAACATTGGCTTTTTCCTGTTGCTACAACCTAAAAATGGTGTCCATCCCCAAAGCTCTCATAGAATTGTCATGATTGACATTAAGATAAACTGAGGCACAAAGTTCTGAGCATGTCCAATATATTAGTAAGGGTAGCAATTATCAATGAAAGGGGTCTCCCCACCCTTTAGACCACCAAAAGAAACTGAGGTGAGGTGAGCTAGCCTTTTCTACATTTTTTTCTAACTAGGAAGACAGAACAGTGAACAGGATACATCACAGATGGAAAACAGTATGTTGTGGTTACAAAGTCTGAAGTGTCATTGGCAATAGAAAACAATATGATTGACTGGAAGTTTGGAATGAAGGACTAGCAACAGCAACTCCTTCCATCTTGTCACAAGCGAAGGCTCATTGATGATGCCTACCTGCTTGGCTAATTAGTGTCACAGTGATAACATACCAGACTTTCTTGAGGAATAGCCAGAAATAACAGACCAGACTCCCTGGCATCTACTTGCATCTTTCAAAGACAACAGATTTCCTTGACACAAGAATAGAACAGTGATTAGCAGGAAAACTGAGCTTGTAAACCTAATTAACTCAGAGAGAAAAGATGAACTTCTGAACTCAACTCAGAAAAAGAAATGTGACTTAGTATACAAAATGTCAATTGCAAAAATGGAGACCATATCCATCTGATTTTCTCTGAACTTTGTACTTCTGGTTAGTTTTTTAAATGTGAATTTGCGTAGTTGTTTGCATCCTGGTCTTATATCCTCTATTTATTGTGAGATTCTGCTCTGTCATCATTATACGCATCATCATGACTACCACCAATGCCAATATGTTGCACTTTATAATATTCTTTTAATTAGATAGACTTTGTTAAACTGAATAATCAACCCTTACTTTATAATATTCAGTCCTCCACAAAAATGGTTACTTATCAGCTTGAATTTTGCCACTTTTTTTTTTAACATATCAGGAATCACTTGTATGTTTTTGTCGTGTAGAGGTCAGAAGAACACTCACTCAAAATGACTCAGAGACTTCTCAAAGTAGAAGCAAAACTTTATAATTATCTTTCTTGAGAAAGGGCGCCCCCAAATCCAACAAGAAAGTCAGAAGGGAGGAGAGTGCTACAGAAGGCAAAAGCAAGATTATATAGTCCTAACATGGGAATTCCACACCTTCTCCCCTGTCCTATCTTACCATTGGTTGGTAAGGCAAGCTCACAGTCTTCTTATTAATGCCAACTAATCGGTGCAAAGCCCTCTCCATTCATTAACCTAATTATTACTAATTAGGCTCTAATTTTGTTAGATAACATATATAATAATACATGAGGTCCACTACAAAAGTGCAGTAACAACTGAACCCCCTTCAGCCCAACCTAGATGTATCCTTATCTGGGCTTGAATGTCCCAAGGCCACTTTCTGCATTCTGATTAGTCAAATCCACCTGCTGCTGCCGGCTCCTTTTATTCTACATTATTTCATTTTTAGTATTATCTAGGAGTTCTCTGGGAACTGGGAACCCAAATTCTTTCCAAGGCTACTGTCTGGTACTTTTTATCAGTAGTCTTGTTTCAGCAATTCTTGCAGTTCTATAGAAACTTAACTCTTTGCTACCTCTCACACTACCATTCCTTTCCCCAAACAAAATTGCCTCAAATTTGGTCTCAATACTTAATCCAATCAATTGTATTAATACTCAATAGCTCTTACATTACCTTGAAATACACAATGACCTACATATGTGTGTGTGTGTGTGTGTGTGTGTGTGTGTGTGTGTGTGTATGGGGAAACAATACTGAACTTAGTTACAAAATATAATAAGAATGTAATAAGGAAGTAATAAGAATGCATATAGGATGTTCAGAATGGGGAAACTTCACTGCAAGTTATCCCTCACAGTCTTAATGTATGTATCTTTGGAGAGACATTTGTGGAATTTTGTTATTCAAATTTTATCTTTGTTTAGAATGCTTATTAGACAAAAAGATGCAAAATTCTCAAAGATACTTTTATGAGGAAAAGTTGGGAGGTGATTCTATCTGAATTAGGTTTTTGGTTTTTAAATATAGAGATTAATATATGCCATTCATTTTTTCTATTCTTAAGCTTTCTCCCAGTATTGGACATCTCTAGCAAGAAAATGTCAGCCAAGCTTTGGATAGATGAATGAATGATATTGGAAAAACTAATTTCAGATTTTTCTTTCATTTCACTTATCCAAATGGTGTCTTATATAGGTATTTAGATATCCATTTACATCCATGTGCAAGGAAATACGGCAATAACATTTTAGAGATGAGAGATCTTAGACACAAAGTGAAAATGACTTGCCTAAAGTCAAGGGCAAATCATCAGTAGGGTCTAAAGGAGAGATTATTCACTTGAAACAAAAACTATGTCTTTATTGTAGAAAATGGAAGGAAGAATGCTGAAAGCTCTTCAATTGATGTAGGGATATTTTCAAATATCCATAGTTATCTAAATCTGAAGCATGGAGAAATAAATGGATGATTTGCAGTATTTTGTATTGTGAAAGTAATGAATTGGGATCTTATCATCCTCCAGTCTTATTCTTTTCCATGTCAAGCAGGTCAGCCATTTCCTTCACTCTGATAATTTCAAAATGCTCTTCATTTAGTAAAATATTCAAAGGTTTCAATGAAGAAGTAAGTCATAATATAAAGTACTTTGGTGATTTACATAGATACATTTCTAGGATTGACATGAAGAATCTCTATGCAGTCAACACTTCAAAAATACAATTTTTGATCCTTCAATCAGAGAGCTTTTCAGTAAGACATGCTAACAATGAACAAGTGAACCACTAGCATGAATGTATTAAAATCCTCATGCAATCCAAACCCATTATTTTATTTGAGAACTTCAACTTACACCCCCACCTTTTGCACTTATGTCAAATCCTAACAGGTGGGGGACAGAGCCAAGATGGTGGAGTAGAAACAGCACTTCCACGGTGCTCCAGCCCACAGCACTTCAAAATTATGTAAAAGGGGGACTCTGAACAACCTCTGGAGCTCCAGAACCCACGGAATGACACAGAGAAGCTAACCTCCAGCTCAGGACAGTGAGGCAGCCCAGCAGGGAGCCTCCAGTGCAGCAATCTGGGAGTTGAGCCCAGGACCTCATGAGTCAGAGGTTTTGGCTCCAGGGCAGGTGGACCATCAACAGGCTGGAGGGACCCCAGAACACTAGCAGCTGTGGTGATCCCAGAATTATCAACACATATATGCCTAGGACAAAGTGGGAGGTTAGTGCCCTATGGACTTTCGGAGCAATATTTGGGAACACCTCAGCTTCTTTCCCTGGGGGTGAGAAGCTGCTGAGGAGCCGAGACACAGATGCCATTTTGTAGCTTCAGTTGCAGCTTCAGCTCCTGGACTGGGAATTGTATGGGGATCCGGTGATCAATCTAAGGGGTAATCACTCTTGCTTTAACCTCCCTGGATCTGGATTGTGGTCTGGGGTGGAGGTCTCGGGGTATGTGCCCAGCTTGCCAGAGTGTGTGTGGGGGATTTAGGGGGCACATCCAACTAATACCTCCAGCAGTTGAGAAGACCCCAACATTTGGGACAGAAGCTGCCCTGTCTGGTGGCAGAGTCCTACTGTGGCAACAAGCCCAAAAGTTAGGTAATTAAGTGGCAAAATGCCTAGGCAAAGGAAACAAAATAAACAGAAAAATTCAACATTAGACTCCTATATTGGGGGCAAAGAGGATCAAAGCATGGAACAGGAGGAGGACTGTGAGGTCAGAAATCCTGCACCAAAAGCCCCAAGTGAAAATACTAGCAGGTTACAGGCCATAGAGGACCTTAAGAAGGATTTTAAAAACCAAATAAGAGAAGTGGAGGAAAAACTGGGAAGAGAAATGAGAAGGATGCAGGAAAAGTATGAAATGAGAGTCAACAGCCTGAATGAGGAAAATAACACCTTAAAAATAGACTAACTCAAATGGCAAAGGAAGTCCAAAAGGGCAATGAGGAGAAGAATGCCTTAAAAAGCTGACTTTGCCAGATGGAAAAAGAATCTCAAAAGTTAACTGAGGAGTTTCATTCCTTCAGAATTAGACTGGAGCAAATGGAAGCTAGTGACTTTACAGGAAATCAAGATGTTGTTAAACAGATCAAAGCAATTGAAAGAATAGAAGACAATGTGAAATATCTCATGGGAAAAACCACTGACCTGAAAAACAGATCCAGGAGAGATAATTTAAAAATTATTGGACTACCTGAAAACTATGACCAAAGAAAGAACCTAGAAATCATCCTTCAAGATATTCTCAAGGAAAATTGCCCTGATATTTTAGACCCAGAGGGGGAAATAGAGGTTGAAAGAATCCACCCATCACCTACTGAAAAAGATCCCAAAAAGAAAACTCCTAGGAATATTATAGCCAGGTTCCAGAATTCCCAGATCGAGGAGAAAATACTGCAAGCAGCCAGGAAGAAACAATTTCAATCAGAATAGCACAGGACCTGGCAGCTTCTTCATTGAGGGATTGAAGGGCATAGAATATGATATTCCAGAGGGCAAAGGATTAAAACCAAGAATCAGCTACCCAGCAAAACTGAATATCTTATTTCAGGGGAAAATAAGGTCATTTAGTGGAATAGAGAATTTTAAAGCATTCTTGAGGAAAAAACCAGAGTTGAGTATTAAATTTGACATTCAGACACAAGAAGCAAGAGTTGCTTGAGAAGGTAAACAGGGAAAATAAATTAAAAGAAACTTATCAAAGTTGAACTATTTACATTCCTACATGGAAAAACAATAATTATGACTTACGAAACATTTCTCAGTATGAAAATAATGGAAGAAGGGTATATGGGCATATGAATACATATGTGAATTTGTGTATATATGTTTATAGGTATACATGGATAGAGGGCACAGGTCGAATTTGGTAGGAAGGGATGATACTTAAGGGGTGAAGTTAAGAGGTGAGAGAAGAATGTGGCAAGAGGAGATGGGGAGAGGCACGGTAGGGTAAGTTATCTCATGTAGAAGAGGCAAGGGGAAGTAGTTGCAGGGGAGGGGAAGAACAGGAAGGCAAAAAGGCAAAACCATATTCTCACTGAATTTGGCTCAGGGAGAGAATGACATACATACTAAATGGGATATCTCACCCTGCAGGAGAGTAGGGGGAAGGGGGATGAGAGGAGGAATGATGGAGGGGAGGGCATGTTGGGGGGAGGGGAAGTTGGAGGCACCCACTTTTGAAGAGGGACAGAATCAAAGTTGGAAATGTCCCAGGTGGGGGGGTGGGATGGGTGGGAGGGAAATATAGTCAGTCTTTTACAATATATCTACTATGGTGATGTTTTGCATAGCTATACATGTACAACATATACTGAATTGCTTATCTTCCCAGTGGGAGGGGTGACAAGGCACGAAGGGAATGGATCTGGAATTCGAAGTTTTAAAATTAAATGTCTCAAACATATAAATAAATACTATTATTAATACTATTATGCATGTAATTGGGAGATAAGATATGCAGGCATTGGGGCACAGAGATTCACCTTGTACTAATGGTAAAGTCGAAGGGGGTATGGGAGAAGATATGGGAGAGAGCAGATTGGATAAGGGGATATCTTGTGGGACTGCTATTCTGGGGTGGTGGGTAGGCAAAAAATGGGGAAATATTGTAACTCAAAATCTGGCAGAAATGAATGATGTATACTAGAAGTTAATAAAGCATTTGTTAAAAAAACAAACAAACAAACAAAAAAAAAAACCCTAACATGTGGATAAAGGAACAAAATTAAATTTTACTTTCTATTATTTTTTTGTATAATCCCAATAAAAGCATTAAGAAACAACTCAGGGTCTAAAAAAGATAGACACTGACTTAGGAGCAGGAAGAAAAAGAATAAAAATTAATAATTTGAAAATTAGCACATATTGCACTTTGTAAAATGATTGAATCAATAATAATACAATTTTGGGCCAAAAGGCCATCAAAAATTTCTATAATCTATTACAAAAACTTAGTCTTTTAAACATCAGTTTTGAACTTTAGAGTGTATACACTTATTTTTTATTCTCATAAACTTAAATAAAACAGAATTGTGTGGACTTCTTTTACAAGTTTAGGCAGTGAATGGATAACTGCACAGTCTTTATGCCTCTATATTTGAGGTGCTAATTGTTAATACACAGGGACTCATTTTCCAGTTATTTGAAAGGGTATATAGCTCTACAAGTTTACACAAGATATGATAAACATAATATTATATTGTAAAGACATACTGAAAAAGAGGACTTTCTAGTACATTACACTATTTTATTTTCGTCATACACCATAAATTTGTGCTTATATTATAAAAAATGGGAAAACAAAACATTGACCTAATGAGTCAATGTCATGCGCCATATTTTTTCTTTTTTTCCCATATATTGAGTTGGGGGATCATTTAAAAGCTTTTAATTAACACAGGTGAGATCTAATCTTCTCCTACATGTATTTACAAGTATATACAATTGGTTTTTTTATCCATTTTAGAGGTTATCTGATTTTTCATTTTATTGATTTTCATGGATACTCCATGCTCCAACCAATTCCCAAACTTTCTGAAGTAGCATTGAATATTTTGGATAATAAGCCTCATATAGATATAGAGATAGGGATACATTCACACACACATATCCACATATACTACTTTAAGTTTTAGAAAACACTTTGCAAAACTCCCCGGAAATTAGGTAAAGCAAATATTATTCACCAACCCCTTTTATAGACATGGAAAGAGTTGAAGTGACTTGGATAAAGTTTCACAACTCATGGATAATAGAATCAGTATAGTCATTCATGCTTAAATTATCTTCTATCCATAGATTATTTTTTTTACTAATTTTTCAACATTAGTCTATATATCCAAGTAGAATAAGATATAAATTTTGAATAAAATAGTTACAGACAAATATGGAGTTTCCTTTTCAAATCAGGGGTTTGAATATAAAATATATATACTTAAATCATATCAATAAAAATCTCATTAAAATGTGTCTTGACTCTATTGCTTACCCTTGGTAACTCTAAATGATAGTAATCTTTCATTTTTTTTATTCTCCTCAGATTAAAGTTAGCTTCTTTCTTTCACAGAAAAAACAAAACATTTCCAGCTTAATTTGAGGAATGGCACACTGAATATTTTAATCATTATTCTTCCATTTTTCTCAGCATGATTTCTGACAGTAGCTCAATAACTACATGTAACATGGCTTTCTAATTGTTACTGTTGGAAATTTCCCTATAGTATTTACATTAATAAGAATGCATTCTGGGAAGAAGTTGGAGTAGATCAGAAAATTCGAGGCTCTCCAGATTTCCACCACAGACAGAATATCACCATGAAATGAACTTAAAGCAGCAGAAATTGAGGGTTAAAGCACTTGTCCTCAGGGGACACCTTGAGGACAACAACCTTAAATGAGACTGCAGGGCCTGAGATTTGACCTGAGTGAAGTGTAAATACTTCCAGGCTGACTCAATTGAATGAAAAAACAGTAGACCTTGAGAGAAGCAGTCTAGGTCTCAAGAAATTTTACCTCAGGAGCTTTCACTTCATGATCTTTCACCTCAAAAACTTTTATCTAAGGAACAACAGAGACTGAATGGGGAAAGACTGAAAGACCAACTGCTATTTCCAGAAGTCAGGCCTGGCAGTGCTGACCAGAAGTTATGCTTGGCTGTGACTGTGGGAGAGGAATGAGGACACAACACACTGAGTGCCATACTTCAGGGAACAACAACATTTTTGGGATAGTGTGGCTGGAGCTTAGGGGAAGAAGAGAGGAGTCCCTGAGGTTGGGCCTCCAAGCAGAATTCAGAAAAAAACAGTAAGGAGGTCTTGAGGCAAAGGGCCTCAACATTGCCTACAACTAGATAGTAAAACTTAGTTACAATAATATTAATCTGCCAAAAATAAAATAAGACATAATGAGAGGAAGATAGCGAGGTTTTAAAAAAAATGCCACTCCTACCGTAAAGTGTAATGATAAGCACAAAAAGAAATCCTGGAAGAACCTAAAAAGGAGTTTAAAAATCAAATAAGAGAGAACAGGGAAAAATAGGAAAAAACAAACATTGTGGGGAGCCAAGGAAGCCTGTTTCAGAACTCAGATATTAAATCCTAATAGTGGACTTTAAAACAAGAATCTCTTTGAGAAGTGACTTTTCATCAAGTTAGCTCCTCAGTTCTTTTGTTATGGGTTACACTTAAAAGGATGTTGTTTGAGTTCTGAGAACAACAGGCTATACCCCAAGATTTTAGTTATTAAGAACTAAAATATTTGATTTAGTACTCAGGTATCTTTGGGTGGTCAGCTCTAAATGTGATGTCTTTTGAAGATTGCAGCTTTAGCTTTGAAGTTTGCTCTCAATTGTATCTGTTTATGACTGTGGCTGCAATAGCAGGTACCTGAGGCCTAGATCAAAGGTCTTACCCTAAGACTTTAGCCTCCCAGATAACAAATCCTTATCAAATTATCTAGTCTGTGCTACTTCCAGGATATAACAGAGTAAGATAATGATAAGAATAATTGAGTCCCCTTCCTTTGTCTCTTTTGCTCTATAAAAAACCTTGTCCTGAGAATCAATAAATGGAGTTCTATCCTATGAAATACCTGCCTGGTTAATTCTTTACCACATCTTTGCTCACACCTGGGGCTGGTACCCAAGTGGATCATGATAAAACACATAAAAACAATTTAAGAAAAATATAAATAAGGAATTTAAAAATAAAATAAATAATGAGGAAAAAAATAGAAAAAAAAAAGCAATCCAAGAAAGTTATGAAGAAATGGTTAACCAATTAGAAAAAGAGAAATACAAAATCTTAAAGAAGAAAATAATTCCTTGAAAATTAGAATTAGGCAAGTGGAATCAAATAATGTTATAAGACACCAAGATATAATATTACTAGAAAAAATAGTAGAGATTCTGAAACAATTTAGAAAACCAACTGATTGGGAGAGCAGATCAAGGGGAGAGAATATAAGAATTGTCAGACTATCTGAAGGTGATATAAAAAAAAGAATCTGAATACACTATTAAAATAAATTATTTAAGAAAATTGACCTGAAGTTCTAGAAGAAGTAGATGTAGAAAGAATCTACTGATCACCAACTGAAAGAGATCCTAGGAAGAAAACTTACAGGAATGTCATAGCCAAATTTCAAAATTCCTAGGTTGAAAAGAAATTATTGTAAGCAATAAAGGAAAAAAACAATTTAAATACTGCAGGAAAAAAAAAAAACACCAGGATTTCACAAGATCTAGCAGCTTCTGCACTAAAAATCTATAGGTCTTGGAAAATTATATTTTAAGCACAAAGGAGCTGTGGTTGTACCCAAAAATAACTTATCCAGTAAAGTTGAGTATAATCCTGAAGGAAAAACAAATTGCCATTTGAAGAACTTAAAGACTTTCAGGTATTTGTGACAAAAAGACCAGAGCTCAACAGAAAATTTGATATGAAGATCAAGAAGAAATATAAGGAAATCATTAAAGTATGATTATAAGGCACTGATTAAGGTCAAATGGTTTACTTATAATATTTGGAAATGTTATAAATATTAGTGAAATTATTCTAATTGGTTCTGGTTCAAAGAAGGATCAAAATAGTCAATTAAGTTTAAGACAAAAAACTCATTATAATAGAGAGAAGGGAGGGAGGGAGGGAGGGAGAAGAGCACTGTATGAAATTTGCTCTCATTGGTTTGGGGTCAAAGAGGGAATAACATATTCCAGTAAGTATAAAAGTCCATCGTGCCCTATAGGCAGTAGGACAGGTAATGGGGGGAATAAGAAGCAGTGGGGAGGGAGGAAATACTGAGGGAGGTGGTGGTAAAAAGGAAAACCCTTAAGGAGGGGAAGGGAGAAGGAAGAAACCAAAACATAAACATGGGAGGGAATAGGATGGAGGGAAAGAAACAGATAGTAATCATTTCTGTGAATGTGAATGGGATAAACTCTCCCATAAAATGGAGGCAGATAGCAGAATGGATTAAAAACCATAATCCTACAATATGCTGTCTACAAGAAAAACGTACAAAACAAGGGGATACACACAGGGTGAAGGTAAAAGGCTGTAGTTGAATATATTATGCTTCAGCTAAAGTTAAAGAAGCAGTGGTAGTAATCCTTATCTCAGATAAAGCAAAAGTAAAAATAGATCTAATTAAAAGAGATAAAGAAGGAAATTATATCCTGCTAAAATGAACCATCGAGAAGGAAGCAATATCATAACTTAATATATGTGCACCAAATGGTATAGCATCCAAATTCCTAGAGGAGAAGTTAAGGGAATTAGAGAAAGAAATAAAATATAATAAAAATGACAATTTTACTTAAATTAAATTGCATATTTAGTGCCATACCAATCAATTTACCAAAAAATTACTTTATAGAACTAGAAAAAATAGTAACAAAATTCATTTGGAAGAATAAAAGGTCCAGAATATCAAAGGAATTAATGAAAAGAAATGTTAGGGAAGATGGCCTAGCTATACCATATTTTAATCTGTATTATAAAGCATCAGTCATGAAAACTTCTTGGTATTGGCTGAAGAATAGAGCAGTGAATCAATGGAAAAGATTCGGTACATGAGACTCAGCAGTCAATGGCTATAGCAGTCAATGGCTATAGTAATCTACTGTTTGATTAACCCAAAGACCCCAGTTTGGGAGATGAAAATTCACTATTTGAGAAAAACTGCTGGGAAAACTGGAATATAGTATGGCAGAAACTGGGCATAGACCATTAGACCATATCTAACATCATATACCAAAATAAAGTCTAAATGGGTGCATGATCTAGAAAGAAAAGGCTGATACTATAAGCAATCTGGAAAAGCAAGGAAAATAGTTTACCTGTCAAATTTATGGAGAGAGGAAGACTTTATGACCAAACAAGAATTAGAGAGCATCATAAAATGCAAAAAAGAAAATGGAGCATGAGAGGAAAAATAATATAGAGAAAGAAGGTGGGGTGGAGAGCTGGTAAAATTATAACCTTATCTCATCTGAGTTCAAAAGGAAACAACATATACATCTGAAGATGTTTAGAAGTCTTCTGAACTTCTATACAGTTGAGAAAACTAGGGGGATAGGGTGAGAGAGGAAACTGTAAATTGGATTATAGATTAAGAGTAGGAGGATTGTCTAGATAAACAAGGGAGAGAATTTTAGAGTGGTAGGTAAAACAAGGAATAAGAGGGTAAGAGGAAAAGATAAGGTAACAGAGATAGGGTGAAAAGAGGCTAAGAAGGAAAAGTGATAAAAATAAGATAGAAGGAAATTCACAAGTAGTAGTCAGAAGTTTAAATATGGAAGGGACGAACTCACTCATAAAAAAGAAATGGATAGCAGAATGGATTAAAAATCAGAATCCAACAGTAAGCTGTTTATAGCAAACTTGTTTAAAAACGACAACTACATGAAGAGTTAAAACAGAATTGGAGCAGAATTTATTATGCTTCAGCTGATGCAGAAAAGGCCGGGGTAACAATTACGATCTCAGACAATGTTATGACTAAAACAGATTCAATTAAAATAGATAAATAGGCTAACTACATTTCATAAAATGTACCATAGACAATGAAGTAATATCAATATTGAACCTATATGCACCAAATAGCATTTAAATTTGTAAAAGAAAAAGTTTAATGAATTACAGGTGGAGATAGATAGTAGTATTATAATATCAGGGGATTTTAATCATCCCCTCTCCGAACTTGATAAATCTAACAAAAAATTAAATAAGAAAGAAGTAAAGGGGCGACTAGGTGGCGCAGTGAATAGAGCTCTGGCCCTGGAATCAGAAGGACCTGAGTTCGGAGCCGGCCTCTGACACCTAATCCGCACAAACAAAAACCTAGCCGTGTAACCTTGGGCAAGTTACTTAACCCCAATTGCCCTAAAGGGGCGGCTAGGTGGCGCAGTGAGTAAGAGCGCCGGCCTCGGAGTTTGGATGACCCGAGATCAGATCTGGCCTCAGAAAATGAGCACCCACGCATAAATCAAATGACTAGCCGTGTAACCTTGAGCAAGTTACTTAGCCCCAATTGCTTAAAAAAAAAAAAA
Source organism: Gymnobelideus leadbeateri (assembly GCA_011680675.1). NCBI lineage: Eukaryota > Metazoa > Chordata > Mammalia > Diprotodontia > Petauridae > Gymnobelideus > Gymnobelideus leadbeateri. The sequence continues at coordinate 369,068 of WOXC01005042.1, read as the reverse complement.
GAAGTAAAGGAAATGAATATAACTTTAGATAAACTTGTTATGACAGATATCTGGAGAGAAGTGAATAGAAGTAGGAAGGAATCCACCTTTTTCTCAGTGGTTCATGGTACCTTTACAAAGGCTGACCATATATTTTTATGGGTTTTTTATTATAGTTTTATATAGTTTTTATAGTTAACGGTATAAATATTGAAAGTATACATTTTAGATTATAATTAAATAAAATTTATTTTAATAGCGGACCAAGGAATCATAGATTAATAACTAATAGGAGATTAAACACCCTAATCTTAAAGAGTGAGTGGGTTAAAGAGGCAATAATAAATTAAGAATTACAATATTAAGACAACATATCAAAACATATGGGACACAGCAAAAGCAACAATTACAGGAAATTTAATATCTCTAAATATTTATATCAATCAAATAGAAAAAGAGCAGACTAATTAATTGGGTATGAAATTAAAAAAAAAAAGAAAAAGAACAAATTAAAAATCCCCAATTAAACACTAAATTGGAAATCAAAAAAATTAAAGTTGGTATTAATAAAACTGAGAATTATAAAACCATGGAATTAATAAATAAAACTAGGAATTGGTTTTATTTTTAAAAACCCAAATAAAATAGATAAACAATTGGTTAATTTGATTTGAAAAAAGAGAGAAGAAAACCAAATCACTAATATCAAAAATTAAAAGGATGAATATATCAGTAATGATGATGAAATTAAAGCAATTATAAGGAGTTATATTGCCAAATTATATGCCAGTAAATTTAACAATTTAGGTGAAATGGAAGGTTATTTATAAAATATAAAATTTACAAGATTAGCAGAAGAGAAAATAGAGTATCTAAATAGATTTATTTTAGAAAAAGATTTTGGCCAGATTATAAATGAGCTTCCTAAAAGAAAAACATCAAGACTAGATGGATTTACAAGTGAATTCTTTCCAATATTTAAAGATCAATTAATTCCAGCATTTAATCAGTTATTTATAATGATAGTTAAAGAAGGGATCCTACAAAATTCCTTTTCTGAAGCAAATATGATGCTAATACTTAAACCAGGAAGAATAAAATCAGAAAAAGAAAATTATAGACCAATTTCATTAATGAATATCAATGCAAGAATTCTAATTGGAACACTAGCTAAAAGATTACAACAATATATTACACAGATCATACATTAATATCAACTGAAACTTATACCAGAAATGTAGGAGTGCTTTAACATAAGAAAAACTATTAAGATAATTGATTATATAAATGACAAAAATAAAAAAAATCATTTAATTATATAAGATGCAGAAAAAGCTTTTGATAAAATTCAACACTCATTTTGATTAAAAATATATGATAGTATTGGTATAAAATTTTTTCCCTTAAATTGATAAAAAGAAGCATTTATCTAAAAAAAAAACAGCAAGTTTTATTTGTAAGCCATTCCAGTAAGATCCTGTGTGAAACAAGGTTGCCCACTGTGACCAGTATTATTCAGTATTGTATTGGAAATTCTAGCAATAATACCAAGAGAAGAAAAAGAAATAGAAGGAATCAGAATAGGGAATAAGGTAATAAAATTATGTCTTTTTTAAATTATAAGATGATATACTTGGAAAATTCCAAAGACTCAACTAAAAAATTAATTGAAACAATGATTTTAGCAAAGTAGCAGGATATAAAGTAAATCCACATAAATCAGTAGCATTTCAATATGTCACAAATAAAACTCGTCAAGTAAAAAATACCCCATTTAAAATAAATCTAGACAGTACGAAATACCAGGGAGTAGAATGGCCAAAACCAACAGAGGAACTACATGAATGAAATTATTAGGAAAAAAAATCACTTTATACAAACAACACCAGATTTAAATAATTAGAGAAATATCAATTGTTTGTGGGTAGGCAGGGCCAAAATAATAAAAATAACAATTTTACCTGAACTAATTTATATATACAATGCCATCCCGATTAAATTACTAATTTTTTTCTTCTTGATTAGAAAAAAAATAACAAAATTCATTTGGAAGAACAAAAATTCAAGGATATCAAAGGAAATAATGAAAAATATAAAGGAAGGAGATTTAGCAGTACTAGATATTAAACTATATTATAAAGCAGTAATTATCAAAACCATCTGGTACTAAAAAAATAGAAAGATAGATCAATGGAATAAAGTAGGCATACAATTTACAGCAATAAACATAATAACCTTATATTTGGCAGGTGGAAATATTTACAGTTTTAGGATAAGAATTCATTATTTGGTAAAAAAAAATGTTGGGGAAACTGAAAAGCAGTATGGCAGACACTGGGCATAAACTATCTTACACAAGATAAGATCAAAGTGTATATATAACCTAGATATAAAGAGAGATTTTACAGGAAAACTAGAAGAACAACAGAAATACTTCTTATCAGACTTATGGATAGGTGAACTATTCATGAATAAACAATAGAAATGTTAGGTATAAAATGGGGTAATTTCAATTATGTTAAATTTAAAAAATTATGCAAATAAAACAAATGTAATCAAGATCAAAAGGGAAGCAGGGATTTGGAGGGTGGGGGATTTATAGACAGTTACCAAATACAGGTCTCGTATCTAAAATACAAAAAGAACTTCATCAAATCTATAAGAATAGGAGTCATTACCAAACTGGCAAATGCTCAAAGGATACAAACCATTTTCCAATGAAGAAATCAATACAATTTGAAGTCATATAAAAAAGGTCCTCAATCACTATTGATTAGAAAAAATACAAATTAAAACAAACTTGAGATAACATTTTACACCAATCAATTTGGCTAAAATGATAAGGAGAACATGACAAATATTGGAGGGGATGTGGATAAATTGATTAATTCATTGTTGGTGGAATAGCGAACTGATCCAATCATTTTGCATAGCATTCTGGAATTATGCACAAAGAGTTATTAAACTACCTATATCAATTTACCCAACAATGTCATTACTTAGTCTATTTCCAAAGATAATTAGGGGAAAAGGAAAAGAACCTAAATATTCTAAAATGTTCATAGTAGCTCTCTTTGTGGTGGCAGAGAACCCCAAATTTCAGGGATGCTTATCAATTATGGAATGGTTGAACAAGTTGTGGTATATGATTGTGATGGAATATTACTATGGTATAAAAATAATAGTGAGCTCAATTATTTTATAAAACATATGAAAAGACTTACACCAAATAATGAACTAAATGAGACAAACCAAGAGAACATAATATACAGTAAGAGTAATATTGTTTTAAGAATGACTCTGAACAAATAAGTTATTTTGACTATTATAATTAAGCCCTAAATACCCAAAAAAGGACATATGAAGAAAGAACCTATCTGCACTCAGATAAAAAATTGGTAAATAGAAATATGTACAGAATAATATTGCTAGATATAAATATATGTCCACATATATAGGTGTGTATGTACATATATGTATACATTTATGTGTATATGCAAATGCATTTGTGTATACCTAGTCATACCTAATGGTAGCCATCTCTAGGGCATAGGGTGGGCAAAAGGGCAAAAAAAAAAAAGAAATATACATAATAATTCTGTTGTATATTTGAAAGAAATAGCAAGTTGTACAAAGTAGATTTGCAGTTTTATGTGCAATCATATTTTTATTATACTATATTATGGAAATGCTTGTTCTATTCCATAAATTAAAAATAAATTTAATAATTAAAAATAATTTATGTTTCTATTTGTTTAAAATCTTGGAATTTATAGTATTTATTTTTTGCCTTCTTTTGGAGGGCAATTGGGGTTAAGTAACTTGCCCAAGATCACAAGGCTAGGTTTTTGTTTGTGTGTGTGTTAATTGTCTGAGGCCGGATCTGAACTCAGGTCCTTCTGACCCCAAAGCCGATGCTCTACTCACTGTGCCACCTAGCCACCCCTGAAATTTATAGTATTTTAAGCAGGAAGTTTCTGTCTTGAAAATTGTTGTTATATTAAATCTAGAAATACTCTCCTCCTTATTCCTTTACCTGTCATTACTGGCTCCCCTTTACTAAACTAGATGTTTTTAACAGGGCATTATTCCATATAATAGTCAACTATATAACATGATTCTAATAAATAACTTGGTTTCTGGTAATGACTTACAGGGTTTAATTAGGCCAGTTTATTTGAACATGGTGTAGAAGATGCCATGAGTCTAACCCCCAAACATGGGCTATAATTTTGGTGTTGCTCTATGTCCCTTCCTGATTTGTTGACATTGGAATGGTCCATGGTCCATCTCTCAAAACTAATGGAAAACATATTTCAAAGAATTTGCTTTACTGTTGTCAAATCCCAATTATCATACGGGCAGAATACAACTATATTTTGATGGATTTGTTGTCTTGTTAGTTTGGATACTCCTTCCTATGCTACAGATCACAACAAATTTAACCATGATGGCTTATCTTACTCTACTGTAATGGGAATGGGAATTTGAAGATCTTCCCTGCCCCTTATTAGGCCAAATGTAATCACATGGAGCTTGTGGTGGGAGGAGCAGGTTGAATGGGTGGAGCAGAGCAGAAAGGAGGCTGGACATCAGAGTGATTAGAGCTGGGGTGGGAAGAGGGGAGAAGATGCAGGCAAGGAGACAGCTAGGTATAATATGGCTCCCTATTGTGTTGTGGTGAATGAACTTTTTTGTTACTATGATGGATATGGTTTTCTGGCATTGGTATTTGGCTTTCTGGCTTTTGGATTCGGCTTTCTGGTGTCTGGATAAATGTTTTGCTTCTGTCTTATATATGGAGAGTCTGTTATATTTTGCAATTCAGAACTATGCCAGCATGTTCATAGCTGCCACCAGTGCTGTGAATATTGTGTTGGTGCTACAAAACTCCTTCTTATACTACAGATCACAACACATTTATCCATAATGGCTTATCCTGCTCTACATGCACCTTTTCTGCTATATTCCAGGAGAAACAGAGGAAGGAATCAGAGGACAGAGAGTAAGTTTGTACTAGATAAAAATGAATGAATGAATGAATGAGATGAGAAAAAAGTCAAGGACTGAAAAAATTTTGCCATATCTTCTACTAAAAAAAAAAAACTAAGCTATTATTAATCAGCAATGAATAACATTAACATCACAAACTTAATTATTAGAGAAAACTCTTCTTTCCATTTTAGACTGTTCAGATAGAAGCTTTTTGAGTAGGAGTGAATAAATTATCTTTCATATCTTTATATCCTAGAAAATAATACTGAGTCTGAAATGCAATACATAACAAATGCTGTGGGATTGAATCAAGGTAATCATATAAGAACTTAATAACTCTTTGTTGATTGATTGACATAAAAAGAAACAAAAAAAAACAGTCCTTACACAAATTCTATAGTAAATAGCTGCAATTTAAAATATAAGCCAACATCAAAGTGTTTTCTTTTATTAAATACTTTACAACCTATTTTTCTTTTTTTTTTTTGTATAATCATATCTGAAATTCCCTTTGTTCAACACCATCACATAGTCCAATATTTGGCACTTTCAGTTCTGTTGAAAGACAGCATAAAATGTTGGGTCACTGTAATCCCATCTTTCCTTTAGCACTATGAAGCAATTTAAGAGGGACTCATCATGAATAATTTGGTGTAGTGCCAATGCAATTATTTACAGTGCCCAATCACTATAAATACAGTGACTATAAATATTGTATGATGTTCAATCACAAAATATACCAACTCTCTATACAGAGGACAGAATTGAAGTATTTATTTAAACAACAGAAAACTGAATCCGAAAACCAGTAAACCAATTACATCATAGTGCCAATGATATTAAGAAGCCATAATAATGCTGAAAGCCTTCCCACAAACCAATACAAGATCAATATCACAAACCTCTCTTTCTCCTTACCTCTCTCTCTTACAATCTGTCTGGCTGTGGCTACCAGCTTCCTATGGGCTCTGCTTCCCTTCAGCAAAACTCCTCCCACCATAGGCTCTACATGACTACATTCAGCCTAGTGGTGGCAGAGTTTATCTTCACAGAAGATAAACTCTGCACCCTTCAGCAAATTCCATCCATTACAAGCTCCATGTGATTACATTGAGCCTATTAGGGGGCAGAGTTTGCTTTCAAAGAAGGGGAGGTATTGAAACTCACCCCTACATCTATTAAGGGATAGGGAAGATCTTCAAATTCCCACTCCCATTACACTTGGCCACTATGAAATGAATTATTTCAGACATATTAAATTATGAAGAAAACCATCTAATTATTTTTCATTCATACCAGTGGAAGAGCACCTAGACTAGACTTGCCCAGTTATGTAATGAAAGTGGTGATTATTAAATGGGCTATGGTAAGATATATCAACTTGCACACTGTTTATAGAACTGTGAATTAATCAATTATTCTAGAAAACAATTTGTCATTATATATCAAAATCTCTAAATTGATACACACTTTTATGCAGTGCATACTGGGTATGCTCTCTCAAGGAGGCAGATGTAGACAGAGGAAAATGTATTCTGTATCCAAAAATATTTATGACAGAACTTTTAGTATTAGCAAAGAAATTTTTGGAAAGTGCCTATCATTTGAATAAATGATTTGTTATATATCAATATCACAGAGTATTATAGTGTCTTAAGAAGTGATAAATATGAGAAATTCATGGAAACTTGGAACAATTTGTATGAAATGATAAACAATGAAGTGTGTAGAATCAGGCAAACAATATACACATAATGGCTTAAAGGGAAACAACTCTGAAAGACAGTGGAATTCCCATTAATGGAGCTACCAGTTGTAACTTCAAAGACCTGCTAATGAAAAAATCTTTACTTCTCTGTAGAAAGCTGAAAGACTATAGGCTAACATTAACAGAAATGTGTACAATGTGTTGAGGGTTTGTTTTTGTTTTTTACTTAACTGGGCTTCTTGGTTGCAGAGAGGATTCCATACTGTAAAGGAAATGCAAATTTAAAGATCTTCCCTGCCCCTAGGTTAAGTGCACCTGGATCCTGTGGTGGGAGGTTTGTTTTTCAGGAACGCCCACACCTTGGTGCTTTGTGATTGGGCAGTGGGTCAAGAGGGTTGTTACATTCTCTGACCCAGGAGAAGGCTAGATAATCCCTGATGTGATGCTTTGCTTAGGGGCTCACTTTGAGAAGTGGTGAGTGATTTGACCAGATGAGACTCTGGGAAGCCATTGAGAGCCTACTGGCTTTGAAAAACCAGATGTTGATGCTTCCCTCTCTGGTAACTGTGATTTTGGTATTGATAATGGATGGACAGTTTCGAAGCCTGTCTGTTTGATCTGTCTGTATACTCTGAAGTTCGGGGTGCTGACCTTTTCCCCCTGAACTAGGTAAATGATATATGTTTGTTTGATTAAAGTTAGCTTGTTAACCAATTTTGAGTTGCTTTCCTTTTGAAAAGCAAATCTATGAACCTGTGTTGGCAGCCACCCTGGGGATGTTGGGGTTCTTGCTGCTACACATACCTGAGCCTGGTACCACTAGAAATTTATAGAGATTAAATTTGATATCATTATTTATCTACTGTTAACTTATATCATATGTAATACATATATGTGTATGTCTGTGCATATGTACATGTATGCATATAGTGGATATATAGACATTATACATAGCATTTGTATATATATATGTATGTGTATATGTGTATGTGTATGCATGTATTTGTTTCTCTGTGTATGTATATGTATATACATATACATACATACACATATACCAGAATGTGCATGTGTGTTTATCTCATAATACATGAAAGCCAGAATAATACTCCATCCCTTAGCTATAGCTAGGAATAAGATTTTTACTATAGAAAGTATGTATATCAGTACACATTAGTAACATTAGTTTTCTAATGACATTTAAACTGTCAGATTTGACACAATATGTTTAAACTTGCAACATCTTCTGATTGAGTTCTGAATAATAATGCCTTAGAACTTAATCATTCAAATTTTTCTATGAAGTATCATGTGGTGATGAACATATTAAAATATTCATTTTATACTTTTCATCTCCTTTGACTTCATTACCCTTATTAAGAAAAGGAGGATTGTTCAAAAGGTTTTGGAAGCAGATAGAAATTACTTTCATAATCTGAAAGATATCACAATATTCAAGTGAAATATTCATGTTGATGAACCTTAGGCATATAAAAGGAGTATTGGAGACATGATGATTTGATAGATTTGAATCCTAAGACTTGATACTGAAAGCATGAAATACATTTCCAGTGACAGGAAAATATTAATACAAACTTCTCAGTCAATTAATTAACAAGCATTTATCTGACTATATGCCAGATACAATGTGAAGCGCTTGGGATCCAGAAAAGCTCAAAACAGTTTCTGCTATTAAGAGTCTTACATTCTATGTACATACATAAGTGAAAAATACATACAAATTAATACCAGGTAATTTGATGGGATGGGGAAGAGGATGTACTTGTATACAAAAGAAGGATATGGAATTTGATCTGTTGGAAATTTCAGATAGTCCATTATGATGTGTGAATGGGAGGAATACATAATAAATCTAAAAAGGCAAACTACAGGAAGATTATGAAGGTTTCAATTTGCAAAACCTAGTGATTTCAATTTCATCCTGGAGTAAACTAGGAACCACAGTATTTTTTGAGCAGGGAAGTGATATAATGAGAAATCTGTAGAAATAATATCACTTTAGGAGCCAACTAGAGGATGGATTTGTAATCGCAGAACCTTGAGACAGTGAGACCAATTATGAGACCATGGACAGGGTCTGGGTAAGAAGTGATAAGATCCTGAATTACAGTAGCTATTTGAGTAGAAAGGAGGATGTATAGAAGATATATAAGTAGAATTTGAAAGACTTGGCAGCCAATTGGGTATGTAGGGAAGAGAAGTAGATTGGAGAGTAGAAGAGGACTCTGAAATTGTAAATCTTAATAACAAGAAGAATGGTTGCATCCTGTTAGTAAAGATTCCAAATCACTCCAATTGAGTAGTGTTGTTTAAGTAACTAGTTCACCCTGCTATTGCAAGCAGAAAGCAAGCTTTTATCTATTCTTTTATAACCAAGTTGTTTCTAAGGAATGTATTTACTTATAATTCAATAAAAAGAATAATTAAGCATTCACTATATTAGATTATGGGGATTCAAAAACAGTCATTCTATACATTACCCAATTAAAAAAATATTAAGTTCTTTTTTATGTACTGGACTTTCTGCTAGATTTTATGTACTGGACTTTCTGTTGGGGAACAAAGACAAAAATGAAACAATCCCTGCTTTCTTTGGAAGGAGTGGGACAATATGAATATAGATACAATATATAATATACATATAAAAAACAAACTCAAGGTAAATACTATATAACCTTGGAAAAGAAGGTACTAATAATATGGAGTTAGAGAAGGGAAGAAAACAGGTAAGGGCTTCCAACAGAAGGTAATACTTGAGCTAAGATGTGAAATCAACCAAGAATTATAAGAGATGGTGAATAAAATTGCAAAGGCATAGGAATGGGAGATGGGATATTTATTGTAAAATAGGTGAGGAACAGAAATAAGGTTAGTATCACTGGTTCTGTGCACATAGAGATCACAGAGGGGAATAATGTGTACTTATGGTGCTGCTCAGATTACCTGAAACAATAAAATATCATATTTATTGACAGACAACCAACCATGCACCTTTTTTTTAAACTTTTGAACCACTGATCATTCTATTATCTGTCTTTCTTATACAGAAAAACTTTGTTTTATATTATTTTATATAGAGGTCATAAATAGGGACATATGTTCTTTAATTCTTCATCATGAAACCACACTTTTTCACACTAGATATTAAGTATACCTTCAAAGAACAGGCCATTTACTCAAGTCTAGTCCTGAGGTTTAAATCATGTGAGTTAACAGGTCACTGAAACATGTTTATCCACTTTCCTTAAAAGTATTCCTTATCTTTTCATTATATGTAGCCTGATACAAGATTGTTTTAGTGTTCAGTCTCTGTTTGGGAATTTCTGTAATCCAGAAAAAATGTTTCTAATTTTATGTGTTTACTTATTCATCATCACAACATCATCATCATATATCTATTTTTCTATCATCTTTCTGTCTGTCCATTCATCCAATTCTCTGTTCATCCATTCATCTATCTATAGATCAGATCCATCATTTACTAAATGAGGACAAGATTCTCAGTCCCATTTGAATGAAAAATCAAGTTCCAAGTTTCTTGGTTGTATGCTCTGTAGTCTGATTAAAGTGTCCAGATCTTACAGGTTAATGTATACTTTCTTACAATGGTTCTTTATAACCTTGAAATAAAAAGTGAGTTTTATTAGAAAAAAATCTATCCTTTTTCTAACTTTGAGTATTTAGTTTATTTTTACCTTTCTCATGACAATATTTTTTTCCTTCATAGCAAATATAACAAACCCTGCCTAAGCCACGTGCTTTTGATTTCAAGAAGCCTATACTCCTTGGAATAGGAATCAATAACAACTACTTCTTGGGTCAAGTTTATCCAAAAATAGTTCTTCTTCCTCTCTCAACCCCCCTGCAAGAGCTAAGTAGGCTTTTTAGCACCAATACTTTATAAGTTACTCATATTGTTTTTAGTTTTTGACAAAAAATTATTTTACTTTTCTGTGCTGTCATTGTTATTTCAATTATCCTTAAATTTCTTGTCTTACCCACAACCAAAACTAGCACAATACCTGAGTCATTGATGTGTGCTCTTTATGAGCTACAGCCCATATATTTCCTTGCACTAATATCCATTATTTAAAACAACAGATTTGAAAGAATAACCAAATGTCAATAATGTATATGCTGTGGCATAAAATTCAGCATTTAACTAAAAAATAAAGTTGGGAAAACCAGCTCAATCCATTCTAATCTGGTCAAGGAGAGATTTCTGAGTCTGCCTACTGTCAGTACAAGCAAGACAGCCCTGATTAGTGCTGATACAAAACCAAATCAAACAATATTATTTTATGCCCAAAATAAAATGATGAGCAGATAATTGATAGAAATGTTCAAACTTGCTCATTTGTATATTTATAATATATAATCATTTAAGTGATGGATGGATTGGAGCTGGAAGAGACTAGTGGATTAGAAGGAATATTTCATCTCTTGTACTTATATCCTGAGTACTTAATATAGTGCCTAGTTTATAATAGATGCTTAATGCTAGTTAATTTTCAATGGTCTGTACCAGATCATGCAATAGTTTATAAAATGTTGAACAAGGACTTTATCTATATCAGTAAATAGAAAGCAATTAATTGCAAGAAATGTTTAGAATTACAGGGCATGAGTTGGAATCTAATTAGATCTTTAATCTAAGTGAGAGTGAGGAATTAGGGTAACACTGAGGCTATGAACTTGGGTACCTGGAAGGATGGTGGTACTCATGAAAATTATGGGGACATTCAAAAAATAAAGAGTTCTGTTTTGAATACATTGCATTTGAGATGTCTATGGGGCATTCATTTTGAAATGTCAACTGAGCAGTTGGTAATGCAGGCTGACTGGATCTCAGGAGACACAATAGGGCTGATCTGCAGATCATCTGCATAAAGATGATAATTGAAATCAAAGGAGTTTATGAGATAAACAAGTGAGAGATTTTATAGAGAAAATATATCTAGGACAGAAACTTTGGATATACCACAGTTAGTGGGGATATAAAATGGATTATGATCTGGCAAAGGGGACTGAGTGTTAACTAGCAATCATGTACGAAGAAAATCAAGAAAGAACTATGTCACAAATAAAACATACACACGTGATTGTCTAGAAGAGAGTATTCCAGAGGAGAGGATGATCAATACTACAGATAAGTCAAGAAAGATGAGGAATAAGTAGAGATTATAAAGTTTGACAACTAAAAGACCATTAGTACCTTTGAATAAAAGTTTAAATTGACTGATGAAGTAGGGAGGCAAATTGTATAAAGTTTAGGTGAAAGAAAGTGTGGGTGATGATTTATAAAGAGTTTTTTTTTTCAAGAAATTTGGGTGAAAATGGAGGAAAGAATTATGCATACGACTTAAACAACATCAAAATAGTCTAGAATTATTTAAGAAGAGGGAAAACATCAATACCTATGGTGATCAGGGGAAAAATTCCAAAAGGTGGTAGAACTAAAGGGCAAAATAGAAACTGAATGAATCCATTGATCACCTCTTGAAAGAGAACCCAAAATGAAAACTTCCAGCAACAGTATAGCTAAAACTCAAGAGTTTCCAGCTCAAGGAGAAAATATTGAAAGCACAGACAGTAGGAAACAATTTAAATATCATGAGTCACAGTGAGCATAACATGAAATTGAGCAATTTTTACATTAAAGGATTAGAGGGCTTAGAATATGATATTCCATAGTGCAAAGAAGCTAAGATTACAATCAAGATATACCTACCCAGAAAAACTGAGTGTAATCCTTCAGTAGAAAAAATAGATGTAAGAGGGAATACTATATATACTGAATTGGGTATAGAAATCTATCTTACTCCACAGGAAAGTAGGAGGTGAAGAGCATAAGACAAGAGTCGGGGCTGAAAGGTGGGGAGATTGGGGGAGATAGAAGCAAAACACTTTTGGGGATGGACAGGGTGAAAGGTGAGAGTAGATAAACAAGGGGAAAATAGGGATGATGGAAATAAACAACGAGTAACAATAACTATGGAAAAATAATTTCCCATTAAGTTTCTCTGATAAAGGGCTCCTTTCTCAAATATATAGAGAACTGGGTCACATTTATAAAAAGAGCCATCCCTTAATTGATCATTTGTCAAAGGATATAAACAGGCAGTTTTCAAAGAAAGTTATCTATAATCATATGAAAAAAGCTCTAAATTACTATGGCATTGAAATGCAGAATGAAGCAGACATTTTCTTTTTTTCCTTGTTTTGTTTTTTTCTTTCTTATGTTTTTTTTTTACCATTTGTTAATTTTTTTTTATGCAACATGACTAATGTGAAAATGTGTTTAATAGGAATGTATGTATAGAATCCATATCAGATTGCAAGCCATTTCGGGGAGGGACCAGGGAGGAAGAGGGAGAAAATTTAAAACTTAATGGAAGTGAATGTTGAAAAATAAAAACAAGTAATTTAATAAAAACAATTTCCCTCAATATGATTGTGAGCATCAAGTGAGATAATATTTTAAAGCACTTTGAAATGCTAGTTATTAAATATTACCCATATAAATACAGATATGTTTTTAATGAACTCTGTTTTTACACTTTCCAATCACCTATTTTTGTGCAGAGGAAATAGAGTAGTGAAGGTCTGAGATTCAGTGCCTTATGAAAAGATCAAGAAAGCACTGTGACTCTGGGATATAAGAAAAGCTTTTATATATAAACCATTTCAGTGATATTTGTTGAAATATCCATCAAGAAACAAATGCCCATAAGAGTCTTCCAATCTTACTGCTAAAAAAATATGATCTTGTTCTAGCAGGTCCTCTACAATTAATAATTTAGTGTGGCTAAAGCATTCTGCACTCCATAAAGTGGTTAAATTTTAACAACATAGACTGGAACATTTACCTATGACCTAAAACTAAAAAGAGAACACTTTATTTAAATATTTTAACAGAGAAAAAATAGAGTTGGAATCTGAGTGATTATATTTATTAAACTTAATACAAAATTGCCAAGTGTTCTACAAATAGAGTATAGTAGAAAATGGTTCTTTAGCCAATTTATGTAAACATGAACTAAGCAACACCATTGCTTAATCTAAAAAAAAAGCTTACATTAAAATAGATTTTAATAGGATAAAATTCATTTTTCAAGATTCATCATAGCACTTTTAAATTTTAGAAGTACTTATCCCTTAGATCACCCTAAAATAATATTGCTTACAACATTTATGTCAAAAGTATAATCAAAATTGTTTCTCTCCCTGCCCTTTCCCCTTCTTGCCTGCCATCCCTTTCCCAAGAACATTCTCCATGGATGGGACTTGAGCTGGGTCTCTTTCAGAATAACAGATAATGACTTTGCAGCTAGACCCTTTTTTGTTTGCATTTGTCTTGACCCTTTCCCGTGTGCCATGTGTACAGCCTCAGGGCTGAATGGCTTGGCCCTTTAGGATGATATTGTGAACCTTATATGGTCTTTCAAGGTCTCTATAAAGGCTAAACAGCTAGAGGACTGTTTAAAGAGATAATTACTCACCAAGGCAGCCAGTATAGGTGGTCAAGCCTCCCTTTGAGGACTAAAGAAGAGGCTCTTTTCTCTCTCCTAGCCAGAAAGAGACAGTAACCTTCTTATATATGGCAAAATAAGATTATGACTAGACCTCAACATTATAACTGCCTCTTGTGCTTTGGGTGTCTTTCTTAAATACAGGTGCCAATGTAGAAACTGAGATGAACATCTCTAACCTTGGAGGCAAACTTATGATTCTGAGAGGTTAGAAAATCCTGAATCCCTCAGTTGGAGCTCACTGGAAACATGAAGAGTTTTTGCATTAGAGATGATTGCCAGGAAAAGGATAAGACAAAAAATGTCACTTAGATGGCCAGAAGACAAGAGCCTCAAAAGAAATACTTACACAGAATTTAGATGAAAGTGAAATGACAGTTCAGCAACCTCACAAAAATTTCATATTTTGATGTTTTAAATATGAGCCTTCCAATGGAGTATAACAGTACTCATGACCACTGCCACTGTGTGTTTAAGAACTTGTTAATGCAAACATTTGAGCTCTTTTGTGTCTAGGAGAAATGTCTTATATCTCATTCATACTCACCTGGCACTTGTCTATTTTGTTCTTGAACCTCCTTTTTTGAAAACATTATAAACATTAGCCAAAGCTAGACTTCAACTGATTTTCCCTGTATCTCTAGGGTAAGGATATAAAGAACCAGATTTTGACTCCCTTCTATTAAGTTACTTGAGAACTGAACCTGGCCTCTATGAATGGACCTTTAACTGAGATGGACCCCATTATTTGGAGAGGGACATCATTCAAGTTTGCTAAACATAGTGGTATCTGTTTTGTTCTTTCTTTTTTCCATAATAATCATGTTGCAACACACACACATGCACGTGGGCATGTGCATGCACACACACACACACACACACACACACAAACACACTCACAAACAAACAAAAAGCAATAAAAATAAATCTATGCTTCAATCTACCCTGAGACTATCAGTTCTCTCTCTGTAGTTGGATAGCATTTTTCATAATGGGAATTTTGGAAATATCTTGGATCCTTGTATTGATCAGAATAGCTGACTCTTTCACAGTTGAACATTGTTAAAATATTGCTTGCAATGTGTACAAATGCTCTCCTGGTTCTGCTCACTTCGTTTTGCATGAGTTCATAAAAGTCTCCCAAGGTTTCATTTCTTTTTTTTTTTTTTCCAGGTTTCAGTGGACTTTATTGGAGCGTGCCAGAGGGCCCGAGCCGGGCCAAGCGGCCATGATCGCGGGTGCAGGGCAGGTGCGGAGCGGGGAGCGTGTGTGGTCCCGAGGCGGCGATGGGGCCGCCCCTTCACTCCTTCTTCTTGTAGCTGCCCAGGTGGGACAGGATGCAGCCGGCGGGCAGCAGCAGGCACAGGAAGCTGGCAGTCATGCTGATGGCCTTGTCCAGCAGACTCAGCTCCTCCCGGGCCGGCCGCGCGTGCAGGGGCGCCCGGGGCACGCGCAGGAGACCGCGGGCGGGGCGCATCAGGCCGCTCAGCAGGCGAGGGGCCAGCGCGGACATGGCGGTGTCGGGGCGCGGACTCGGACGGGAAGAAGCCGGGACGCGGGTGCAGGAGCCAGGCCAAGGTCGCCCAGAAGGAACAACTGCAGCGGCCGGACAAGGTTTCATTTCTTATAGCACAATAGAATTCATCACAGCCGTATACTACAGTTGTTTAGCCTTTCCCAATTGGTGGGCATCCCCTCAATTTACAGTTCTTTGCTACCACAAAAAGAGCTGTTTTAAATATTTTTGGCAGATAGTAGGGGCAGAGTATAGAGCACTGGACCTGGAAGCAGGAAGAACTGGGTTCAGAACTGACCTTAGACACTTACTGGCTGTTACCCTTGGCAAGTCATGTAGCTCTGTTTGCCTCAGTTTCTTCATGTATAAGATGATCTAGAAAAGGAAATGGGAAACCACTCCATTATCTTTGTCAAGAAAATCCCATATGGGGTCATGAAGAGTTAGACATGACTGAAAAGTGACTGAACGACAACAAAAATAAATATTTTTGAACATGTTGATCCCTTTCACTTTTCTTTGCTATCCTCAGGATACATACCTAATACTGGTATTGCTCCATCAAAGGGTATATAGTTTTATAGGTCTTTGGTCATAGTTCCAAATTGTTCTCCAGAATGGTTGGATCAGTTTGCAACTTTACCAGGAGCATATTACTGTCTCAGTTTTTCATCATCCCTCCAACATTTGTCATTTTTTGGTCATATTAGCCAATTTGATAGATGTGAGGTGGTATTTCAGAGTTGCTTTAATTTAATTGCATTTTTCTAATCAATAGTGATTTGAAACACTTTTTCATATGACCATTGATAACTTTGATTTTTTTTCTTCCTGTCCATATCTTTTGAATATTTAAAGAATGGCCCTTATTTTTTTATAAATTTTGTTCAGTTCCCTATGTATTTGAGAAATGAAGCCTTTGTCAAAGAAATTTACTTTTCTAATTTCATGTAACAAAAATTATCCTTTTTTTACTTTCTCTGATCCACTTTATTGGTCATAAATTCTTTCCTTTTCCATAGATCTTACTGTTATTTCTTTTTCAAAGCTCCTCTGATTTTCTAATGACATTACCCTTTATGTCTAAATCGTTTACCTGTTTTGATCTTATTTTGATATACGATGTGAGATGTTGACTTTTGCCTAGTTTCTGCCAATCTGTTTTTTTGTTTTCCTAGTAATTTTTTGTCAAATGATGAGTTCTCAACTAATTTCCTTAACAATTAAAGTCCTTGCAAGTTTTTAGATCAATATCTGCTATGTAAAATGAAGTATACTGGTGCTATCATTCTATGGATTATTCTAGGAAAAAGATTTAGCCTTTTTATTTTTGTTGTTGTTCACTTCTTTCTCCTTACTCTCTTCTTAAGTAATCAATTGTTTAGCCTTTCCCAATTGGTGGGCATCCCCTCAATTTACAGTCCTTTGCTACCACAAAAAGAGCTGTTTTAAATAAATAAATAAAAAGGCTAAACGATTAACCCCTGTGGGCTATGTGAATGTATGTGTTTATATAGGTATTTTATATACCTCTATTAACACTACTATGCAAAGAATTCCTAGAACTTTTCTTGACTCATAAGCTCTAATACTACATTTCCAATTGTTGATTAAGTCTCTCCACTTGTATGTACATCTGAAAGTCCAACCCCTTCAAAACTTTGGGGGATCCATGATCTCATTAATGTGGGCACTTTCCAATGATGCATATCACAATTTATCCAGCTCATCTTACCCCATAAAACTTAAGTCCATGACTTCTTAAAACCCTTTAAAGGGAATATAACTATTATGTTTGGCTACATAGAGGTTCCTCTTGATCTCTTTTTGACACAATGTTGGTTCAACTAAGCATATGGCATCAGTTAACTTTTATTCTCACAACATAGCTAACCTACTTCCATTCATAGTCATACACTTATATGATCATATATTTTATGCCTCTTTTCCTCAATAAATCTGAGGAATTTATGTTTTCTCACACATATCCTGTCATCTCTACATTGTCACTTAGTTTCACTTTCCATGTCTGCTGACTTCTTCTCTATCATCTACAAACATGCTAATGTTTCCCTCATCTGGGAAAAAAAAATCTTCATTTAATCCTTCCATCACTACTAAATATTTTGTCTGTCCTTTGTAGTTAAACTCCTTAAATAGTCTATCTGCAATGGATAACTCCATTTTTCTCAACTCTTACTATCTTTTTAATATTTAAAATACAGCTTTCAAATTTATCATTCCAGTGAATCTGACTTCTCCAAAGTTTCCAATGGTCTCTTAGTTATCAAACTCAACATTGTTTTTTTTCCCTCAATCTTTATTTTCCTCAACTTCTCTGCAGCCTTTGGAACTTCTGATCACTTACTCCTCTTTGATACTCTCTTCTCTCTAGTTTTTTTTAGGACTTCACCTTCTCCTAGATTTTCTTCTATGTATATTACTACTTCTCTCTTTTCTCTCCTGAATCCTCATCCAGGCTGTGCCCTCTAATTGTAGGTGTCCATAGGGTTCTGTCCTTGCCACTTTCTCTTCTCTGTCTATACTACTTCCCTCATCAGCTCTCATTAATTAACTTCTCAAATCTAGTTATTCTGCCCCAACCTCTCTGCTGACCTCCAGTCTCACAACTCCAACTACCTTTCAGGTTTATCAAACTGGAAATCTAGTAGACATCTTCAACTGAAGTGGCAGTTAAGTTCCCATAGTGCTAGCTCCTACACAAGGCCTCTCACAAGGCCCCTCAGAAGGCCCCAGGAACCTAGCGTAAAGGTATGACCGTTGTGAAACCTCACCCTTCACCTGTGTTGTAACCAAGATGTAACTAAAACAAAGAACTGCCCTATTAGCTTGCAGCCCCCCCTTAGTTTACATCCCTATGTAGCAACAGTTGCCTTGCTGACCATTGTTTGTTTCAGGAAGTACTTTTTACTGTATAAAAGCTTGCTGGACAGACTCCTCAGTGCTGCCTCCCCTTTTGGGGATAGCCGCTGGCTTAATAAAAGCACTCCCCAAAATATGAATTGGCTATGTCATCTGGTATCTGCATTAATTGTCCATTACACAACAAAATATGTCCAAATTGAAACTCATTATCTTTTCTCCCAAAACCTCTCCTACAGTACCTTTCCTATCACTTTAGCAGGCAAAACTATCTTTCTAGTCCCTCACACTTGTAACCTAGAAGTCAATAGAGACCACTCATTCTCACCTGCCCCCCTCCCCATATTCAATCTCTTGCCAAGTTTTGTCAATTTCACCTTTACAAGTCTTTTTGAATATTCTTCCTTCTCTCCTCTGACGCAGCCTCCACTCCAATCCAAACCCTCATCACCTCATGCCTGATTATTGCAACAGAATGCTGGTATATCTATTTGCTATTCCAATCCATCCTCCATTCAATCACTAACATGATTTTCCTAAAGTACAGATCCAACAATCTCTCTGTCTCTGTCTCTATCTCTCTGTCTCTCTCTCTGAATTTCTCTCTCTCTCTCTCTCTCTCTCTCACACACACACACACACACACACACATCCACACCCCTCAGTTAATTATAGTGAATCCCTAAAGCCTCTGGAGTCAAATACTCAAAAATTCTCAATTTGTCATTTAAAACCTTTCATAGCCCCCTCCTACCCTTACAGTCTTCTTATAATTTATTCCTTGCCACTCACTCTTAATGACTTGTAAAGGTAACAGGAATTTGAAGTTCTTTCCTGTGTCTTAATAAACCTAAAGGAATTTGAAGATCTTCCTTGATTTAAGATGTTCTCTGTCTCCTCATAGGCCAAATGTAATTACATGGAGCTTGTGGTGGGAGGAGTTTGCTGAAGTGTAGAATCCATAAAAGCTGGGAGTCAGAACTGTTATATCTGGAGGGAGGAGAGGACACACCCAAGGAGACAGCTAGGCTTCTGAGTGTTTGCTTTCCCCCTGCCGTGACAGCTAGGCTCATGAGTGTTTGTGGGAAGGTTGTGTTATGGTGTATTAACTTTTTTGTTGGTATGATGGATTCATATTTCTGGTTTTGGTATTCAGTTTCCTGGTATCTGAATAAATGTTTTTCTTCCATCTTCTGTACGGAGAGTCTGTTATATTTTGTGATTGAAAACTATGCCAGTATATTCATAGTTGCCATTGGCACTATGAATATTATGTTGGCACTACATGACTCTGGCCTCTTAAATGTTCTACAAGCAAGACACTCTTTCTCTCAGTTCTGGGCACTTTCTCTGACTGTCTAGCATGCCTGGAATGATTTCCTTCATCTCCACCTACTGCTTTCCTGGACATCACTTAAACATCAATCAAAATCCTATCTTCTGTAGGAAGACTTTTCCAACTGCTTTGAATTCTACTTCCTTCCTTCTGTTATTTCCTATTTATCTTGTATGTAACTTTTTAGTACATATTTCTTTGCTATAAATTCTGCAAGGCAGAGACTTTCTTTTGCCTCTTATTGTATCTCCAAGCACTTAGCATAGTGCCTGACATATATTAAGCACTTAATAAATATTGATTGATTATTGGCCATCTAGTTCAAGTCAAGCCTTAAAAAGAATGCTCTTTACAACATAAACTGACCATTTAGCCTTTATTTAAAGATGTCTAGAGGAAAGGGCACACATTCCAGGGAACATAATGAGTACTGCATCCTAAAGTTTCCTTGCGCATGTCCTTTGGGTATCCTACCAAGGTTTATGTTAAATAGGTTTTGCATCCAATGAATCTTGCTATGTATAAGATAATATTTCCCATAATATTTCATATTCCTCTGTTAGAATTTGCAAATGAGTTTATATTTTAAACCCAAGTTGCTCTTGATTACCATGTTATTCTGCTTGGAAAACAGAGAAAATGATGCCTGGCTAACAGCATTTCTAATTCTATAATTTGTTATATATATATATATATATATATATATATATATATATATATATATATATATATATATATATATATATATATATATATATATATATATATATATATGAAAATGAAGGACCTCATGTTCCTATATATAGGGAAAAATCATAAAACCAATAAGACCTAGGTATGTGATTTTTAAACAAATCTCATTATTGATAACATTCATGGTATTATTTATAGATGAGGAGAAAGATTTCACTAGTTTTGATTTTCCCATTGTTGTTGTTCATTCATTACAGTCATGACCGACTCTTCATGACCTCATTTAGTATTTTCTTGGCAAAGATACTGGGGTGATTTGCCATTTCCTTCTATAGCTCATTTTATAGATGAGGAAATGGAGGCAGAGTTAAGAGACTTGCCCAGGGTCACAAAGTGGTCTATCCATTGTATCACCTAGTTGCCCTTATTTTTTCCAGTAGACTCAAAAAAAAAAAAAGATTTTTGAAATTAAGATTCCAAACTTTGGCATTTGTTTTTCTTCAAAATGCACAACCATTTTTGCTCCTTGGGGAAAAATAGTGAAGAATAGAGCAAATAAAGGGTTAATAGTTCTAAAAATGTTTATCACATCATCAGGCCCACAAGACAGTTTTAATATATATTATTGTATTGAATGAACTTTCAGAAGAATAATGTCTGAAGACATCCCCCAAATACAGAAGCAATTGAAAGAAGGGTTTGAAAAATTATTTCAACTTTTTAGTCACCAGGATATAAAATAACAAAATGTAAGTGCTTGTATCAAATGTGATAACTTTCATATTACAAGGTAGTAAATTGCATTGAATTTTCTACTGAAAATTGCAAATTGTTGTTGGAGTCTTATTTCTCCCAATATTCAGTAAGAACTGAAAACTTATTTTCTCTTTGCAGTGAATCAAAAATTGAAGGGGAAACATATTCCCAAGGTGATGAAAGAGATTCTTTTTAAAAATTAAATACAGATATAAAGGAGCAAGAGGAACATTACCAAGTTGGAAGTAATGTCAGTTGGAGAAGTTTTCAGATTAAACTAAATCAACTACAAATCTAAATTGACTGGCGGTTTGTGCTGAACAACTGTCCTAGGCCATTCATTTGTATACTTTATATCTAGTGTATGTTGCAACAACTGGTATTTTATATTAAAAGAAAGGACATCTAAGGTTTAGACATGCATCCCTGAAAAACATTTCAATTTTCTGTGTCTGTAAGTGAAGCTGCCAGCTAAGTATTATGTTATTATTGAAATATTATCCTTCTTGGGCTAGTTTATTCTTATGATCATTTTCGCTGCAATTTCCAGTAAATATGTTATATAATGGCTTCTTCAGTTTAAAGCTGATTGAAATTCTTCTGTTGTAATTTCATTACTTCATTTGAGACCCATTGTTAAGCCTGTTACTTTTATATACATACAACTCAGGATCCTCTGGGCTATTACATTTTGAGTCATGTAAGGCTCTTAGGCTTTGTTAATTAATTCTCCCCTAGTACAAGTAATTGTCTTTGAATTCAACCCCTAAGTGAAAATCAGCCCAAATTTGAATGCATCTGTGGAAGATCAATCAGTTAATAAACATTCATTAAGAACCTACTATGTGTCATTGTGCTAAGCATTAAGGGATACAATGAAAAGCATGAGACAGTCTCTGCTCTTAAGGAGTTCACAGTCTAATGAGTGAGACAATATCCATATAACTAACTGTATAAACAAGCTATATATAATATAAATTGGGATAATCAAGAAAGAGAAGGCACTAGAAAAAAGAGGATCAGGAAAGGCTTTCTACAGAAAGTGGAATTTTAGCTGGGACTTGAAGAAAGCCAGGGAAGCTAGGAGGTAGAGATGAAGGGGGAAAGCTTTCCATGCATGGGAAACAAGACTATGATGCCAGAGTCAGAAAACTGAGTGTTTTATTCAAGGGACAGCAAAGAGAACAAGGGTCACTGGACCACAGAGTGTGCTGGGTAGGGTATGAAGAGGTGTAAGCTGCAAGAGACTTGTGCCTGTCAGACCAAATAGTAGGCTATTTCAATAGTCTAAGCATAATGTGATGAGGACATGAACTAGGGTGGTACCAATGTTAGGAGAGAGAAAGGGATATTTGTGAGAGAAGTTATGAAAGTAAAGTCAATAGGTGTTGACATCAGATTGGAAAGGCAAAGGGATACACCAGTGAGAAAGAGTGAGGATTCAAGAATGATACCTATATACCCAAATAGCATTCATAGATAAGTACAGCTACTCTTCAATTTAAATAACTAGCAATGTTGCTTCTGTGTTATTAACACCTAAATAAAAATATCAAAATGTATATATGCATTCTATATAGAACCATATATTTGAGATAAGTATTTCCTAAAGATTGGGTTGGAAACTTCTAGTTAATCCTGTTGCTTTGTATCAGACAACAAACATTAAGTGCTTATTAAATGCAAGGAATTGTATTAGGTATTGGAATACAGAGACAAAAATGAAACTGTTCCTTCCCTCAAGAAGATTATATTCCATTAGAAGTGTTGCAGAGAGCACAGCCAAGATAGTGGAGTAAAGGCAGGAACTTGCTTGAGCTCTCCCCAAACCCCTCCAAATAAGTGTAAAAATGATTCTAAAAGAATTCTAGGACTACTGCAAAACCCAAAAAATGGTAGAATGAAACAAATTTCCAGCCCAAGACACCCTGGAAAGTCAACAGGAAAGGCCAATTGCACCAGACTGGGATAGAAGCACAGTCCAGTACTGGCCATGTGGCACAGAACAGCCAAAGCAGACCTCAGGCAGCTGTGGCAGTTTCCAGATTTTTTAACCCACAAATGCCAAAGCCACTTAGAAGGTCAGTGTGAAAGGTCTGTCCAGGCCTGGGTGACAGAGGAGTATGTCTGGCCCCAGCCCCAGGGAGGCAGAGGTCATAGTAGAGGTGACAGTGGCATCATTACTGGCTATTCCAGGAGTTCTTGGTCCACAGATGGTGGGGGGATACAGCAACTAATCAGAAGGGGACTACAGGGATCTCTTTGCAGGCACTGAAGCAGAGTTATCTTGCTTTGCTCTGCTTGCATCTGGGTCACAGTCCTGGGTGGCAGTCCTGCGGTGAGGAGGAGTGCTGGTGTGGTTGTGCTTGTAGCTGTGGTGAAGAGGAAATCCTCCTTGTAGTTCCAAGGTAGAAAAGAGTTCTTGTGGTCACTCACAGAGCAGAGCACATGCCAGCAAAGGGGTAAACCTTTCCTTTCATTGTACCACTTTGGGAGAATTGAAAATGTATAGGCTCCTAGAAGTATCTCTGAAAAAAAGCTACATAAAACTCTTGAAGTATAACCTTCACTCTGGAAGCAGACTCTTACCATAAGAAAGAGTCAAGTATTTGACTGAGAAAATGAGCCAAGAGCATAAACTTTCAGACTATAGAATCTTACTTTGGTGACAAAGAAGGTCAAAACATATAACTAGAAGAAGACAACAAAGTCAAAGCTCCTATATTAAAGGCCTCCAAGAAAAAAATATGAGTTGGTTATGGGCCATGGAAGAGCTCAAATAGGATTTTGAAAATGAGGTAAGGAAAATAGAGAAAAAATTGGGAAGAGAAATGAGAGTGTTTAGCACCAAGTACCCCAAAATCCCTAGGGTGGCTGCCAACTCGGGTTTTTAGATATGCTTTTCTAAAGGAAAGCAACACAAAATGGCTTAACAAGCTTACTTTAATCAATCAAACATAGAGATAAATCAAACATTTACCTAGTTCAGGTGGAAAAGGTCAGCACTCCGAACTTCAAAGTATACAGATAGAATTTACAAGACAGAGAAACAAACAGATCAAGCAGACAGGCTTCTAAACTGTCCAACCATTATATCAATACCAAATCACAGTTACCAGAGAGGGAAGCATCAACATCTGGGTTTTCAAAGCCGGGGGCCTCTCAACCTCTGCCTAGAGTCTCATCTGGTCAAATCACACAACACTTCTCAAAGTAAGCCCCAAAGCAAAGCCTCACATCAGGGATTATATAGCCTTCTCCTGGCTCAGAGAATGTAACCACCTTCTTGACCCACTGCCCAATCACACAGCATCAAGGTGTAGGCATTCCTGAAAACCAAGCCTCCTGCCATAGGCTCCATATGACCACATTCAGCGTATTAGGGGGCAGAGTATATTTTCAAATGAAGGAAGGTTCTCAAAGTCTCTTAAGCCCATCAAAGGGCCTAGGGGCAGGGAAGATCTTTAAATTTGCATTTCCATTACAGAGTGATCTAAGAACATCTGGAAAAA
Organism: Gymnobelideus leadbeateri; assembly: GCA_011680675.1. Taxonomy (NCBI): domain Eukaryota; kingdom Metazoa; phylum Chordata; class Mammalia; order Diprotodontia; family Petauridae; genus Gymnobelideus; species Gymnobelideus leadbeateri. The sequence goes on along the minus strand of WOXC01005042.1, from coordinate 344,140 downwards.
CAAGTCAACAACTTCCTGGAGACCCAGAAAATACTGAAGAAAATAACATCTTAAAAATAGACTAACTCAAATAGCAAAAGAAGCCCAAGAAGCCAATGAGAAGAATGCCTTAAAAAACAGATTCGGTCTGATGGAAAAAGAACTTCAAAAACTCACTGAAGAAAATAATTCCTTAAAAATTAGAATAGAGCAAGTGGAAGCTAATCACTCTATGAAATCAAGAAACTATAAATCAGAGCAAAAGAATGAAAAAAAAATCAAAGATGATGTGAACTATCTCATTGGGGGGAAAAAACCGACCTTCAAAGTAGATCCAGGAGAGATAATATAAAAATTATTTGACTGGGGTGGGGGGCAGAGACAAGATGGTGGAGTAGAAACAGTGCGTCCAAGGCACTCTCCCCCCAGATCACCTCCAAACTATGTAAAAGGGGCCTCTGAACAACTTCTGGAGCCCCAGCACCCACAGAATGACACAGAGAAGAAAACCTCCAGCTGAGGACAGCCCAGCAATCCTGCAGGAAGGACCAGAGCAGCACCCTGGGAGCCGGCAGCACAGAGTGAAGCACATGGAGAGCTGAGCCCAGGTCTGCTTGAGCCACAGTTTTAGCCCCAGGCCGGCAGGGCCAGCAGCTGGCTGGAGGGAACCCAGGACACCAGCAGCTGTGGTGATTCCAGAATTATCAACTCAGATATGCCTAGGACAAAGTGAGAGGTTAGTGCCATAGGGACTTTGGGAGCAGGATTTGGGGAACACGTCAGTTTCCTCCCCTGGGGGCTAGAAGCCACTGAGGAGACACGCCATTTTGTAGTTTTCAGTGGCAGGTCCAGCTCCTGGCCTGTGAACTGTAGGGAGATCCATCGATCAATCTTGGGGGTTAATCGCTCTTGCTTTAGCCTCCCTGGATCTGGATTGTGATCTGGGTGGGGGGAGGTCTGGGGTGGGTATCCAGCTTTCCAGAAAGCTGTGAAGACCCCAAAGTTTGGGACGAAAGCTCCCCTGTCTGGTGGCATAGTCCTACTGTGGCAACAAGCCCAAAAGTCAAGTAATTAAGTGGCAACATGTCCAGGCAAAGGAAACAAAATAAACAGAAAAATGCAACCTTAGACTCCTATTTTGGGGGCAAAGAGGATCTAAGCAGGGAAAAGGAGGAGTATTGTGAGGTCAGAAATCTTGCTCCAAAAGCCCCAAATGAAAATATGACCGGGTTACAGTCCATAGAGGACCTTAAGAAGGACTTTAAAAATCAAGTAAGAGAAGTGGAGGAAAAATTGGAAAGAGAAATGAGAAGGATGCAGGAAAAGTATGAAATGAGGGTCAACAGCCTGACTGAGGAAAACAACACCTTAAAAAATAGACTAACTCAAATGGCAAAGGAGGCCCAAAAGGGCAATGAGGAGAAGAATGCCTTAAAAAGTCGAATTTTCCAGATGGAAAAAGAATCTCAAAATTTCACTGAGGATATTCATTCCTTCAGAGTTAGACTGGAGCAAATGGAAGGTAATGACTTTATGAGAAATCAAGATGCTGTTAAGCAGATCCAAACAAATGAAAGAATAGAAGGCAATGTGAAATATCTCATGGGAAAAACCACTGACCTGGAGAATCGATCCAGGAGAGACAATTTAAAAATTATTGGATTACCCGAAAGCCATGATCAAAGAAAGAAGCTAGAAATCACCCTTCAAGAAATTCTCAAGGAAAATTGCCCTATTGTTTTAGATCCAGAGGGCAAAATAGAGGTTGAAAGAATCCACAGACCACCTCCCAGAAAAGATCCCCAAAAGAAAACTCCCAGGAATATTATAGCCAGGTTCCAGAATCCCCAGATCAAGGAGAAAATACTCCAAGCAGCCAGGAAGAAACAATTTCAATATTGTGGAAACACAATCAGAATAGCCCAGGACCTGGCAGCTTCTACACTGAGGGATCGAAGGGCATGGAATATGATATTCCAGAGGGCAAAAGAGATGGGAATGAACCCAAGGGGCACCTACCCAGCAAAACTGAGTATTTTGTTTCAGGGGAAAATATGGTCATTCAGTGGAAAAGAGGACTTTCAAGCATTCTTGAGGAAAAAGCCAGAGTTGAATAGAAAATTTGACATCCAGACACAAGAAGCAAGAGATGCCTGAGAAGGTAATCAGGGAAAAGAAATCAAAAGGAACTTATCAAAGTTGACCTATTTACATTCCTACATGGAAAAATAATAACTGTGACTGATGAAACCTTTCTCAGTATGAAAATAATGGAAGAAGGGTGTATGGTCATATGAATACATATGTGAATGTGTGTATATATGTTTACAGTTATACATGGAGAGAGGACATAGGTTGAATTTGTTGGGAAGGAATGATACTTAAGGGGTGAAATTATGAGGTGAGAGAGGAAAGTGGCAAGAGGAGATGGGGAGAGACAGGGTAGGGTAAACTATCTCATGTAGAAGAAGCAAGTGGAAGTGGCTGCAGGGGAGGGGAAGAATAGGAAGGCAAAAAGGCAAAACCACATTCTCATTGAATTTGGTTCAGGGAGAGAATGACATACATAGTAAATTGGATATCTCAACCTGCAGCAGGATAGGGGGAAGGGGGATGAGAGGAGGGATGATGGATGGGAGGGCATCCTTGGGGGGAGGTGAGGTTGGATGTACCCACTATAGAAGAGGGACAGGATCAATTAGGGAATGGAGCAGGTGGGGGTGGGATGGGTTGGAGGGAATTATAAGCATCCTTGTCCAATATATCTACTATGGTTATATTTTGCGTAGCTATAGATGTACAACACATACTGAATTACTTATCTCCCCAGAGGGAATGGGTGGCAAAGGAGGAAGGGAATGGATCTGAAATTCAAGGTCTTAAAATTAAACGTTTCAAATATATATAAATACTATTATCAATACTCTTTTGCATGTAATTGGGAGATAAGATGTGCAGGCATTGGGGCACAGAGATTCACCTTGCTCGAATGGAAAAGTCGAAGGGGGTATGGGAGAAGATATGGGAGAGAGCATATTGGAGAAAGGGATATCTTGTGGAACTGCTGTTCTGGGATGGTGGGTAGGGGAAAAACAGGGAAAAAATTGTAACTCAAAATATGGAGGAAATGAATGATGTAAACCAGAAGTTAATAAAGCATTTGTTTAATTAAAAAAAATTATTTCACTACCTGAAAGCTATTATCTAAAAAAGAGCCTACACATCATATTTCAAGAAATTATCAAAGAAAACTGCCCTGGTATTCTAGAACCAGAGGGTAAAATAGACATTGAAAGAATCCACTGATCACTTCCTGAAAGACATCCCAAAAGGAAAACTCCTAGAAATATTGTAGCCAAATTCTAGATTTCCCTGGTCAAGGAGAAATATTTCAGGCAGTCAGAAAGAAACAATTCAAGTACTGTGGAAACACAATCAGAATAACAGAAGATTTAGCAGTTTCTACATTAAGGGACAGGAGGGTCTAGAATATGATATTCTGGAGGTCAAAGGAACTAGGATTGAAACCAAGAATCAGTTACCCAGCAAAATCAAGTTTAATTTTTCAGGGGAAAAATGGGTATCCAGTGAAATAGAGGACTTTCAAGCATTCTTGATAAAAAGACCAGAGCTGCTGAATATAAAATTTATATTAAGGAATGATATATAAAAAATAAAATTAAGCTATTAGAGAGGAATGTACTGTGAAAAGGAAGAAGGTAGAGGTAGAATGGGGCAAATTATCTCACATAAAAAAGTCAAGAAAAAACTTTTACATTGGAGGGATGGGGTGGGGGAGGTGAGAGAGAATGAGAAAAACTTACTCCCATCAGATTTGGCTTAAGGAGGTAAAATAACATGCACACTCAATTGGGTATGGAAATCTATATTACCCTACAGGAAGGTAGGGGGGAAGGGGATAAGTGAGGGGGTGGTGATAGAAAGGAAGGAAGATTGGGGGAGGAAAGCAAACACTTTTGAAAAGGGTCAAGATCAAAGGAGAGAATAAAATAAAGGGGGGAAGAATAGGATGTAGGGAATTATGGTTAGTCTTTAACATGACTATAATGGAAGTGTTTTGCATATCTACACATGTATAACCTCTATCAAATTGTTTGCCTTTTCAATTAGGGTGGGTGGGGAAGGAAGAAGGGAGAGAATTTGAAACTCAAAGTTTTAAAAACAAAAGTAAAAAATTGTTTTTACATGCAACTGGGAAATAAGATATACAAGCAATGAAGTACAGAATTTTATCTTACCCTATAAGAAAGTGGGAAAGAAGGGGATAAGGGGTGTGGTGTGATAGAATCGTGGGCAGACTAGGGGGAGGGGTAATCAGAATGCATGCCATCTTGGGGTAGGGAAAGGGATAAATGGGGTGAAAATTTGGAACACAAAGTCTTGTGGAAATGAATGTTGAAAACTAAATACAAATTAATTAAAATAAATATAAAAAAAGAAAATGAATGTTGAAGAAAAAAGAATCACATTGTAGCTAATCTAAAAAGAAAGTGCCTGAATGTTTAATGAAGTAAAGTAGAAACTGTTACATGATATTTGCATTCATTTTAAAAATAATTTGTCTCTTGATATTTACGATGATGAAGAAAGTGTTGTAGAGAAACAAATTCAAATTTTGACAGGAGGGTAAAAGTGTGAGAAACTAGAGTGGGGCAAGGTATTACAAAGAAAGTGGTATGAAAACTTAGTCTTGAACAATTCTGAGACCAAGATGAGGAAAAATTAAACTGAAGTCATGGTATGTTATGATAATGTTTTTAAATCTGACCTCCGACACTTACTAGGTGGGTTACCCAGGGCCAGTTGCTTAATCTAAGTCAGGTTTGGTATATTTAATTGTGAAATTGGGATAATAATAGTACCAAGCTCCAAGATTTGTTTTGAGGATCAAATTAGGTAATAGTTATAAAATGGTTAGCACAGGTTCTGACAGAGTATATGTGCTCTCTCTCTGTCTTGCTGTCTCTCTCTTTTTCTCTTTCTCTGTCTCACTCTCTCTGTCTCTGTCTCTGTCTCTGTGTCTCTCTCTTTCTGTCTCTCTCTATATATGTATGTATGTATGTAAGTTTTTTGTTAATAATAATAAAATTATGTGAATACATAAGTTATATATAATACAACCAATCCTCACTTTTTATGGGGGTGCATTCCTGGAAAAAGAAACAAAAGTTAAAACATGAATATTGACAAACTGAAGTTATGGGAAATATGGGATTAAGTTCCTGTAACCTCCAAAAGTTGCAATCTTTTGCTAGAGATTGTGCATGTAAGAGGTGACTTAGCACATTCTGGAGTGGATTCATGAGCACTTTTATATATATTGTCCTCCTTTTCATGGATAAAGTAAATCATTGATTAGTTAATGCTAGGCTCATGGCCAATGATGGCTACAGACATTCTGGTGTGAAGCTTATCTAACACCTTTATTTTCTCAATAAGACACATTACTGACTTTACTTGCTTGGACTTGGAGCCCAAAGGACTTGCCCTACACTTTGGGGGCATAGCTAGAACACAAAACTAATTTTAAAGCAAAGAATGAAAACATGTAAGAAATGCACAAGGAACTCTTTAATCTACAATGGGATGGTGAGTAAGACAAGTGATGTATTTAATAGGATATCAGTTGCTCCACAAACTTAAATTTTTTTTCTCTACTGTGCAGAGACGTGAATGTGCATGGTTGTCAGTGCAACAGTGGAAAAGAACTTACCAATAAAATCATGCAAATGCTTGAAGTTCCAGAAATTAAACATGTGAATTTTAAGGATTAACCGTATGTAATATGTATTTATAAATAATACATAAAGTGTGAGTTTATATATACTATATGAATGGATATATTATAGATGATATATGAATTAATTACACATCATATATGAATATGTAAATATGCATACACATAAATATATCTTATAGAAACTATAAAATATGCACATATATACATATGTAGTATAGAAACTATAAAATTAGATATATAGGGTGAGTAGAAATATATAGATTAGGATTATACACAAGTTTTGAGCCTTAGTGACAGGAATCATTATAGTATTCTCAAAAGTAACAGATATTTCATAGAAGGGTGGGTTTAAGATAAAGATAAAGAAAAAATTTATAATTTGGACCTAATGAATTTGAGATGCTTATGAGAAACCTAGGTGGATAAGTCCAACAGAGAGAGTACTAGAGATGAGGAGAGAAACTAAGGCTGGATATACAGATCTGGGAATCATCTGTATAGTGATTTTACTTGAACTCATGCCAACTGATGAGATCACAAAGTGACAGTGTATAAAAAAGAAAGACAAAAGAGTTCAGGACAGAGAATTTGAGGATCCTCCCCCCCATAGTTATTAGGCATGAAGATTCAACAAAGGAGAATAAGAAAGAGTTGTCAACCATGTAAGACGAGAACCAAGAGAAAGTAAAGCCATGGAATTTCAGATGAGAAAAATATATCCAGTAGCAGGAAGCGACCAATTGTATCCAATGCTATGAATCAGTAAAGACAAATGAGAACTGAGAAGAGGTGTATAGATATGGTATTTAAGTTGTCATTGGTATCTTGGTAGAGAATCAATTGAATAATGAGAAAAGAGACCAGCTCCCAGAAGTTTAAGAAGAAAGTGAGAGGAGAGGAAGTGAAAGTTCCAAAGGTAGACAACTTTTTCAAGGAGTTTAGTTAAGAAAGGCAGAAAGAAAGAATAGTAAGCAAGCCTGGCAAGATATAGTGAGAGTTGTTTTTTTGGTTTTTTTTTTGTTTTTTTTTTAGTTTCAGCATTATATACATGTGTTCGTAGATAACAGGGAGTGAACAAATATGGAAACACTGATGATTAAAGAGAGTTTGGATGAAGTTGGGAGCAAATTGCTGCTGAAGACAGGAAGGAGTAGAACCAAGGCTATGTGGTGACACTGGAAAATAGAAGGGATACATTTTTTATCACTGACTGGAGTTACAGAGTGCTGTGGGCTGCTCAGTGTCCAGCACTTAGCATGATTCAGAGACGTGAATAAGAAATGACCAGGCCATGTGGGTAGCTCAAGGAAGAACCATGAACTCCATTTATTGATATTCAGGGAAAGGTTTTTATAGAGCAAAGAGACAAAGGATGGGAAGGAAGAGGAATCATTATCTTAGTCTATTGTATCCTGGAAGTAGCATGGTAATAAGGCCTATTGTTTCCTAGGTGCTATAGAGTCTTGGGCGGTCATCTCTTATCTTAGTCAGTTACATCTGAAAGGATGCTCTTGAGAGCTGGCCTCAAAGCCTAATGGCCAAGGCCACATCATCAAGAACATCTGCATAAGAACCAACTTCCTGCAAATGTTTTGGACAACTAAAGTTTTGGGGCAGAGCCTCTTAGCCTCAGAACTCAAATACCATCCTTATAAGTGTAACCCATATCAAAAGAACTCCAGAGCTGACTTAGTGAAAAGTTGCATCTTGAAGAGGTCTTTGTTGTTCAGGTCAACTGATATCAGGGTAATTATCTGAAGTCCTGGCTCAGGCCTCTTTGGCTCACCATAACAGAGGAAATGGTAGGAGTTAGTTTCAATGGGATATTTTTGTCAATGTGGGTCTTTAGTGCTTTAAGTATTTATTTTGTGTGTAGGGAATAAAGACCCATCATGTACCTGTTATACATTATACATTAGTATCTTTCTATTCCTACTTTGTGTGTGTGTGTGTGTGTGTTTTACTGTGTTTTTTTGGAGTGGGAAGGCAAGGCAGTAAGGGTTAAGTGACTTGCCCAAGGTCACACAGCTACTATGTCAAGTGTCTGAGGTCAGATTTGAACTCAGGTCCTCCTGATTCCAGGGCCAGTGCTCTATTCACTATGCCACCTAGCTGACCTGTTTGTCCTTTTTTGCCTAGATCCCAAGGGTTTCTAGTGAAGGATTCTAGTCAGAGAATGTGAGAAAAAGAATCTGACTCCTTTCTTTTGTAAAAAACAACACCAGGACTGAATGTGATCAGAATGCTAGCATAAAGAACTAGAAGACCCTTAGCAGGAGAGACAGAAAGCAAGCAACTCAGACCATCTAGACTCAGCAGCAATTACATGACGTCACATTTGGAAGAAATGAAGAAGTGGGGAATATCAATGTTAGCAATATGCTGTGACCGACTTATATGCACCTTACTTCTTTTCATTTCCCTCTGAGTCATCTTATGGATCAGTTGAATAGGTTTTCCATTTGAGTGCATGCTATTATCTGGACATTGCTGTATTCATTAAAAATTGAGCAAAACAAGTCTAATTATCCTTAGCAGATTTAAGTGAGCTTTTGCTTATTAAACATGGGTCTGTTTTCCTTTTATCCTTGTGTCTCCAGCACCTAGCATAGTGGTTGCCACATAATAGTCATTTAATAGATGTTTTATAATTGATAGATTTAAACAAATGAAAAGGAATAAAACCTGACAGAATATAATTCTCTATATTATCAGTCTTCTAAGCAACTAAACAAACAGTTTCAAGTCTTTTTTAAAATTTTTACACAATGTCTGGGATATAAAGCAGTAAATAATTATTTAATTATTGAATACTCTAAATTTGGGACATGACTATATTGCTTTAATCACAAACTTTGGTTTTGTGCACATATTGCAAGATGACTGAATGGTATCCCTAACCTGTCTGTTCATTTCTGTCACCTTCACAACTGATACTGATCACTCTGACCACGATGTGCAGTCAGTAATCTGTTTCTATCATTGAGAATCAGAAATAAAGGGATTAATTGTGGCATTGCCTATACATTTTGAAAGTACTGGTAATTTCAGTTACATCATGGGGAATGGTATTTGGCTCATTCAAAATTCCTGGTCTCTAGGTGGATTCAAAAGCTGCATCTCTTTCAGTTACCATAGAAACTCCTGATGACATTTTTCAGATTGCCCTAGTATCCATTTGCTTTCCCCCGATACATCTGTATGTAAAATTTCAATGGTGCCCCTTGATTTGACAGCTGGGGAACACAAAGATATTTCTAGAAAGGAAAAGTCTCTCAATATTAGTCAGAAAATTTTACCTGGGATCTTGTAACTCTTGTTATCTCTCATATTTTTACAAAATATATTCCGATTTAGCCTCTGCACTATTGCCCGCATGTATGTCTAAATTTTAAATTTAGGAATTTCAGCAGGCAGAACAAATTTACACAACGATATCACTGACTTTTTTTGGTTCATTAATTTTCCTTGTTTTATTCCCCATTCTTAACAGTTTTGTTTTTTTTTTTTTTACTGAGATTTTCAGGTTTTACCTCATTCATCTAGTGAAAGAGGTAAGGGAATAAACTATGATGTACCAGACACGTTGAGAAGTGCCTTTTATAAATATTTTCTTATTTTATCCTTAAAACAGCCTTGTGAATTAGATGCTATTAAAATCCCCAATTTACAGTTGAGGAAATTAAGGCAAATAGAAGTTAATTGACTTGCTAAGGTCATACTACTAGTGTCTAAAATTAGCTGGATTTCAACTTTTTCAAGGGAGTGATGTCAACCCTCTCTACGTAGCAATAACATTCTGTAATCATTTTTTCCAATGATTTGTACCATAGTCTATGCAAAAAAGTTACAATCAACATACATAAAATGTGCCTCGTGTTTGTTCCTCCTGTCCATTTGTGTTACATTTCTAGGGTACAATTTGGATATTCTCATCAAAGTTTTTGTTGATAATCACAGTGCCTACCTTAGAGGGTTATTGTGAGAATCTAATTAAATAATATTTTTAAAGTGCTTAGCACAGTTCCTGACACATGGTAAGCTGTATTTGGATGTTAGCTATTATTATCATTACTATCTATCCAGTGCAAATATTTCTGGTCAAATATTTTACTGAAGTTGATCATGGTTTCCGGGCTATCCAGAGATCTAATAGGACCGAGACCCAGACTTTATCCTCAACTTGCAGGGGATAAATAAAAGAGGATTATTTCACTGTAGGATTTCAAAACTGAGAACAGTGGCATCTTCAAGCCCCAATAAGCCTAGTATTCTTAAGTTAAATATAAGAAATAGCTTCCAGCAATTAGGGCTATCCAAGTGTGGAATGTGCTGCCTCAAGAGGTAATAAGAATAAGAATAATTAAAGTAGTGGGAATCTTAGGAGTAGTTGCAAACAGCATTTATAAAATGTTTGCAAAGTGTTTTAAAATTTTAGTTCATTTGGCCTTATTGACAACTCTCTGAGATGGATGCTATTATCAGATGATGAAACTGAAACCCTCCCCTCCCCTTCCCTCCCCTCCCCCCCTCCCCTCTCCTCTCTCCCCTCTCCTCTCCTCTCCTCTCCTCTTCTCTCCTCTCCTCTCCTCTCTTTACTTCTTTCCTCTTCTCTACTATAATGTAACCTTTTGGGTCCTCTCTTGAAACAAGAATTGCCCTTTTTGACAAATCCCTATGTCAAGTTCAACTATATTTGGGCATGCTGTGTCAAATAATTATTTCATACTCTAAGAAGGGGAAATTTTTGCAAATGCATCAGACATTTTCATATAATACCCACTACAGGGAAAATAAATACAACACAGTTTTTTCTCAAGAGGGTTATATCGAATGGGCAGATCAGAAAAGGTTTTATTATAGAAAGAGACCTGAGATGAATCTTTAAGGAACCCAGGGATTAAAGAGGTAGAAGTCAGAAAGAGGAGCATTCAGAGTATAGAGAGCAATCAGTTCAAAGGCATAGAGAATGGAAATGGAAGTCCATCTATGTAAAGAACAACAAGCACTGAAGATGACTGAACTACAGGGTAGTAAGGTGTAAGAAACTAGAAATGTAGCAAGGAGATGGGTTTTAAACAACTTTAAGTGACACACAGGAGTTTAGATGATATACCAAAATGCATTAGGAATCACTATATTTAATTGATGTGGAAAATGGCATGGTCAGATCTGTGCATTAGGAAAGTAACTGTCAGAAGTGAGGAGGATGAAATGCAGTGGAGACATTTGAGACAGTTGTGTTGCAGGGACAAAACTATTTTTGAATTTACAAATCCAAAGATCTTTGACACCTTCTTCTTTCTTATCCCTATATAGAATCAGTTAAGGTCAGAGATAGTTACTAGACTTTATTTCACTGGGGTATGCCATTCCAAGATGAGGGAAGTACCTCAAAACAATATCTTCTTGGTGATTCATAGTCTCAAATAGTTATCTAGAATGTTGAAAGTTTGAGCCTTCTCAGGTTCACAGAATCTGTATTTGTCAGGAGCAGCATTCAAACCCATGTTTTCCTGGTATAAGGTCAACTCTCTATTCACTAGGCCACATCAACTCTTATCAAATTAGTTGCCAAGTCATGTTTATGCTATTTCCATAGCACTTGACTCAGCTGGCTCCTTCTTTCCAGTGACATAGTCACCCCAGCTCATTTCATTATTTCATTCAATTCTCCCAACCATTTCTTCCAGGTTTGATTGCTGAAGCACCCTTGGTGATCTTCAGAGAATCATGGAGACTGATAATTTAGAGAGGATCTGTAGAACAAAAGGCAGACAAATATTGTCCTAATTTTCAAAGGGAGAGGAACGTGGTTACTTCATACTTTAGACCAATGAGCTTAATGTAGAATCCGGGTGAACAGTATTCCAAAAATGATTAAAGGATTGGTTTGTAAACGCTTAGAAGAAATGACACCCACTATGAGCAAGCATGGGCTCATTAAGACCTAGTCATGACAAAATTTTGATTTGTAAAATAAGGAGGATGGACCACATGATTTCCCATATCCTTCCTGTTTTCTCTCTATGATACTATGAATAATGACAGTTTTTTCATCACTTAGTGACTAAAATAATAGGTAAAGAAAATGTCACAGATATAGCATATTCAGATTTCAGCAATATTTTTTTAACCAAAGCCTTCTACCTTAATGCATAAGTTGGAGATTATGTATCTACTCCACATCTGTCATGTTTAAATGGATTTGGAACTGCATGACCAGTTAGAGACCAAGCTTTGATTAAGTAATAGATGAAAATATGAAGGAAAGTAATGACAGAATCATAGCTCTAGAGATAAAAAGGAATGCTTGTAAAATCTGGTATGGTAAATACTGGTAAAATCTGGTAAAAATCCCTTTTTATAGAAGTAGAAACTTGACTACAAATGTTGACTTGCCAAGATCACACAGGTACTAAGTATCAGAGGCTGGATTTGAAACCAGGTTCTCTGAGTCTAAGGCCAGTGTTCTTTCTTCTGTATGCTAATACCATGGAGACCTTTCATCATGATGGTACCGTGTAAAGTTTTTAACAAAATTTCGAGGAGTCATAAGTGGTATATTTATTAACTTTCAGATAGCATGAAGTTTTAAAGGGTTTCAGATACATTGAATAACAAAATCAGGATACACAGAGTTCTTGATGAACTTGAATTGTGGATAGATTGAAGTTAGTAAGTTTAAATTTAATATTAATATGAAAGTCTGAATTTGTGTTAAAAAATAACTACACAAACACAGAATGGAAAAAATATGTCTAGGGAACATTTCAAGAAAAAAAGAAAATCTGGGGATTTTAGTGACTGAACTATCAATATCAGTCAACATTATGGTATAATGTCATCTCATGTCTCTTAAGCCAGTTAAATTTTATTGATTGCATACCATATATAACACTAAGCTCTATGAGGCAACCTTAAGGGGAAAGACACAAAAGCAACAAAATCTTTTCCCTAAAGTCATTTATAAACTATTTGGGAATATTTTATGACAATGAATAATTTGTTAAAATATTTATAAGATAATTAAAAGTATTAATTGATATATTACTGAACCTATATAGTAATCAAACAGCTGATATCAGTTGTCTGAGGGTTTTTAACTATCTAGGTCTAAAACAGAAGATATGTATAAATTCCACTTCACACTATCTGGGTGATACTAGATAAATCAGTTATGTTCTTTGTACTTCTCTTTCTCAGTTTTTAAAAGGAATTAGACTAAATGGCTACCCTTGTTCATGCCCTCATTATTTCCTCTTTGAACTATCATAATACTTTTCCTGACTTACATGTTTTCCCATTCTAATTCATCTTTCCTTAAGTTGTCAAAGTGATTTTGCCAAAATGTAGGTCTGACCATGCCATTTGCCTCTATTTCAGTAAAGTCTAGTAAAATCTAGCTGATTACCTCTAGGGTTAAATAAAAAGTCTTCTGTCATTTCTTCAGATCCTAGACTCCTTCTTACCTTTCCAGTTCCTTACATGTTACTCTCCTTTACAAATTCTACAGTCCAATCATCGGCCTACAAGTAGGCTTCATAGCAAGTTGGCCTACTTGCTGTTTCTAATGCACATGACACTCCATACCCCACCTTTATGTCTCTAACTCCTGATTATTCCAAGGCTGGAATGCTTTTCTTCACATTTGCCTCTTAGGCCCTGGCTTCCTTCAAAACTCAGAGATCTCACTTTTAGCCATGTATTCCAAGGAAGTCAGTAATGAAAACAGTATCCTAAGTATACTAACATATTTATAGCAGATAATTGTTGTAGCAAAAAAAGTAAGAATTGAAACAATATTAAATTTCAAAATAGAAGACTGACCCATGCTTATATATTCATGTTACAAGGAATAGAGGGTTCCTATAACAATCAAAAAGATTTGTTTGTAGATACTTTGATACATTTAAAATATGTGATTTTATCAGTGTATATACTCTTCCCACCAATCCAGATCACAAAGCATTCTATGTTTTAATAACTATTATGTAAGAATTTCTGTGGCTAAACATTTCATCAACTCATGAAAAACCTATTGATAAATATCTATAAATATTTCAGAGCTGGTGGTCAGATGAAAGATATACAGTATTGGTTCATACTCAAAACCGTTTGAGTTTTTCAAGATCTTACAGATCTTGAAGTTCACTATCATAGCCTTTGAGGACTTAGGGTAATCTCCAAGCCACAATGAAAAATCAAAGTACAATTTTGACACTGGTAGATTTAGGTCGCAAAAATCTGAAAGCAATAGTAATTATAACTATCTCTATTAAAAAGGGTGTTAAAATTACATATACTCAAACTATTCAGGTCATCTCTTCACATTTTTTTCTGACTTCACTAACATTTGAGGCACTACACAACACAGACACGTGGAAAGTGTGGCATGAATTGGGGCCCAAGCCCATAACCCTGGGACGGGATGAGAATCCAGGAAGAAGCTAGTGAATCAAGGGTGTAGCAAATAAGGGTATATCACACAAAGACAATGTAGGGGAGTGGGAACCCAGATATCCTGCTCAGATCTAGCAGCCCCTCACCCAAATGCTCCTGTCTGGCCCCCAGGGGCTCTCCATTTCCTCCCTCTCCAAGGTATAACAATACAGGAGAGCAATGCTTGGGGTGCTTGAGCAGAGGGTGGAAAGGGTGTTATTCTCTCTGCTCTGCATAGCTATTTGGTTCATGGCAGTGGCTACAGGTAAAGCTTAGTATGGGTGGCATGTGCTGGGAACAGGAGTAGCCAGGTTCACAGCCTTAGTAGGCATGATTAGCAATGCAGAAAGATTGCCCAGCTGCTCCTGCATCTTCTCCACCTCCTTCATACTTGCCCTGGGCAGCAAGATCATTCACCTCTGCCCATTTGATGAACTCTTCAGTGGCAGCGCTCTCATTGTCCCTCTGCCCACACCAGGCACTGAGAACAGAGGCTTGCAGGGCACTCCCATAGGAGAAAATCAATGCCCAAGTCCGGGGGAGAGGACAGCAGTTTATGGTGTTGATGTTGATGGAGGCCTCCTCCTCACTCTGACCTCCAGATTGGAATGTCACACCTGGGACAGCAGGAGGCACAGCTCGATGTAGGGCTGAAACAGTTGCCATGGCAATCTCCTCAGGGATGTACTTGAAGAGGCAGGCATGACCAGGGCTTGAGCAGTGTCCCTTTAAGGTACACATGGTGGTCACTCAGGGCCTTGGAGACAGCAGCCAGTACCTTCTCAGTGACATACTGGAATCATTTGAGATCATGATCTCCATCCAGCAGGATCCCCGGCTCCACAATGGGCACAATGCCATTCTGCTGGCAGATGCTGGTGTAGTGGGCAAGCATGTTGGCATTCTCCAGGATTGCCAGGGGAGAAGGCATATGATCACTGATCTTCAGCACACAGTGCCACTTGGCAAAGTCGGCCCCATCCTTCTTGTAAAGGAAGAAGCATTCAGAGAGCCTGTCTAGCCCTTGTGTGGTAGTTTCTCCATCTGTTCCAGCCAAAGCCACCATTCCTTTATCAACCTTAATACCCACAACAATGCCCTTGTCCTGAATGGTGTGGACGAAGGGCACCCCATCATCGCCCTTCTGGTAGAAGGTCTCATGGAAGAAGATGACACCTCCAGTGCATTTCTTGTTCCTTCCATCAGCACTGAACAGGACCTGATGATACTGCCTGCGGTTCTCCTCTGTATTCTCCGCACCAATCTGGCTCAGTCTCTTGTCCATACTGCCTACTGCCTCATCAGCTGCTAAGATGACTTTGCACAGAACAACAATCCGAAGGAAAATGTCCGACAGTTCCTTCTTTTGCTCAGCCAACAGGGCTGTGTATATGTCAGGCATGGTGGCAGTCTTCTCTGCTCTTGGTTAGGTGAAATTAAATGGCTTCTCTCACCAAACCAAGTGTGTCCTGCACAGGCTACAGGAGTCTCTCTTCACATTTTAAGACAAAATAAATACTAGACTTTAAAGAAATAAGAGTTGGGACACAGAAAGCTAAGAGATGGTGATTAGGAAAATGGGATGGGGAACTGGTAGCTTTGAGCCCACATGTCACCCTCTAGGTCCTCAAGTGTGGCCCTTCTACTGAATCCAAACTTCACAGAACAAATCCCCTTAATAAAATGACGTTCTGTAAAACTTGGACTCAGTCAAAGGTTACACCCAGGGGTCTAGAAGGCCACATATGGCATCAAGTTCACAGATTTCTCACCCCTGATAGAGCAAAAATGACATATTTGGAAATTGTATATGATCATTGAGGCAAAGATGATATGTAGAGGCTGAGGCAGCAAAGGACAGGATAGGATGCATGATATTCAGGAGAGGTATTAGTACATTCAATGTACACTCAATGTACATTAGTACATTCTATCTTAACCTCTCTTCCTCTTTTCCTTCAATTTTCAGAGAACAGATAAATACCAACCTTTCCTTAGAAATGTATGACAGAAACCTGAACCAGGTATAACACCTATTTCTACACTTTTTAAGTAAGACAGAACTTTTCATTCCATCTTAGAGAGAGTCATTAATTTTGGAAAACACTGTAAGAGAGTTCTGAGATAGTCTGCAGAGAGAAAACAACCTTGAATAACACAAGATGAATATATACATTAAGCCACAGTAAACACTAGCCACCTCAACCAAAGAGAGTAATTGAAAACCAATAGTTTTTTTTTAAAGAAAAACATCCCTATTAAGAATGTTAAATGTTCTCACTTTAGAAAGAAATTTAATTGAACCATTTTTTGTGAGCTCCTGGAAGTATTCACATACCTTTTGTAATCAATGACCCATAGCCATTTATCTAAAGACAATACTAGAATATATAATATCCTAGCAGATTTATAGTTTTTCTTTTTTTCTTTGTCATTGGCTAGAGAAGGCATTTGAAGAATTAAGTGTGTTGGATGTAAATAATTTTAAATGGTTGGATAATATTTCAAAATTAGTAAATCAAAACTGTCTGAAATAGGTTATGATTTAGAATATAAGTGAATTTAACAGAAATCAGCAAATATTAATTAAGCAGTTACATGAAATATACTGGTCTGATAGGTTCTAGGAATAAAACAATGGAAGAAAATGTCTCTACAAAGAGTCTTTATTATACTAGTGGGGACTATATATCTATATGTATACAGACATATTGATGTGATAGATATGAATATACATATGCATACACACAAATAAATAAACTATGACATATAATGAATTGAAATTAAGTGATAACGTAGCCAGGGTAGAGGGAAGAGGAGAATTAGGAAATGCTGAATATAGGAAGAGACATCCTGGAGTCAGCCTGGTGCAGTGGAAATGTCAATGCCTTTTGAGCTGGTGATCTTGGCTCCAAATCCCTCCTCTGTGACTTACTACTTGTATGTGGCATTTGTCAAATATCTCTGTGGGATTCACTTTCCTTATAAATAAAATGAACAAGTTTGGCCTGATTGCACGAAAATCCCTTATATGTATATTTGAAAGACCATGGTATCCTTGAGGAAAGAAATGTATTTCACCAGGCAGTGACTTGATCTGGTGACTAAAATATTTAAGGAAAATGTCAAAGATATAGCCTATATGGATTTCAGCAGCAGACTTTTTTTTTTACAAAAGTCTGCTTACCTTGGTGGATGAGTTGGAGTGATATGTATCTCTTCTACACTTCTCATGTTTAGGTGGATTTGGAGCTGGTTGAGAAGCCATTATATAATATTGCTTCAATAGAAATCAATGTCATAGAAGGATAATTTTTTTCATTTTATTTTGCCTTTTTTTTGGAGGGCAATTGGAGTTAAGTGACTTGCCCAAAGTCACATGGCTAATAAGTGTGTTAAGTGTCTGAGACTGGATTTGAACTCAGGTACTCCTGACTCCAAGGCCGGTGCTCTATTCACTGCACCACATAGCCACCCCCATAGAAGGATAATTTGTACTGAGCTGCACCATGAGATACAAAATAAGACACTGAACAATTTTAATCAACCAAGAGAAGGAGGCAAATAAGACTTGCATCATCTCATTTGATGATTCTGAAGATACCACTTTGTAAAGCTTAATGTGTTGTACAAATGTGAATGGCTTTTGTCACTTAGAATCGGAACATACCCTCTAGAAGGGGGTTCTATGATGATGTGATGACTCAAGACCCCATTTAAATAATGGTTGCAGAAATCTAATGATATATTCCCTAGAAAAGATAAAATAGGGAAATTGTTATAATTGTTATAGTTGCATCAAAATTTTTAAAAGGCTGTCATACATCTCATTATAAGGGAGAACTTATTTATAATTGGAGTTGTCCCAAGTTGGACTGACTCAGGGCCTGCACAGTGGATTATTAGATAGAATGCTGACTTTGGAGTTGGTAAGACCTGAAGTCAAACTCTGTCATAGCTACCAGCTATGCATTCCTGGGCAAATCCTTTAATTGCACTGAGTCTCATTTTCCTCGTTTCTGAAATAACACTATGTAACAGGGTTTTTGCCAGGATCAAATGAGATGACATTTGTAAATTTTTTTAATACTTAGAGTAGTATATAAGTGCTAATTATTATTATCACTAATTAGTTTCCTATCACAAGAGAGTAAGGATAGTCATTTGCCAAGGATGTGGGAAACCAGATTCATAATTAGCGTGGAGTTTCAACCAAGTAATCATTGAGGGCCTTGGAGGTTTCATATTCTATAAACCTGCATTATTAGATTCATGGCATCATAGAATACCAATCCTTTTATGTTTCTTGGTCTATTACATTTCAAGACTAAAATTTATCTAATTTATATATAAGGATACTTGATTGGAGTAGTTCTTGGAATTTTCAATGGGAATCTTTAACTCTTTGGTTCTTAACCTAGTTTTAAAACTGATGAAACAAAGAAGAAAAGTTTAAAAAGAGAGAAAAATGTTCTATTTATGTAATTTCCAAATAATATCATTTAGATAGTGAATTTAACCTTAAGAATAAAATATTCAAAGAAGACCATTATTAAATAAAAGAATAGAAAAGTAGAAATATTAATGGTCTTGGAGTAAAAATGATTTGGGTTCAAAGTTTATCCGTAGCATTTGTAATCTTTCAATCAAGTGGTTTTATCACCCTAGCCTCAGTTTCCACATCTGTAAAATTGGGGAAATTATGTCTGTATTAATTGCTCCTTAGTTCCATAATTGGGACTAAATGATCACAGAGATACAATTAATTTTGAAAACCTTAATGTTCTACATAATTACTAGCTAATACTATCATTAATAATGAAGTTTATTCTTTGGTGCTATGGGTTTATTTCTACTTATAAGATGAGGAGGAAAACAAATGGTGGCAGAGACAGAATCAGTTCAGCATGTGGGCTCCATAGGCATAGTGACAGTGGGCAGCACAAGGTGGGGATGATTATCTACACTCCCAAAATCCTCAAGGCTCAATCTTAAATCCCACTGTAGACAAAGAACCAGTATGATATTAAGTGGAGACTGCCCCGTTATTTTTGGGCAAGTAAAATGGAGGCATTTTCTCGATTCCCTAATAAGGCAGTTGGGTTAAGAGCAGATAAATAGGAATAGAAAAAGGAGGAAGATGGATATTAACTCTAATGGCACCATTCCAGCAAGAGGCTTAAATGGGAGACTGGGACCTATTCAGCCAAATATTATTTTACTGGCTCACATATGGCACATATATATAATCCATTTATCTAAAGTGATTTGTATGACTCTCCTTTTGAAATGTTGGTGGCAGAGATCTTTCATTTCATAAGGTCATAATATCTCTGGCTTGGGAGGGACAAGGAATCGTTATCTTGGCTACCCAATATGCCACCCCTAACTCTCTTTTTTCAGTTGAAGACAATTGACTTAGTCTCAACCTCTCAGATCTGCATAAAGTCATCCTTCTCCTTCAAATTCCCTTCCGTGTTCAATCACTTGGTATGAGCTTCACAGTATTCCTTTCATCCTTCCCTTTCTCCTCTGCCAGACTAGCTCAGGCTCTCATTCCCTCTTCCTTACATGATTTTTATTGCTTCCTAATTCACATCCTTGTTCATAGTATGTTCCCTTATCAATCTGTCTTGCCTATAGCAGCCAAAAATGAGTTGTCAAATGCACACTTTGATCATGTTTTTTCCTCCCCTGCTCAAAATCCTACCTTATCTCCTTTATGATATAATACAAACTTTCTAGTTTAGCATTTAAGACTGTCCACAATCTGACTACAACCTATCTTTTTAACCTTGTTCATATAATTTTTATATACTCTACATTTCATTTCAACTCTATGACTCCTTGCACTTGGTGCACAACTTCTGTATTCACACTTTTGGACCAACTTTTCTGGAATCCATCACCCCCATTTATGCTTGTAAAAACCCTTCTATTCCTTAAAGATTCAGGTCAGATGCTCTTCCTCTCTGAAGTCTTCTATGACTCTTCCATCTTAAACTGTTCTTCCCCTTGTCAAACTGTCCTATAGAATTTTCCTATGCATCTCTCCTTTTCCTTATCATACTCTTGGATTAAAGTTATCTGTGTGCATGTCAGATCCCATCTAGAAGATTGTAATTTTCTTCGGGATGAGGTTGTTGTCATTTTTCACCTATGGTTTATGCACAGTCATCAATAAATATCTGTTAAATTGAAAGGGATATATTTCTGAATTCATGGAGATTAACCCATACATAAGCATAAATGTGGTTTACATCATCACTAGAATACCAATATAATATTTGACTAAGGGTCTTCAGTAACAAGTAATTTTCTAACTCCTAAAGGGAGTCCATTTCATGTTTTAACATCTCTAATTGTTGAACACTTCAGCTTATTATAGACCAAAACTGCCTCCCTGAAACTTCTACCACTGCTATTAATTCTGTTCTCTGGAGCCAGACAGAACAAGTCTTCCACATCACAGCTCAGCCATAATATCCACTCTCACATTTCTATAACTGGCTGAATATTCCCAGTTCTATCCAATGCCTCTTGCAGTATATGCTTTATCATTTTGCAACCCAGATTGCCTTCCTCTTTTTGTAATTCATTGTCTTTTTAATGTGTCTACAAAAATTGAATACAGTACTCCCCCTGGAGTCTAGCTAGTGCAGTTTCTAGCAGCATCTATCATGACTATCACTTTGCTCCTCCTAGACTCTAACTTCTATTAATTCAATCTAATGTCACAGTAGCTTTTTTTGGATCATCTTGAGCTTATTACCTACTAAAATCTCATGGTCTCTCCATGAAAATTGCACTTCATTTATTATTCATTTGGAAACTGATGTTTTGTACAGATCCTTTTTACTCAATGATATAGCAATATCATAAGTGGAGGAGCAAACATTTATAAAGTGCCTATTATGTGCTGGGCACTGTGCTAGATAGGTTATGAGAACCATTGCATTTGATGCTCAGAAATCCTGTGAGAGATGTCCTATAATTATCCCCATTTTTCAGTTGAGAAAATTGAGTCACACAGAGGTCAAATACATGCCCCGGGTCAAACAGCTAGAAATACCTGAGGCCATATTTGAACTGAGGTATTCCTAATCCTGGGGCCAGTGCTCCACTCACTTTACTAGCTGCCAAGTAATCTATTCATAGCTATCTAATACTAGATTTGGAAACTGAGTTTGAATCCCAGTTACTAAAGAGCTGTGTGATCTTTGCCAAATAAACTAATCTCTCTGGGGCCTCCGTGTCTTCATTTGTAAGATGTGTGAGTTGGACTATATATTTCTTAAGTTTCTTCTACCTCTAAAATTGTATTTTAATTAGCAGAAAACTAAAATGTAAAAAAGAATGAATTTATGATTAGCTCTTCATTGATACGCTCTTTTCATATTGATGATCTTTAGTCAATGATAGCTGAAAAATTTCAATGAGTAAATCAGGTGATCTCATTACTAATTCTAGTGATATATTGTGTTACTTCACTTTTTAATAAATAAGATGACTATAAAGGTTTGATCTGCTGTAGAATATATTTTATAAAAACCTACCGTTCTCTTCTCATTAAAGATACTCTTGTTGTATGCATAGATTGCTCTCATAAACATTCTATACATATTGAAAAATATGCATATTAGTTACTTGCTACATAACCCCAGTCACCTTTGTGGGGAGGAGAGGAATATAAGAACACATTCTGAGATACTTCTATGAATTTAGAGTTATATTCTTTCAGATACTGTGAGAAGTAATCACTCAAAAGTCTCAAATTTTTTCATCTCCATGTTCCTCCCTTATGAATGTTTAGCTTTTATAACTATTTTTCCTATCTTCATTTTCTTTAGTACAATTTCTTCTTATGCATTACTGAATGTTAGTGTAACCAAATGGTTATTAGAGAAGGGCAAGGTGAAAGTGAGCATCAACTTTTTCCAATGAGGAATTGTGAAAAGGAAGTACCAAAATTATGTTCTCAGAGAAATGTATAAGAAACAAGAAATGGGCATGTAATTAAGTGAAAATAAGGTAGCAGTAATAGACCTGTTGTATGTTCTTTTTGGAGTCATGCAATATAAGAGACCCAAAGGAAGCCCTGTATTATGTTGGGTGAATCCCTTCTGGCAGTTTTATAAGAGGATGTGGACAAGAATAAAGCTGGGTGGGCAGCTTTGGATAGGGCACTATTTAATCATTGGAAAGAATAACTATATGGATGAGATCACAGATTCATCAAAGTGTTGAGGTACAAAAAT
This sequence comes from Gymnobelideus leadbeateri, assembly GCA_011680675.1. Taxonomy (NCBI): domain Eukaryota; kingdom Metazoa; phylum Chordata; class Mammalia; order Diprotodontia; family Petauridae; genus Gymnobelideus; species Gymnobelideus leadbeateri. The sequence goes on along the minus strand of WOXC01005042.1, from coordinate 321,700 downwards.
ATTTTACCCCAATGAGGTAAAATGTGGAAAGGAATGTCACCAAACCTCTCAGAGGAGAGCTCTTGGGCATAGCAATGAAGTGGAAAGTAGATACCCGTTGATTGTCCAATGGATAAATAAATTATGATACAAGAATATAATGGAATAATTCTCTACTGTAAGTAGCAATGGATAGGCAGAATTCAAATAAATATGGGGAGACATAAGAACTAATACAGATTGAAGAAATTACAACTAATAAAACAATATACACAAGGATCCCAACAACAAAAATGGAAAAAAAAAACTTTAAAAACTATTGAGTGCTTTGTGAATGAATAATGACCATATCTAGGCATCTAGGGAGATGAGAAAATTCTTTTCCCACTCTTTTCTTTACACAAATAGGGGAATGTGGATAGAAAACATTGCATACCCTGTCAGACTCAGTTGATGTATGAGTTAGTTTTTCTGACCTGAAATTTTTTCTGGGTAATGGTAGAGGACAGGGATGTATTAATAAATCAATTTGATGTTAAATATATCAGTAAAATTTATTTTAAAAGAAAGATATACTGATAGTAGCTGGAAAATAATGAAGGATAATTTAAAATATTTGTTGTCTAAACTAAAATAAATTTATGGTGCCTCTTAAGATATATTGTTTCAAATTGTAAAAATAAGATTTGGTTAGGGAAGAAAATAGTGCCCATTTAATTATTTATATTGAAACATCTATCTGCAAAAATTTTTAAAAGTTTGTACAGGAATATATAGTCTTTGTTTATATCTAGTGTAAGCTGTTCCATAGCTCTTCCCTTCAGCTTGAACTAATCTATGAAGCTGTAAAATATCATGCTGGTCACTTTCCAGAACCCATGGTGTAGAGAAGGCCATTTACAATGAAGCTACTTAAGTGTGGTAATTGAAAAGCTGATTGCATTTATCACAGTGTCTTGCAGTTAATAGCCATGTCTTAAAATACACTGGAGTGCAGAAATATCATTGGGCCACAGTTAATACCACTCCTTTTTCTTTGGGTGTGGAATGGATTCCAAACTACATCGTTCATGTATTTTCCTAGAGGCAACAGTATAACATAGTTTGGATGTATGGACAGAGAATTAAAGTTATCAGAAGGTGTCAGTAAAGATTGCAATAATATCTGATGTGCTTTCAGTGGATTAATAATCAATGGCTTGTATTATTTCTTTTAGGCTGAAGAAGTCATTCCCATTTACCACATGATATACTACTCTATTGCCATATTAATTCTCCATAAAAACAACGGAAGTGTTATGTATTGAGATCTATTTTCTGGTACTATTCAAAGAATTATTAAGGAAAAAGTTTTAGTCATCTCCAAGAACTATGACTCACCCACCAGAGAGTATTAGTAGTTAGAAAATGCTTAAAGCATTGTACTTAGTTCTCAAATAATATAATTTCTCTACAAAGTACCATTAAATGCAACCTCTTAAGTTTTCATGATTTAAAAAAAAGTTTCTGTGATAAAGCTATTGTAAGCTGAACACCATATTTAAAATATGGTCTTAAAGGAGATAGTATGATATATCTGAAATTCTTACACTTAGGTTCATGAAATTGTTTTCTTTAAAAAAATTGATAATATTATTTCATTATAATTGGTGTCCTTCGTAATCTTGTGGGTTTTACTTTATGCATTTTAAAGCATTGATTTGAGAAGGGGTTTGGAGGCTTCACTAGACTGCAAAAGTTGGTGGGAAAGATGCATCACACATACACACATGTATGGAAACACATGCTATAAGAACCTTAGATATAGAGGGAAGTGCCTTGGATTTGGAGACAAAAGATCTGGCTTCCAATTATGGCTCTTCCAGTTATTAACTCCTTGACTTTGGGCAAAAGCAGAATGGCTGCCTTAGGAGGTAATGAGGCCCCTCCCAATTTAGTTTTTAAGTAAAAAGTAGATGATCATTTGTTGAACATCCTGTAAAGAAGATTTTTATGGAGATATAGATTGAACTAGATGATATTGACCTCCCTAATATCATGTTACCTCCCTAATAATAATGTTATCCTGTGATTATAAAAAGTCATTAACCATATTGAGTGTCATTGACCTTATGGAGAAAAACAAAACAAAATAAAACATGGTTGGACCATTTGCCCTTTAATGCTTATTTAGTCCAAGAAAATACTCCATAGTAGCAAAGACAATGAAGATTTTTCTAGTTTTAAATTAATATTGGTGATTTTAAAACAAATAAAATTTATTTAACTTTCTTAAACACCATAGCAGACCTACTACTACTGAAGTAAAATATACATACTTGCTTGCTTTCCACCGCCAGGGGGAAAGTATAGTATGGGATAGTATAGGAAAGTATAGTATAATCAGTCCTTCTCTACACACTTATTTAACATATATAAATACAATTTGATGTATAATTGTATATATATATATATATATACATATATCACCTATATAAAAATGAAGTATTAGAAATTATTTATGTTGATATTACCAACTTTTAAATGAATTATGCTTTTCAAAAACCTTATGAAAATTTCTAAATCCAAAATTCCTTTTACCTGCTCATCCATGATACTTTTCATTTCATTACTTTTATTATAAAATATTACATTTTCAATTTGGGAATATTGTTAAACAGTCAATCGATAAAATTTTAAGTCCTTATCATGAGCCAGAGACAATGCTCATCAGAGAGGACACAAAAGAGAAAAAAACACAGTCTCTGCTCTCAAGGAACTTAAAATCTAATGAGGAAGACAACACTCCAAAGAAAACTGAAAAGGGAAAGGGGAAGAATGATACCCTAGGTCTGGGCCTGACAGAGAAGTCCAGAGTAGTGCAACTAATGAAGAGATGGCTGTCCTTGTTGTTCTCTGTACTTGTAAGGCTTTTTTTCTCAATTATGTGAAAAAATTAATTATTTGTGTTTTTTTTTATTTTAGCTCCAAATTCTCTCTTTCATCCCACACCCTTTTTGAGAATACAAACAAAAAATATAATAAATTTTTTAAAAGTATCTTTAACCTGCATTTAGACTCCATTAATTTTCCCTCCTGGAGATGGAAATCATTTTTCGTAAGACCTTAGGAATTGTCTTGGATCATAGTATTGATGAGAATAGCTAAGTCACTCACAGTTGATCATCATATAATATTGCTATTAACATGTAAAATATACTTCTGGTTCTGCTCACTTTATTCTGCATCAGTCCATATAAGCCTTTCCAAAATTTTCTGAAAAGATCTTGCTCATAATTACTTGTTTCCCTTTTTCTTTGATCCCTTTGGGAATGCAAACCTAGTAGTGAATCAAAGGGTATGCACAGTTTTACAGTTCTTTGGGCATATATCCAAATTTCTCTCCAGAATGATTGGATCAGTTCACAATTACACAACAGTGGATTGTTGTCCCAATTTCTCCAAATCTCCACTAATGTTTGTCATTTTCCTTTTCTGTCATATTAGTCAATCTGATAGGTTTGAGTCGATACCTTGGAGTTACTTTAATTTGCATTTCTCTAATCAATAGTGATTTAAAACTTTTTTTCATATAACTATGGATAGATTTGATTTCTTCATTTGAAAGCTGCCTGTTTATATACTTTGACTATTTAACAATTTGTGAATGATTCATGTCTCTTATAAATTTGACTCAGTTCTTAATGTTTGAAAAATATGATCTTTATAGAGAAGCTTGTAAATTTTCCCTAGTTTCCTATTTTCCTTCTAATATTGGTTGCATTGGTTTTATTTTACAAATACTTTTTGTTTGAATGTAATCAAAATTATCTGTTTTACATCTTGTAATTCTGTCTCTTGTTTGGTAATAAATTCTTCCCTTATCCATAAATCTAATAAAAATATTCTGTTCTCTCCTAATTTGCTCATCCTATCAACTTTTATGTCTAAATCATCTACTTATTTTGACGTTATTTCCATATACAGTGTTAGATGTTGGTCTATACTTAGCAGAAAATTTTTGTCAAATAGTGAGTTCTTGCCCCACACATTTGGATCTTTGAGTTTATTAAACATTAGATTACTATGGTCAGTATTGTTTACCTAATCTATTCAACTGGAACAACAAATTTCTCCAATTGCTTAAATCAGATTTTATTTGTGTAAAGGGTCTTTTTAATTGTTTTCTTATAGTTTCTAGGTTTTTCGTGGTAGGTGGACTCCAAAGCATTTTGTATTGTCAGCAGTTATTTAAAATGGAATTTCTCTTTCTATCTCTTGCAGCTGAACTTTGTTGGTAATATATAGAAATGCTAAAGATTTATGTGGGTCTATTTCATAGCCTGAAACTTTGCTGAAGTTTTAATTATTTCAACTAGTTATTTAGTGGATTCTCTAGGATTCCCTAATATTATATTATCTGCAAAGAGGGATACATCCTCATTGCATTTTCTAATTCCTTCAATTTGTTCTTCTTCCCTTATTGCTATAGTTAGCATTTCAAGAACAACACTGAATGATAGTGGTGATAATAGGCACCCTTGTTTCACCCTGATCTTATTGGAAAGGCTTGTATGTTATCTCATTATAGATAATGCTTGCTGATGGTTTAGGATAGATACTATTTATCATTTTAAGAAAAACTCCATATATTCCTATGCTTTCTGGTGTTTATAATGGGAATAAGTGTCATATTTTGTCGAAAGCTTTTTCTCCAAGAATTGGAATAATCTTTTTTGTTGGTTTTGTAATCTATATGTTCTATTATGCTGAAAGATTTTCTAATATTGATCCAGTCCTGCATTCACAGTCTAAATCTCACCTGGTCATAGTATATGATCTTCTTGATATATTGTTATACTCCCCTTGCTAGTATTTTCTTTTTAAAAATTGCATCAATATTCATTAGGAAATTGGTGTGGAGTCTTCTTTCTTTGTTTTTGTTCTTTCTGGTTTAGGCATGAGCACTATATTTGTAGGGTAGCCCTGGAGAGTACCTTCCATGGAGTCAGGAAACATCTTTCTGAGGTAAAATCTGGTCTCAGACATTTACAAGCTGTGTGACCCTGGGCAAGTCACTTAAACTATTTGCTTCAGTTCCTCATATCTAAAATGAGCTAAAGAAGGAAATGGCAAATCATTCAGTATCTTGGGCAAGAAAACCTCAAATGGGGTCACAGAGAGACAGACAAAACTAATAAGCAAAACAAAGTAAAACTAGGGTACCTAGGTCATGCAGTGGACAGAGTGTTAGACCTGGAGTCAGGAAAAGTAATTTTCCTGAGTTCACATTTGGCCTCAGACAATACTAGCTGTGTCATGCTGGGTAAGTCACTCACCTCTGTTTACCTCTGTTTCTTCATTTATAAAATGAGCTGGAGAAGGAAAATGGTGAACCACTCTAGTATCTTTGCCAACAAAACCCCAAATGGGCATATGAAGAATTAGACATACCTGAAAGGAGTAAACAACAACAAAAATCATATTTGTGTGGTAAAAGGGATTTGACATGACTCTTTTTCTTTGCTATTTTCACAAATAGTATATATAATATTGGAATTAATTGTCCTTTAAATGTTTCATAAAATTTGTAAAAAAAATTGTGAATAGATCTGTTCCCTTGGATTTTTTTCTTAGGGAGCTCATTTATGGCTGATTCAACTTATTTTTCTAAGATAACCTTATCTATGTTTTCTATTTCTTCTATTAATCTGGGCAATATGTATTTTCTATAAATATCCATTTTTACTTAGATTGTTATATTTATTGGATTATAATTGGGCAAAGTAACTCCTAATAATTGCTTTAATTTCATTTTCATTGGTAGTGAATTCACAATTTCTGTTTTGATATTGGTAATTTGGTTTTCCTTTTTAAGTCAAATTAATCAAAGTTTCATACATTTTATTAGATTTGTTCATAAAAACAGTTTATAGTTTTATTTATTACTTCAATGTTTGTTTTTGTACTTTCAATTTTGCTTCTATCAGTACTGCTTTGATTACATCCCATAAATTTTGTATTTTGTCTCTTTTTTGTAATTCTCTCTAAATTATTTATTGTTCCTATTGTTTGTTCTTTGATTTACTCATTCTTTAGGATTAGATTGTTTGGTTTCCAATCAATTTAAAAAGAAAACTGCATTTAAATTTAATTTTAATAAGTTTCTCTTATCTTTTTCCTTCCAATTTATTATTATCACCTTTAATGGTTTGATAATATGAATTTTAGCCTTCAGGCAAAGGCTACCCATGTCCCACCAAAGTTATTCCACTCATCTGCTGTCTTTTTTGAAGATCATTTCCCCCCAATAATCTGACCTAGTTGTTTAGAACATGGAAAGACAAAGAATAGAAAAAAAAATGGGAGTTCCCTTGTTAACCTCCCAAACTCAGTGAAAGGTGTTAGTGTAAGAGGGGAAACACAATGCTCTGCCACTAAAGAAGGGGAAGAAGTCAAGGAGTTAGGATAATCACAAACTAAATAATAATGGAAAACAGACACCCATTTGAATGACCTAAGAAGGAAGGATTCCTTTAGTTATCTCTAAAGGAACTTGATGTAAAGGATGAGATTTGGGAACTGTAGTGCCAACATGATATTCATATCACCTATGGTGGCTATGAATATGTCAGCATAATACTGAATCACAAAATATAACAGATTCTCCACATGGAAGACATAAATAAAGTATTTACTCAAACACCAGAAAGCTGGATCTCGACTGCAGAAAGTCAAATCCATCATAGCAACAGAGAAATCTATACATAATTACAATGTAGGGGGAACTGCCATCACTAAGCCTTTCCCCTACTAGGGCCTTCCCACAAAGAAACACTCACAGCTTGCTGCCTCCTTCTCTCTTTCTCAGCTCTAACTACTATGACCAGCTTCCTCTGGGCTCTCTTCCTGCTCCATCTGTTCAGTAAGCTCATGTGACTCAGTTTTCCATCTGGCTTAAGCAGGTCACACGAGCCTATTCTTAGATGGGAAAGATCTTCCCATTTAGATTACCCTTACAAGAACTAAGTTTTAAAAAATTCCAAAAGGTCAGAGGCAAAAAATTCTGGAGATATTAATGAGCAAAACACTGTGAGAAGCCTCTTTACTTCATCTAGTGGCTCCTCAACTGCTTCCTTGGAGAGAAGGTAACAAACAACATGTGCTAAATAATAACTAACCTGTTAGTTATTATGGTTATACGTTACTAACCTGTTTGAACTGTCACAGTTCAAAGCCAAGCCATAAAATGGGCATAATGCGATTTGGGAGAAGAGGATAGTTATCATAGTGAAAGAACCCATGATATTAGTCAGAAAAAAAGTAACCTAACACATACAAAGGGACCTTGGAAGAGGGCATTAATTTAAAGCAGCAAAATTTTCACCTTTTCTCACCTTATTGGATCCTAGCCAGGAATTACTATATGTGATGGAAATGTACAGACATTTGAAGTGAGAGAATGTTCAGTGAGTATTATTTGACTGAGTTGTTTTTATTTTTTTTCATCTTCAATATATAAATAAAGCTGTTCTGGGTTTTAAGCCTTGTGAGACTGAAAACTTGTAAGGGAGAAATCCTGGCTATCATTAGAAGATGGCTTGATGCTAAAGATCTTAATTTCCTTCTCAGTGGAAATAGTGAATTATAGAAGTTTATAGTAACCAAATATACCTGTACCTTTCATACCAGATATATTTGCAGAAAAAAGGGTCAAATTCATATTATACCTTTCTCCCAGTGTTTGAAGTCTATATTATTGTTCCTAATAGTAGTTCTATGAAAATAGGTCTGATTTGATAAAATCTGTTAGAGAAAATTAATCACAACAGATTAAGCAATTTGCCTAAGGTACAATAACTAAATATTGCCTTCTTTTACATTATTTTAAATGTTTTTATTGAGATTGTATACTTCTTACATTATTCCAGTTTTTTTTCCCAATTTGTCCCTCCCTCTCCACCTTCCAGAAAGTCAACCCACATGAAAAACATTATTTTTAGAGAAGATAAAAAGGACACAACTGATTGATACACTGAAAAATTCCAAAAACATTTGCAATATGTAATACCTGTGAAGCTCTCAGCTCTAGGAAGTGGTAATTGTGGGTATGGCAGTGTGGGGAGGGTTTCCTCATTTCTCTTTATTTGGATTCCACTTGATCTTTATAATTTTTGTTATATTTACTTTTGCTTAGGTTTTTTTGATGTGTCATTCTTTCTATTTAATTTTTTGTAGTTACAGTGCATATTGTTATCTTGCCCTGCTTAATTTACTCTGTAGTAATAGTTCATATAGATGTTTCTATTATGTATCTATCACACACATACATGATTTCTTATAGTAAAGTCCATTATATTTATGCACCATAATTTGTTTAGCTATTCCATAATTAATGGGCATCTGCTTTATTTTTAATTCTTAGCTATCACAAAAATTACTGCTAAAAATATGTTGGGAGTTTATGTGAACTTTTTCTTATTAATGTATTTCTTGGGGTATAAGAGCTCAAAAGGTATGGACATCTTAATCACCTTGTTTCCCTAATTCCAAATTGCTTTACAAATAGTTGTATCATTTCACAGCTTCATCAACACACACACACACACACACACACACACACACACACAAATTTAATTCTTCCAATTTTAAATTCTTTCCCTTGTCTAATATCTGATTTGTCTTTTTATTTTTTCCCTTAAATGTTCTTTATTATTATACCAGTGACACTCAAAGAAGATGAGAATTGTATGTGACAATATTTTTGAGGATGTAAACATTTACTTGTCATTTGATCTTTTCATGCTACATGGAATTATTTTAATTTTCTTTCATTAGATTAATTTTCAGTGCAATTGCACTTCTCTTTATGTTGTCTTGTATTTTCTGGTATTTTTCTATTTATTTCCGGTTGAATGATTCACATTTTTCTATTTTGTTAATAATCTATTATTCATGAAGGATTAGGTTTATATATGCTGAATAATATCCTTTTGTGGTGAAAATAAGTTTCCTAAGCTTTCAACGTATTCTAGTGTAGCATTTTCATCCATTTCCTATCACCTATAAGTAGGCCTATATCATTCAAAATATTTTTACTTGATATATAAAGGATAGTTGTTAGCTTTTCAAGGATTTGCAAGGTAATGTAAGACCTTTATTAAGTATTTACTACATGCCAGGTATTTTGCTCAACTCTGTGAATATAAACAAAAGTACAAATGAAGTTAATTCCTGCCCTCAAGGAACATACACTGTAATGAACTAGGGCAACACAGAAAATGGAGCTGAAAAGCCAGGTGGAAGTTTAGAAAGTCAGAAGCAGAGGGCAGAGTCAAGATGGTGGAGTAGAAACAGAACTTCCAAATAGCTTCTGCTCCCATCTCCTCCAATTCATGTAAAAATGACTCTAAACCAACTTTGGAGCTACAGAACCCACAAAATGACAGAGAGAAGCTAACTTCCTGCTGAAGACAGCCCTGCAGGCCAGTAGGAAGGGGACAACATATCATGCATTCAGACCAGCCCTGAATGAGTCAGAGGTTTTAGCCTCAGGGAAACCTGACCAGCCATCAGCTGGAGGGACTTCAGATCACCAGGAGCTGTGGCAGTTTCCAGAATTATCAACCCATAGATGCCAAGGACAAAGTGAGAGGTCAGTGCAGTGTGGACTTTGGGATCTGTGAGTTTGGGAGTGTGGTCTGTCCTTTACCCCATGGAGGGAGAAGCAGCTGAGGCATGGTGGCCATGCAGCCACTGCCATGTGACTGCTTCAGAGCTCCTGGCCTGCAGATTGTAGGGGGAACAAGTGACCAGTATGAGGCGTAATCGCTCTAGCTTTAACCTGATTGAATCTGGATTGCTATCAAGGGTGGAGTTCCTGGGGTGCATGTTCAGTTTGCCAGAGCACGTGGAGGCTTCAGAGAGGGCACCTAACTAATAGCTCTGGCAACTGCAAAAAAAACCCCAGCAAGTGGGAAGAAGCTCCCCTTTCAGGTAGCAGAGTTCTACTGTGGCAAAAAGCTCAAAAGAAAAGAAATTGAGTGGCAAGATGACCAATCAAAGGAAGAAAAACAAGGAGAGCAATCCAACATTAGACTACTATTTGGGGGACAAAAAGGATTAAAGCATGGAACAGGAGGAAGACAGCAAAGTCAGAACTCCTGCACCAAAAGCTTCCAAGAAAATATATGAGCTGGTTACATGCCATAGAGAAGCTTTAAAAGGATTTTGAAAACAAAATAAGAGAAGTGGAGGAAAAATTGGGAAGAGAAATGAGAAGGATGCAAGAAAATTATGAAGTGAGAGTGAACAACCTGACTGAAGAAAATAACACCTTAAAAATTAGATTAAATCAAATGGCAAAAGAGGCTCAAAGAGGCAATGAGGAGAAGAATGCCTTAAAAAGCCGAATTTTCCAGATTGGAAAAAATCTAAAAAGCTCACTGAAGAGAATCATTCCTTCAGAATTAGATTGGAACAAATGGAAACTAGTGACTCTATAAGAAATCAAAATACTATTAAACAGATCCAAGCAAAGGAAAAAATAGAAGACAATGTGAAATATCTCACTGGAAAAACCATTGACCTGGAAAATAGATCCAGGAGAGACAATTTAAAAATTATTGGACTACCCGAAAGCCATGATCAAAGAAAGAACCTAGAAATCACCCTTCAAGAAATTCTCAAGGAAAATTGCTCTGATGTTTTAGATCCAGAGGGCAAAATAAAGGTTGAAACTATCCACCAATCACCTCCTGAAAAGATCCTAAAAAGAAAACTCTTAGGAATATTATAGCCAGGTTCTGAAGTTCGCAGATCAAGGAGAAAATATTACAAGCAGCCAGGAAGAAACAATTTGAATGCTGTGGGACCACAATCAGGATTATGCGGGATCTGGCAGCTTCTACACTAAGGGATGGAAAGGCTTGGAATATGATATTCCAGAGGTCAAAGGAGCATGGATTAAAACCAAGAATTACCTACCCAGCAAAACTGAGTATCATGCTTCAGGGGAAAATATGGTCATTCAATGGAATAGAGAACTTTCAAGCATTCTTGATGAAATAATCAGAGTTGAATAGAAAATTTGTCATTCAGATACATGAAGCAAGGAAAGCATGACAAGGTTAACAGGTAAAAGAAATTATAAGGAACTTATCAAAGTTGAACTATGTACATTCCTACATGGAAAAATGATAATTGTAACTTATGAAACTTTTCTTAGTATGAGATTAGTTGAATGGAATAGAAATGTATGTGTGTGTGTGTGTATGTATATATATATATATATATATATATATATATATACACACATACATGCACATACTTATATAGGATGGTATATGGGCATATGAATACACATGTGAGTGTGTGTATGTATGTTTACAAGTATACATAGACAGAGGGCACAGGACCAATGGAATAGGAAGGGATGATACTTAAAAAGTGAAATTAAGAGGTGAGAGAGGAATATAATGAGACTACATGGGGAGAGACAGAATGGAGTAAATTAGCTCATATAGAAGAGGCAAGGCAAAATTGTTACAATGGAGGGGAAGAACAAAAAGGCAAAAGCAAATGAGTCAACCTTATTCTCATTGAATTTGGCTTAGGGAGGGAATGACATACATACTAAATAGGGTATCTTACCCTACAGGAGAGTAGAGGGATTGGGGACAGGAACAGAAAAAAAAAAAAAAAACATTTAACTGAAGAAAGCAGTTTCTTAAAAAGTAAAATGTGTGAAATGGAAAAGAGTTCAAAATCAAACTGGAGAAAATAAATCCCTAAAAATGAAATCTGATCATATGGAAAAGGAGCTCCAAAAATTAACTGAGAAATTAATTCGCTAAAAATTAGAATCAGCCAAATCCAAGCTAATGACTCTATGATGCATCAAGAATCAAACAAAACTTCAAGATTGAAAAATTAGAAAAAGAGGTAAAATATCTCAATGGAACCAAAACTTACGTTCTGCCTCCTGAACAAAAGAATGAGAAAGCTTAAATACACTTTAGAACCATCCAATTCCAGGGTGACTGTGTCACTCAAATTTATTATCTCCATATGTTTATCATTAGAAAGGAAGTTTCTTAGTTGTAAATACAAATTGGCAAGACAACAGACAAAGTAGTATCAGTTGGAATTTATGATCTCAGGATGTCTCCTTTTCCCCTGTCTCCAAGGTAAGAGAAACCCCACTCTTCAGCCTTAGGTGGATTCTGGAGTTGGTGACACAGGGAAAAATGTATTTTTAAAGCAAAGCAAAGCAATCTGTTTGATTAGATCAGACTTTGGCCCATATATATATATATATATATATATATATATATATATATATATATATATATATATATATATACACATACATTATATATATATATATATGTAATGATTAGCATGGGAGAGGAATGTAGGTATAAAGAGTAGTTATTCTGAATCTGTCCTCAAAATGGGGATCCTGGAAGGAATTCATCAGTAGGAAAAGGAGGCCAGCCTATCTGAGGGATGTTGGAAGGTAAGAACTTTGTCACTGGGTCAGGTGTACATTCCCAGGTGAGGAGTCTTCAGTTGCTGAAATGGTTGGGACATGGTATTGAAGTTCAGAAAGTTCGGAAACCTTTGTAAGATGCTTTAAGTATGGGGATATGGAAGATGGTGATTTGTTTTTTTCTGGAGGTAAATTTGGAGTTTGTCTTGGGTAGAGTCTGATATTTTTATAGATTTGTACTTTATCTCTACTTTTATAGTTATTTTGGGTATTTTTCTTATATGTACTCTACTTCTAGAACACATCTCTTCTCTCATGCTTGATTACATTCCAGGGCTAACTTATAGTATCTCAAAAAATGTACTTTCCACTTTACTCTTGGTTTTTTCAGGTTTGGTGATTGTACTCACTGAACTGACTTGAACTCTTTTATCCCCCCCCCCCATTTCCAAGCAGCATGCAAGTCATATTATTTCTACTTTTATAGCATCTCTTATATACCACCCCTTCCCTTCTGTGACATTGCCACTACTCTGAGATAGTCCCACATCACCTCATCCCTGAACTGTTTTGTATCCCTGCTTCAGGTTGCTTTTCATTTATTCCATTTTCTCTAAGTTTTCAAATTCATCTTACTGAAGTGAATATCTCCTTCTTCTCATTTTATCTCTGCAGGGAAAAAGAAAAAAAAACTGCTATTAAAAAAGTTTCTCAGGGTGGTGGCTGTGGGATGAGAGATGTCTGCGCTGAATCAAGGTTCTCATGATAGGGGGATCTGCATGTTAGGAACACTCACTCTCTAATAAATACCTGTAACTATAAGACTCATTCCAGAAGAGGAGATGCATGAGTCTTCAAGGTCAACCCAAATTTAGGGTTGTAGGAGAGAAATAGAAGTAGGGATAGAATAACTTGGCATCAGCAGTGAAAAGTGACCATGGTAACATCAAGAGGTAGGATTCATGATTAAAGTTCATGATGTAGGACATGGAATAACACCCATCACACCTGAAATAATTGACTTGACCTTGTTAGCTTTTTGAATTATATTTCTAAGAAAAAGGAGAGAAGGAAGAAAAATGGGGAAAGAGAAAGGGGTAAGATTTCCAAATGTAATCCCATAGAAAAAAGAGACAGAGAGGGTTCAAATTTGGCATTCCAGAAATCTCTACCTTCATTAGTGACACAGAGAGAATAAAGAAAGAATAGGTAAGGCCCATGAATTGGATAATAGGATTCCTTATCTAGTAGAAAGGGAGACAAATGTGGAGGACAAAGTGAAGGAAATTATTTGAGAAAGAGACCATGTAAAGAATGTTGCTTAAATACATTTTAGTGCTTTTTGCATTAAAAGCAAAATCATGAAGTTGCAATCACACTAGACTTCAAGACAGGAAACCTTGGTCTGTCCTAGATATGTTACTATGGGCAAATGACTTAAAAGAGGTAGTTTAGTGTTGGGGAAAGTCTACTGGATTTGAAATCACACAAAGTCAGTTAAATTACTGCTTTGCTATTCATTACCTACGTGACTTTGAGTAATTGACATGGCTGCTCCAAGTCTTAGTTTTACATTCTATAAATTAAGGCAATTAGATTAAAGAATCATTAAAATTGCTTCTAGTTCTAGAGCCTGTAAAACCTAACTTCTCCAAAGTTGACTGTGAAACATGAGTAATTTCATCTGTACTATTTTCCTCACAGGATTGGGTTTTTAAAAGTGCTTTGTAATCCTTGTAATGTTACAGAAATAAAAGATATCATTTTTATTACACTATGCTTAAGTCTCTGATAATTAAGCAGGAGACCTATCTCACTGTGTAATGAAATTTTGAACCGTCCGAAGTATTTTTAACTGGTAGAAAATTTCAGAAACATGGAGAACTGCAGATGCTAGCTAAGCAAGCATAAAATAGATTGAAATTAAAAGTTGAGGTAGTCACCTTCACTTAATAAAAGTCAGCACTTCTGGTAAAATGGTGTCTTTAAAAAAAAAAAAAAGATTCTTCTGTCTTCTATGCTCATTGCCTGAAAAATGAAGCAGGAAGGCTGCTTTCTGCCTCTTCTAATCCTCACTGGCTCCAAATGCTAAGCAAGCAAATTTAATTTATTTTCTCCATCTGTTAAAGGTATTGAAAGATGAAAAAGGTATGAGGTTGAGTTTACAAAAACAGAATCACTAAAGTAGAGAAAATAAAACTGTACAAAGAACAATTTAGACAAAAATTTAATAAAGTTTAAAGGCATCTACATATGTTGTATGCCCTGTTAAATTTAATTAAATTGTTTACATAGAGTTGAGAGTATAAATGTAACCTGCATATTGCAGAGAAATATTAGAAAATATATTCAATTGTCTTTCTAGCCCACATGCCTCCCTTTAGTAAAAACTATATTGTGCAGTTTAACTTAGTTAAGATTACTGCCTTTAACCTAGTCATTCCATTAGGATACATTAGTAACTCAGAAAATCTGAAGGAATTGAATCCAACAAAGGCAATTCTACCTGAAATATTCTTGTACATAAGGGGAGTGCTAGTGATTCAAGGAAAGATGAGTCGTTGTTTGCATGACATGAAACTCTGAAGCCCAGAAGAAATGGATACGAGGAAGGAGAGAATTTCTACCAAGAAAATATAGTACATAGGCTTGGAATATATTAATACAATAAAACTCTGAGGAGTTTATGTCAATTTAGGAGACCATTGTGCTAATTAGTAAAATATATTCAAAAGTATTTTCTTAAGTTTTGAAGTACAATTAGTTAACTGTAGTCAGTTACAGTTTGATTAAATTTAACTCTTGAAAGCATTTACCTGAAATGCCTTCTACTCTGTTTTTGCCAATTGAAATCTTCTTTAAAACAAAACTGACACGTTATCCTTTAGCTTCCTTTTGCAAACTTCTAATAAGGAAGAAATCACTATTTATTGGCAGCTAGGTGGCGCAGTGGAACCTAGCATGCCAGGCTTGGATTCAGAAAAACTCATCTTTGTGCGTTGAAATCTGATCTCAGACACTCACTGGCTGTACAACCCTGGACATGTCATTTAAACCTGTTTACCTCAATTTCCTCATCTGTAAAATGAACTGGAGAAGGAAATGTTAAACCTCTCCAGTATCTTTATCATGAAAACCCAAAGCCGGGTCATGAAGAGTCAGACACCACTAAACAACACTATTTGTTGATATAGCCCATTATGCTATGGGCATCCCTCTAATTGTTAGGACTGTTTCTTTACAGTAGAAATATACCCCTTCTCAACTTCTATTTGTTTTCTTAGCTCTGCCTACTGTGGCCAAGAGGGACTAGTCAAATCCTTATTTTCCTAGACAGCCTTCCAAACACTTAAACGTAGTTGTCATAGGATTCCCAGGTTAATCTTGGTTCTAAATTCTCAATCTGAAGTTCTTTGGCTGGAGAGGTTTATAATCATGATAGAAAAGCATCAGTCACTTGTGAGTATAATTCTGACTAAGGACTAAAACATATTGGTTTTTGATACTGAGTAGGTTAGATAAAAAAAAAAAAAAGGATAGTCATTTTGGTGAGTGGAAGATCTGTTAGAAGACATATGAAACCAAAATGAAAATGAATCAGATTCTGGGCAGGCAATCTAAGAGGAGCTAAAGGGATTGTTCATGTGGAAAGCAATGTAGCATATAAGGAGGAAGAATTTGTAGAAATATGATCTAGAAACCACTACCAGATCTGAAAAGCCAGTTTCCACCAGTATGAGAACAATCCACCTTTGACTATAGAAATTGGCCCCCTATAGGCCCAGCAGGATTCCTTGTTTTACATAATTAGTATCAAGGGAGATAAATACTAAGTGGGAGAGCTGGAGCCTGTGCAAACAGTCTTTGAAAGCTGATTGTTAAAATTTCAATGTGAGCATTTACACCTTGGAAAAGCTATGAATTAGGGCTCAATTTACTATTTTGTTAATTGTCTAGATGTAAATTGATGGAGAAATCATTAATAATGCAGGTTAAACTTAAAAGCCTGTTGTGCTTTAGAGACTTAGTTGTTAAACTTTACCAGCACACTACTGGAGGTCTCCCCCAAAATACCTTGTATTCATCTATCTATCTATCTATCTATCTATCTATCTATCTATCTATCTATCTATCTATTGTGGGTGTATACATATACAAATGTGCATATATACACATACATATATTTGTATTGTGTGTTTATGTAAATGTCTATCTGTGTATATTTGTAAGTACATATATGTATATATTCTATTTGTACTCAAAGGTATGTATTTTCCCCTCTGTCATTAGAATATAAACTTCTGGGGGGAAGGGGATTTTGACTTTACTTTGTGTTTCTTACACTTATTACTGTTGTTGGCACATAGTTAAAGTTTAGTAAATGCTAACTAATTATTTGAAGGAAGAAAGTCCCTATAAAAGAAACTTTAAAAAATTATCTTGATACTTCAACCAATGCATGCAAAGGACATTAAAAAAAAAAACCCTGATTGGGGAAAGGTCACTTATACAGAATTAACCAAATATATGTGTATATACATACATACATATACACACTTATATACAGACAACACATACACATACATCAAGTGAAAGCAAAATTTTACTTGCAGTACCTGCTTGGATCTAAAAGGCAATTATTGTTTTGTTATTTTGTTTTGATTTTTTTCCCCTCAAGCTAGGGGACAAAGCACTTTTGAATACTTTCTCCTGAAAGAATCTGCCCTTCATAATCACTCAATTCTCTTGTGAAGGTTTTGGTCATGCATGTAACAGGGAGGAAAAACTTGACAACTTGCAATGGTTTTGACTCAGAGAAACAACAGAAAGTTTCAGTGATTTAGACAAGTCTTTGAAGGATCTATCTCTAAGTTATGAGTTTCATAGTAAGTTTGTTCTATGACAATTCCACCTACAGATAGAATTAGATTAAATTATTTTAAATGATTGATGAGTTGAGAATTAATCAGATGATTTCTAAGTTTAAAAACTTTTTTTCCTAAAGAAAGACATTTCAGAATGTGATGTAAATCCTAGTAAAATATTTTCTAATATTTATTCTGATGCTAGGTAATGTTTGTCTACAACTATTTTAATAAAGAGTTCTATATTAATAGAAATTGGGGGAAGATCTTTTCCCACAGGTTAGCACATCTTAAGGGACAGACATCAATTAATACCTGGGTTTGAGAGGCTGCCTCTGGACCAGCCAAAGGAACTTTTACCCCAGGAATCATGGAGGGATTTGAATGTCTGAGCCCAGGAAGATAAAGAGAACCTCTGCTGACAAGGAATGCCAGACCCAGCTGTGCTTAGTCCAAATACCATTTTCTTATTCTTTTTACAAAGTATCCACTAGGAAAATCTGGGCTTCCCACCTCTAAATGTAGCCTTCTTTCAGCCATATGGTAATGGATCCCAGTAGGTTTAATGTACCCCTAAAGATAAGAATGAGTTGAAAGAAGTGACAGCTCAGAGAAAACAACACCAAGTAAGCATACAGGATACTACAAGGTATTGAGTCCAAGCCTATTATTTTATAGGTGAAGAAACTAAGACCCAGATAATGACCTGCTTAGTGCTCACCAGGCAGTAAGCCTCAAGAACAAGATTCAACCACAGGTCCTATGATTTCAAATCCAGTGATTTTTCTGCTATACCACAGTGGTTTGGTAGCTCTTTTAAAACACCTGAAAGACTATCAACCAGAAGAAGGACTAGATATGCTGCTTGGACATTAAATACCAAATCAGGTCCAATGGTAGGAGTCATGGACAGGAAATTTTATGTAGTATCTTTTGACTCAATGAAAGAAATAATTTACTAATAAAAGTGCTCTACTTGCCCTAAGGTTTGCCTTGTAAGACAGTGAATATGCAGGGAATCAAAATAAATGACCTTTAAATTATCTTCCTTCAGTTTCCATTTGTAAATGTAATGATAATAATAATAATAGAAGGAAGAAGAAGCTAGTAGTTATATGGTACTTTAAGTTTTGCAGAACTTTCGTATAAAAATCAGAATTTAAGAATAACTTGAAGGATCAAGCTGTATTAATTTACACATTGTATTTTTATCAATAAGTAATGTAAGAAATAGGATAGTATATTAATTTAAAAATAAAATTGTAACAAAACTTTTACATCATTTGATCTTCCTCTTCCTATTCATCCTTGCAGTGTGAAATCATTTCATCTTCATAACAGCCCTGTGAAGTAGGGGTTATCATCCCAATTATACACATGAGAAAACAGATTAAGTGACTTGCCCAAGGTAATACAGCTAGCAAGTGCCTAAACAATATTCAAATTCAAGTTTTCCTGACTGCAAGCCTTATACTATATCCATGCTACCACCTCATTGTGCCTGGTGAACAGTTAAGGAGTACTGAGAGAGAAAACAAATGGAATTTTAGATTCTTGGTCACTAATAGTTTCTCTATTAGGTAGCTAGATGTTGGAGGATTTTAGGAAGATGGCAGAGTAGATCAGAAAATTCCAAGGTCTCAAGATTTTCTCCCACAAAAAGAGCTAAAATAGCACTTAAGGGCAAAAGAAAGTTCAAGGGGGTGACCTGGTAAAAATAAATAAGAATAGGGACACAAGAGGGGTCTTCCTGGGACAATTTGAGAAAGATCAGAAGAAAAATCCTAGGACAAAGTGTGGGTCCTGTGAAGCGTAAACACCTCCAGGCTAGGGTCCACTTTAACAATAAGCTACAATCCACTTAAACAACAAGCAGCAAGCCCTGGGTTTAGTGGGTTTGAGAGGCTGCCTCTGGACCAGCCAAAGTAACTTTTACCCCAGGAATAGTGAAGAGAGTTGGATGTGTGAGCCCAGGAAGATAAAGAGAACCAATGCTGACAAAGAATTCAGACCCAGCTGTGCTTTAGAGTGGCAGAGGCAAGAATGAACCAGCACACACCAGGTGAATGTAGTGAATGTAGAAGCAGTGGGGCAGGAAGCCCCTGGCTACTGGCACTTAGAGGAGGTTGAAGGTTTTGCTTTGATTCCAGGTTAGAAGGGAGAACTGAAGATCTGGGGCAGGAGGCACCATTTCCCATGCCCTAGGGCTAGAGGTGATTATAAAAATTAAGCTATTACCCCCCCCCCCAAAAATGCACAGGCAATGGAGAAAGAATTCAACCATAGGAGCATGGAGGCAAATGCAGGGCAGAGGGGAATGCTGGGGAAAGCTGATCCACCAACTGCAGGGGCCAGACCTATCACCTCAAGACTAGGAATCTGTCAGAGCTGGGTAAGTGACAAATACAGGGCCCATGACAGCAACAGCAGCTACTCCTGGGACTAGCAACCCACAGCCTGGATATTTGAAAATCACCTACCTGAACTTCCAGGGACCAGGATGGTGGAGTGAACCCTAGCTGCTCTAACCCCTCCCCGGCCTGACCCTGAAAAGCCAGAGATTATTGTCCCAGAGTAAAATCCCAAAATAATGGAACCAAATGAAGGCTTGGAATTCCTAGAGGAAGGATGTGGCTAAGGCTGTGCCTCAAAATGGGGAAAACAGATTGCAAAGAAAAAGACTTTAGAATCCTATTATCGTGAGCATGAAGAACCAAATTCAGAAGGACACAGCATTGACTCTATACCCACAGCTGAAGCCTCAAAATGAAATATGAACTTGTCACAAGTCCAGAAAGTGTTCTTGGAAGAGCTCAAGAAGGACTTTAAAAACCAAATTAGAGAGGTAGAAGATAAACTGACCAATTCTTTTAAAATTACAATTGCAAAAATAGAAAAAAAAAAACATTTAACTGAAGTAACCAGCTCCTTAAAAAATAAAATGTGTGAAATTTAAAAAAGAGTTCAAAATCAAACTAGAGAAAATAAATCCCTAAAAATGAAATCTGATCATATGGAAAAGGAGCTCCAAAAAACTGAGAAATTAATATGCTAAAATTTAGAATCAGCCAAATCCAAGCTAATGACTCTATGATGCATCAAGAATCAGTCAAACAAAACCTCAAGAATGAAAAATTAGAAAAAGAGGTAAAATATCTCAATAGAAAAATAACTCACCTGGAGAATGGATCCAAGAGAGATTATCTAAGAATTATTGGCCTACCTACCAGAAAGTCATGATGAAAAAAAGAGCCTGGATATCATCTTCCAAGAAATCATCAAGGAAAACTTCCCTGACATCCTAGAACCAGAGAATAAAATAGTTATCAAAAGAATCCACTGTACACCTCCTGAAAGAGATCCTAAATTGAAAACTTCAAGAAATATTGTAGCCAAGTTCCAGGACTTTCAGGTAAAGGAGAAAATATTGCAAGTAGCCAAATATTGTGAAGCTACAGTCAGGATCACACAGGACCTAGCAGCTTCTACATTGAAAGATCAGAGGGACTGGTATATGATATTTCATAAGGCTATGTAGCACAGGCTACAACCAAGAATGAGCTATCCAGCAAAACTGAGCATAATGTTTCAGGCAAGGAGATGATCATTCAATGAAATAAGGGATTTCCAGATCTTCCTGAAGAAAAAGCCAAAGCTCAATGGAAAATACAATCTCCAAATACATGACTCAGAAGATACACAGAAAGGTAAACAGGGAAAACATACACACACACACACACACACACACACACACACACACACACACCTTGTCATTTAACAAGAGCAAACTGTTTACATCCCTATATGGAAAGCTGATACTTGTAAATATTGAGAACTGTATACTTATTGTGACATTTAAAAGGAATATAGATAAATAGAGGGTGTGGGT
The DNA here is from genome assembly GCA_011680675.1 of Gymnobelideus leadbeateri. Classification (NCBI taxonomy): domain Eukaryota; kingdom Metazoa; phylum Chordata; class Mammalia; order Diprotodontia; family Petauridae; genus Gymnobelideus; species Gymnobelideus leadbeateri. Next base: position 300,495 of record WOXC01005042.1, on the reverse strand, counting down.
ATAAATTAACTAAAATCATGATTTAAAAAATACCCTATTAAGAGGTGCAAAGAGACCATAATGGGAGAAAAAGAAAAGAGGAAATAGAAAAGGGTAAATTATGCTACACAAAGAAGCATAAAAACATATTATAGTAGAGGGAAAGAAGGGAGGGAGATGAACATTATATGAGCTTTGCCCTTATTGGTTTTCTTGTAAGGAGGGAATAACATAATCAGTGAAGTATAAGACTCTATCATGAAAAGACATTTTAAAACTTATCATAAAAGAGGGAAAGAGGGGTGGGAGAGGAGCATTGCATGAGATTTATTCTCATCAATCTTGGTTGAAGGAAGAAATAACATACTACATTAAGTATAAAAATCTACATACCCTGCAGGCAGTAGGAGGGGGAAGGGTTAAGAGAAGGGGTGGGGTTAGAATGGAGGGAAGAAGAAGTAAGGGAGGGGGGGTTGATAGGGAGGGAATACTGAGGGAGGCAGTGGTAAAAAGGAAAACTTTTAAGAAGGGGAAGGGAGAAATAAAAGTATAAAAAGGGGAGGGAAAAGAATTGAGGGAAAGGCACAGATAGTATTCATACCTGTGGATGTGAATGGGATGAAATCTCCCATAAAACAGAGGTGGATAGCAGAATGGATTAAAAACCAAAATCCTACAATATGCGGTTTATAAGAAAAACATTTGAAACAGGGGGATACACACAGGGTAAAGGTAAAAGGCTGGAGTAAAATATATTTTGCTTCAGCTAAAGTAAAAAAATAATGCTGTGGTAGAAATCCTTATCTCAGATAAAGCAGAAGCAAAAATATATTTTATAATTAAAAGAGATAAGGAAGGGAACTATCCTGTTAAAAGGCACCATTGAAAATGATGCAATATCATTACTAAACACATATGCATCAAGTAGCATAGCATCCATATTCCTATAGGAGTAGTTAAGGGAATGAGAGGAAGAAATATATGGCAAAACAATACTATTGGGGGTCTTTAATCTCCCCCTTTCTGAACTTGATAAATCTAACCTCAAAATAAATAAGAAAGAAGTTAAGGAGGTGAATAGAATTTTAGAGAAGCTAGATATGGCAGACGTCTGAAGAAAATTGAATGGGGATTAAAAGGAATATATCTTCTTCTCAGTGGTACATGGCATACAAAAAAACTGACCATGTACTAGGGCATAAAAACCTCACAATTCATTGTAGAAAAGCAGAAATATTAAATGTGTCCTTCTCAGATCATGATGCAATAAAAATTATATGTAATAAATGGCCATGGAAGGATAGACTAAAAACTAATTGGAAACTAGATAATTTAATCCTCAAGAATGAGTGGGTCAAACAAGAAATTATAGAAACAATCACTAACTTCATTCAAGAGAATTACAACTGTGTAATACCAAAACTGTGGGATGCAGCAAAAGCAGTTCTTAGGGGAAGTTTTATATCTCTGAATGCATATGTGAATAAAATAGAGAAAACAGAGATCAGTAAATTGGGCATGCAGCTGAAAAAGCTAGAAAAAGAACAAATTGAAAAGCCTTGATGAAATATTAAATTGGAAATACTGAGAACCAAAGAAAGAAAACTATTTAAATTAATAAATAAAACTAAGAGCTGGTTTTATGGAAAAATAAACAATAAAATTGATACACCCTTAGGCAATATGATAAGAAAAGAAAGAAGAAAACCAATTCACAAGTATCAAAAATGAAAAGGGTGAATCTACCTCCAATGAAGAGGATATTGAAACAATCATTAGGAATTATTTTTCCCAATTGTATGCCTATAAATTTGACAATCTTAGTGAAATAGACAAATATTTACATAAATATAAATTTCTTAGATTGACTGAAGAGGAAATAAAATACTTAATAACCCCATTTTAGAAAAAAGAAATTGAACAAGCTACCAATGAACTCCCTAGGAAAATGTCTCCAGGGCCAGATGAATTTACTCATGAATTCTATCAAACATTTAAAGAACAATTGATTCCAATATTCTACATACTATTTGGGAAAATTGTAGAAGGAGGCCTACCAAATTCTTTTTGTGACACAAATATGGGACTGATACCTAAATTAGAAAGAGGTAAAATGTAGAAAGAAAATTAAAGACCAATTTCCCTCATGAATATAGATGCAAAACTTTTCAATAAAATATTTGCAAAAAGACTACAGCAACTTATCACAAGAATAACACACTTTGTTCAGGTAGGATATATTCCATGAATGCAAGAATGGTTCACTATTATGAAAACTATCATTATAATTGATCATATCAACAATAAAACTACTAAAAACCAGCTTATTATCTCAATAGATGCAGCAAAGGATTTTGACAAAATACAGCACCCATTCCTATTAAAAACACTAGAAAGTATAGGAATAAATGGAGCCTTCCTTGAAATAATAAGTAGCATCTATCTAAAACTATCAGCAAGTATTATACATAATGGGCACAAGTTAGAAGCATTTCCAATAAGATCAGGAGTGAAACAAGGATGTCTATTATCACGCCTCTTATTCAAATTGGTACTAGAAATGTTAGCTGTAGCAATAAGAGCAGAAAAAGAAATTGAAGGAATGAGAAGAGACTAAGCCATCACTCTTTGCAGATGATATGATGATATACTCAGAGAGTCCTAGAGAATCAAGTAAAAAACTACTTGAGATTAAAAAATTTTAGCAAAGTTGCAGGATATAAAATAAACCCACATAAATCCTCAGCATTCCTATATATTTCTAATGAAATCCAACAAAAAATATAGAGAAATTCCATTTAAAGTTACTGTAAACATTATAAAATATTTGGGAATCTACATGCCAAAATGAACCCAGGACCTATATGAAAATGATTACCAATCACTTTTCACACAAATAAGGTCAGATCTAAATAATTGGAAAAACATCAATTGCTCATGGCTAGGTCTAGCTAATATAATAAAAATGACAATTTCACCTAAATTAGTTTACATATTTAGTGCCATACCAGTCAATCTACCGAAAAAGCATTTTATGGAGTTAGAAAAAATGTAACCAAATTCATCTGGAAGAACAAAAGGTCGAGAACATGAAGTGAATTAATGAAAAGAAATGCTAGGGAAGGTTGCCTAGCTATACCAAATTTCAATCTGTATTGTAAAGCAGCAGTCATCAAATCTACTTGTTACTGGCTGAGGAATAGAGTAGTGGATCAGTGTAATAGATTAAGTACACAAGGCACAGAAGTCAATGAGTATAAAAATCTACTGTTTGTTAAACCCCAAAACCCTATCTTCTGGAATAAGAACTCACTATTTAACAAAAACTGCTAGGAAAACTGTAAAATAGTATGGAAGAACTTGGGTATAGATCAGTATCTTACACTGTATGCCAAAATCAAGTCTAAATGGGTGCATGATCTAGGTATTAATGCTGATACTATAAACAATCGGGGAGAGCAAGGAATAGTTTACCTGTCAGATTTATGGAGAAGGGAAGATTTTATGACAAGAGTTAGAGAGCCTTATAGATAATTTTGATTACATTAAATTGAAAAGTTATAGTACAAAAAGGCAATGTAACTAGATTAGGAGGGAAGTGAGAAATTGAGAAAGAATTTTTACAACCAGTGTTTCTGATAAAGGCTTCATTTCTAAACTATACAGAGAATTGAGTCAAATCTATAAGAATACAAGGCATTTCCCAGTTGTGAAGTGGTCAAGGGATATGGACAGAAAGTTTTCAGATGAAGACAGTAAAGATATTTATAAGCATATGGAAAAATGCTCTAAATCACTATTGATTAGAGAAATTCAAATCAAAATAACTCTGAGGTACCACATCTCACCTGTCAGTTTGGCTAAGATGACAAAACAGGAAAATTATAAATGCTAGAGAGGATGTGGAAAAATTGGAACACTAATGCATTGTTGGTGGAGTTGTGAACTAATCCAACCATTCTGGAGAGCAATTTTGAACTATGCCCAAAGGGCTATAAAAATGTGCATATGCTTTGACCCAGCAAAACTACTTCTAGGGCTGTATCCCAAAGAGATCTTAGAAATGGGAGAAAGACCCATATGTACAAAAATATTTATAGCAATTCTTTTTGTTGTGGCAAAGATTTGGAAATTAAGGGGAAGCCCATCAATTGGGGAACTGCTAAACAAGCTGTGGTATATGAATGTAATGGAATACTATTGTACTATAAGAAATGAAGAGAAGACAGACTTCATAATAACTTGGAGAGACTTATATAAACTGATGCTGGGTGAGAAGAGCAGAACCAGGAGAACTTTGCACATAATTACAGACACTTTGTATGTATGATGACTAACTTTGATAGACTGGGCTCCCCTCAGGAAAACAAGGCTAAAAGACAGATACAAAAGACTCATCATGGAATGGGATATCCACATCCAGAGAAAGAACTACAGAGACTACAGATTGAAAGAAACTATTTGCTCTCTCTCGTTTGTGTTTTGTTTTATACTTTCTTGTTCATTGTTCAGCCTGTTGGTTATAATACTTTACAACATAACTAATGTTCAATGTGAAGGTATTTGTAGAACCTATATTTGATTACATGCTGCTATGGGGGGGAGAAGGAGAGGTAAGTGGTAGAGAAGGAGTTGACTCCACTAGCCAGTCATTGGTAAAAGAAGAAGAGAGGCACCACCATATGGATTCTGAATTCATTATTCAACTGAAACTTTTAACAGTCACCAAAGATATCTTAATTAACAGGCTTCATGAATTTTGTCAATCCTCATAATTATTCACTTCTCTATGGTCTTTGGCACAATTTTCACCCTATTTAACCTCAGTACTCTCTCCTGTTTAGGTTTCCATGGTGCTATTCCATTCACGTTTTGCTACCTGTTGGACTATTATTTCTCATTCTTTTTTTCCAAGTGCTTTATTAACTTCTGGTTTACATCATTCATTTCAGCCAGATTTTGAGTTACAATTTTTCCCCATTTTCCCCTACCCACCACCCCAGAATAGCAGTCCCACAGGATATCCCCTCATCCAATCTGCTCTCTCCCATATCTTCTCCCATACCTCCCTTGAGTTTTCCATTGGGGCAAGGTGAATCTCTGTGCCCCAATGCCTGCACACCTTATCTCCCAATTACATGCAAAAGAGTATTCATAAGAGTATTTATATATATTTGAAACATTTAATTTTAAAACTTCTAATTCCAAATGCATTCCTTTCATCCTTTATCATCCACTCCCACTGGGAAGATAAGCAATTCATTATATGTTGTACATGTATAGCTATGCAAAACATTACCATAGTAGATATATTGTAAAAGACTGACTATATTTCCCTCCCACCCATCCCACCCCGCACCTGGTCCATTCCCTACTTTTATCCTGTCCCTCTTCAAAATGGGTGCCTCGAACCTCCCCTTGCCCCAGCATGCCCTCCGGTCCATCATCCCCACCTCTCATCCCCTTCTCCCCTACTCTCCTGCAGGGTGAGATATCCCATTTAGTATGTATGTCATTCTCTTCATGAGCCAAATTAAATGAGAATATGGTTTTGCCTTTTTGCCTTCCTGTTCTTCCCCTCCCTTGCAACTACTTCCCCTTGCCTCTTCTACATGACATAGTTTACCCCCACCCCCTTCTCTCCCCATCTCCTCTTGCCACATTCCTTTCTCACCTCTTAACTTCACTCCTTAAAGTATCACCCCTTCCCACCAAATTCAACCTGTGCCCTCTATCCATGTGTTTCTGTAAACATATACACACACATTCACATATGTATTCATATGCCCATATACCCTTCTTCAATTATTTTCATACTGAGAAAGGTTTCATCAGTCACAGTTACTGTTTTTCTATGTAGGAATGTAAATAGTTCAACATTGATAAGTTTCTTTTGATTTCTTTTCCCTGTTTATCTTCTCAAATATCTCTTGCTTCTTGTGTCTGAATATCAAATTTTCTATTCAACTCTGGTTTTTCCCTCAAGAATGCTTGAAAGTCCTCTATTCCACTAAATGACCATATTTTCCCCTGAAACATTATACTAAGTTTTGCTGGGTAGGTAATTCTTGGTTTTAATACCAGGTCCTTTGCCCCCCAGAATATCGTATTCCATGCCCTTCAATCCCTCAGTGTAGAAACTGCCAGGTCTTGTGCTATTCTGATTGTTTCCACAATATTGAAATTGTTTCTTCCTGGCTGCTTGTAGTATTTTCTTCTTGATCTGGGAATTCTGGAAGCTGGTTATAATATTCCTAGGAGTTTTCTTTTGGGGATCTTTTTCAGGAGGTGGTCTGTGGATTCTTTCAACCTCTATTTCCCCCTCTGGATCTAAAACATCAGGGCAATTTTCCTTGATAATTTCTTGAAGGATGATCTCTAGGTTCTTTCTTTGATCATGACTTTCAGATACTCCAATGATTTTTAAATTATCTCTCCTGGATCTATTTTCCAGGTCAATGGTTTTTCCCATGAGATATTTCACATTGCCTTATATTCTTTCAATTGCTTGGATCTGTTTAACAGCATCTTGATTTCTCATAAAGTCACTAAATTCCATTTGCTCCATTCTAACTCTGAAGGAATGAATCTCCTCAGTGAGCTTTTGAGATTCTTTTTCCATCTGGAAAATTCAGCTTTTTAAGGCATTCTTCTCCTCATTGCCTTTGTGAGGCTCTTTTGCCATTTGAGTTAGTCTATTTTTTAAGTTGTTATTTTCCTCAGTCAGGCTGTTGACTCTCATTTCATACTTTTCCTGCATCCTTCTCATTTCTCTTCCCAATTTTTCCTCCACTTCTCTTATTTTGTTTTTAAAATCCATCTTAAGGTCCTCTATGGCCTGTAACCCGCTCATATCATTTGGGGCTTTTGGTGCAGGATTTCTGAGCTCACAGTCCTCCTCCTGTTCCATGCTTTGATCCTCTTTGCTCTCAAAATAGGAGTCTAATGTTGCATTTTTTGTTTATTTTGTTTCCTTTGCCTAGGCATGTTGCCACTTAATTACTTGACTTTTGGGCTTGTTGCCACAGTAGGACTCTGCCGTCAGACAGGGGAGCTTCCATCCCAAATATTAGGGTCTTCTCAGCTTCTGGAGGTATTAGTTGTTGCCCACCCTGGAGCCCCCACACACTCTGGCAAGGGGGACACACACCCCAAGACCTCTACCCCAGACCACAATCCAGATCCCAGGAGGTTAAAGGATTACCCCCCAGACTGATCTCCAGTTCCCCCTACGATTCACAGGCCAGGAGCTGAAGATGCAACTGAAGCTGCAAAATGGCGGCTGTGACATGGCCTTTCAGTGAGTTCTCACCCCTAGGGGACAAAGCCCATGTATTCTCAAACACTGGTCCCAAAGTCCATAGGGCACTAACTTCTCACTTTGTCCCAGGCATCTATGTGTTGGTTATTCTGGAAAAGCCACAGCTGCTGGTGTTCTGGGGTCACTCCAGCTGGTTGCTGGTCTGGCCACCCTGGGGCTAAAACCGCGACTCATGTGGTCCCGGGCTCGGCTCCCAGATCACTGCACTTGCTGCTCCCTGTTGGGCTGCCAGGCTGTCCTGACCTGGAGGTTAGCTTCTCTGTGTCTTTCTGTGGGTGCTGAAGCTCCAGAGGTTGTTCAGAGTCCCCTTTTACATAATTTTGAAGTGGTGTGGGCTGGAGTGCCCTGAAAGTGCTGTTTCTACTCCACCATCTTGGCTCCGCCCTCCTATTTCTCATTCTTCTTTGCTAGATCTCTATTCCCACTAACAACACAATAACAGGGTTCTCTTCAGAGTCAAAATTTTTTCTCCTTCTATACTATTTCACTTGATTATCTCAACACCTCCTACTATACACACACACACACACACAGAGAGATGTATATATGTATCTATATACATTTTCACATACATATACATGGAAACACAAACATATATAAACACATGCATATATCCTAATGATTCTTAAATATTTTTATCCTTTCTTCTTCTTCTTCTTCTTCCTCCTCCTCATTCTTCATTTTCTTCTACTCCTCCTCCTAATAGTTCACATTGATGTAGTTAGCCTACCATGTGCCAAGCACTGTGCTAAATATTTGTATAAATATTTAATTTACTTATCAACAAACCAGAGAGGTAGGTGCCTTATTATCTCTGTTTTAAAACTTAGGAAACAAAGGCAAACTTAGGTAAAGTGATTGTCCATAGTCACATAGCTAATAAATACCTGTCTGGATTTTAATTCAGGTCTTCCTGACTCCAGGCACTGTACTATATATTGTACCAGCCCTAAGCCTATTGCTAATTTTCAGTCCCATATCTCCAATTATCTTTTAGACATCTCAAACTAGATATCCTGTAGACATCTTAAACTCAACATGTAAAAAACTGAACTAATTATCTTCTCTCCAACCTGCTCCTCTTCCTAACTTTCCTATTACTTTTTTTTTTGCTTTTTGGAAGGCAATTGGGGTTAAGTTACTTGCCCAAGGTCACATGGGTAATTTTTGTGTTAAGTGTCTGAGGCCAGATTTGAACTCAGAACCACCTGACTCCAGGGCCGGTGCTTTATTCACTGAACCACCTACCTGCCCCTTTCCTATTACTTTTTAGGTTAACATTATTCTCCTAGTCTCTCAGGCTCAAATCTAGTTGTCATTTTCAACTCCTTATTCTCTCTCATTTCCTGCATTCAATCTCTTTCCAAGACCTGTAGAATTTGCATTAATAACATATCTCATATAAACTAATTGTTTTTCTCATCTTATATTGTCACCATCTTGATGAAGGCTCTCATAATCGCCTGTCTGGATGATTCCATTGGATTAGTCTCACTGCTATAAGCCTTTCCCTAGAAAAATCTATTCTTCAACTATCAAAGGGATTTGCCTAAAACAAAATCCTGTTACTCTATCAACTCCAGTGAATCACAGTCCCCTCAAGGGCCAAGTATAAAATCCTTTGGTTGGAGTTCAAGGTTCTTCATAATTTCTCCTCCCTGTCCATGCATACATACCTTTCCAGGCTTCTTATACCTTACTCATCTCCCCCAACCCCCCAATACTCTTTGATACAGTTACATTGACCTCTTGCTTTTCTTCTCACAAGGCACTACATATTCCAAATCTGGGCATTTTCATTTTCTGTCCCTAAGACCTCAAATGCTCTCCCTCTTCCTTTCTGCTTCCTGATTTCTCTGACTTCCTTCCAGTCTCAGCTAATATTCTACATTCTATCAAAAACCTTCTCCACTCCCTCTTAATGCTAGTGCCTTCCCTCTGTTTCTCACCTCCAATTTATCCTATATAATTAATTCTATATGCTATATAACTTTTTTCTATTGAGTTGTTTACATACCCCCCATTACACTATGAGCTCCTTAAAATATGGACTTTTTTTGGTATACTTTTTGCTTAGCACAGTGCTTGACACATGTAGACAAAATAAATGTATATAGACTGACAGACCTTATATGTATGCAAATAATACATACATGCATTATATATACATAATACACACATATGTATGCAAATAATGCATATATATACTGTTATATTTATATACTTATAACGTCTAAACATGTATAACATACACATGTCTATCTATACATGTATATGTGAGTATGTATACACTCAAATGTTTATAAACTGTGCCTATTCTTGTTCATGTAAGTTCAATAAAGAGGATATGCTCCACATGTCAGGCATCTTATTCTTTTTTCTTGTTTTTGTAGGAATATTAGTGAAATTTGATAAATCATTATATTCAAAACCTAGGTCACATTTTCCAGCTATAACTTTGCTTTTCAAATAAGTTAAATGTTTGCTGACTAATGTCCTGGTCTAAGCTTTGTTAGACTATTATATAATTTACTTTACTTAAATTTTATGAGTTTCATATTCTTCTTTTAATATCTGTATAATGCTTAAGTAGAGTGAAATTCTAAAATATCAAACAGAAATTTTATAAACTCTGGCATTTAACTTTCCAGTAGAGTCAACTTATCAGAATCCTTTTTACTTTCTTCTGGGTCCCTTCAGGAGGAAATCATCCAAAGAAAACATGAAAAGGCAGTACCAACATCGTTAACTACTACTTATATCTATTAAATGAGGCAGATTATGTTTTCTCAGGTTTTGCAAAACAGAGATAATTGAAAAGAAAATGGGGGTGATGGAGGGATGGGAGCAATGAAGGCATGACAGAAAAAGGAGCAAGAAGGAAGAAAAAAGTATAAGTGTAAAGAGCAGAATGGATGGAGGCAGAAAAGGAGAGAAAGGGAGAGAGTTAGGGTAAAAGGAAGGGAGGGAAGAGGGGAGAGAGAGGAGGGGGAAGTTAAAAGAAGAAGTGAAGTGAAAGAAAAGAGACGAAATAGAGAGGGTGGGAGGAAGATGATGATAGGGTTGTCAGTATCCTCATGATCTGTACCCCATTCCAAATTCTTCAATACTCACAGTTTTGTTGAGAAAGAGAATAGAACCTCAATCTTTTTTTTCTTTATTAAACAAATGCTTTATTAACTTCTGTTTTACATCATTCATTTCCACCAGATTTTGAGTTACAATTTTTCCCCCGTTTTTCCCCTACCCGCCCTCCCAGAATAGCAGTGCCAGAAGATATCGCTTCCTCCAATCTGCTCTCTCCTATATCTTCTCCCATACTCCCTTCGACTTTTCCATTAGAGCAAGGTGAATCTCTGTGCCCCAATGCCTGCACATCTTATCTCCCAATTACAAGCAAAATAGTATTAATAATAGTATTTATATATATTTGAAACATTTAATTTTAAGACCTCGAATTTCAGATCCATTCCCTTCCTCCTTGTCACCCATTCCCTCTGGGAAGATAAGTAATTCAGTATATGTTGTACATGTCTAGCTATGCAAAACATTACCATAGTAGATACATTGTACAAGGCTGCTTATAATTCCCTCCCACCCATCCCATCCCCCACCTGGTCCATTCCCTACTTGATCCTGTCCCTCTTCTATAGTGGGTACTTCCAACCTCCCCTCCCCCCAAGAATGCCCTCCCATCCATCATCCCTCCTCTCATCCCCCTTCCCCCTATTCTGCTGCAGGTTGAGATATCCCATTTAGTATGTATGTCATTCTCTCCCAGAACCAAATTCAATGAGAATGTGGTTTTGCCTTTTTGCCTTCCTATTCTTCCCCTGGCCCTTGCAACCATTTCCCCCTTGCTTCTTCTACATGAGATAATTTACCCTACCCTGTCTCTCCCCATCTCCTCTTGCCACTTTCCTCTCTCACCTCATAATTTTACCCATTGAGTATCCTCCCTTCCCAACAAATTCAACCTATGCCCTCAATCATATATAACTGTAAACATATATACACACATTCACATATGTATTCATATGACCATACACCCTTCTTCCATTATTTTCATACTGAGAAAGGTTTCATCAGTCACAGTTATTTTTTTCCATGTAGGAATGTAAATGCTAAAAATTTGATAATAAATTAACATACAAACCAATGGCATCTGGCTCCAAATAGGGTGCCCTATATCCTAGAACACATTATCTGGATTTACAGGAGTTAGTCAAGCAGTGTTCAAGCAATGTGAATTTGAACCAATAACCCTCAACACTTCCATTTTAAAGACTAGAAAATGCCCTCAGGTCATTGAGAGAAAGTCTACCACTACAGTCTTCTCACATCAGAGATGCATGGCCTGTATTAACCATAGAGTGCCAGCTACTAATACCTCCCTTGAGAAAAAATCAGACTTTGGCATAACAACTCTTTTCTCCTTAATCTTCTTTAATTTTCTCTTTAACATAAAAAGTATGTACTGATTCTTTTCTTCTCCAATTTTCTCCCTCTGCATGGTACCCCAAATCAAAAGACAGGGAAGACATTAAATAAACGGATGAAAAGGAAAGACAAAACTGTCAGAAAAAAAACTTAATTTTCAAAGACTATATTAGATGATGTCGTTACTATAAAATTTTCTAATAAAAAGGAGACTTTATAAGACCCAACCAAAGTATTTTTCTACTTGTCAGATTGAATTTTTTTAAGTTGTCAATAATCATCCTTCAACTAACTCTCCAAAAGAGATCAATCAATTCTTTAAATACCTATGATCATAAAAAATATGCCAGGGGCTATTTCTTCAGCAAAAGAAACAAGAAGACTCATAATTCTCTCCTGCTATTCTATCTTTGGCAAGTTTGAGGAAACCATGATTAACAGTGGCTGGGTAATAAAAAAAAAGTTAAAGGATTAGCAACATGAGACAGTATAAACCTAGAGTTAAAATCATGTTCCCTGAGAAATAAGTTGTATAGTGACTATAACTTTGGTTACTTAACCAGCATAGGCAGTGGATGAGTTTATAATGCTTTAGTCTTATGATCTAAGTGTTATACTATGAAAAAAGAAATAAGCATTAGTTAGTAATTTCCATTTGGTCCCCCAACATAATATATCACATAAGATATCCAAAGCTTAAATTCATTGAATACAACTTATCACAGCAGCTATAGTCCAGTTGTAGTTTACAAATGCATAACATCCAGGATTAATCTCCTGCAATGAGAGTTGTTTTCATTTGCTTGTTACTTCATTCAAAAAGTGTTTGGCAAGCATCTCCTATATGCATTGTTGTGGGTGAGGTGTCTTGCACAGATTTAGAATAACATAGGGCCTTCGATTCTACTGATATAGAGAATTCTTAGATGAGAAAACCACTTATCCAGATCAGCACCTCTGTGACATATCAGATAAGACTTGCCTAGAGTATTGAGCAATTAAATAATTTACTAAGGGTCACACAGATAATATATGTGTATCTTTTGTTAATAAAAAACCACCCCCTTCCCCTTTACCCAGCCTGTAAAGGACCTTGAAATAAAAGAGAGTCCAATTACCAATTAAAATCATTTATTCTGAGAAAAAGACTTGTAGGGGAGAGAAGATCCTTCAAAGGAAAAGAGAGGGAGTTCCCAGCTGTTCAAAGTGGAGTGGGAAAAGGGGTGAGATGTTATAGTTTCTAAAGGCTTTCAGGCTGGAGTGGGGATTAAGTGAGAGGACATCTGCAGACACAACAAACTAGGTAACAGAATGTTTAGAAAGTCCTGAGCCTAGTCTTGAATCTGCAGCCTCTGTTCAAAATTGCCCCTAAGCTGATCAAGATTGACTTGATGTTTTCCAGTAACTAGAGGCATCTCCAAACTTTAGTAGAGTTCACTTGCAAAGGATCACTGGTATATCAAGCAGCTCTAAGCCTCAGAAATCCTTCCAATTGACTGGTGGTTGTGTAATTCCACTGCCCTACCCCCTGTAAAGAAGGGGAGCTTCAAGATATATAACAAGTTATTATACTCATTATAGAGCCCAGGCCACACTTTCCATGCAAATGATTGCCCACATCTAAGTGCAGCTCACAGTGGGGTATGAGTTGATATCTTTGGCATCTTACCTACTGCTCTCCAAGGGAATTTTTGATTCCTGCCTGCATGGGAGAAAGAATAAGGGGCCATGTTCATGGCTCTGCTGTCATTAAAGAGAAGGAACCAAACTAGATTTAGAAACTTCCGTGCCCTTAAATATTGTGAGACTAGGGGAAGTGATTTTCAAGTTTAAGCTGCCTAACCAACTGTTGTCCCTTAAAGAGAAAAGCCTTTTCCAGTCTTATCCAAAAGCTTGAATCTCTTCCTACCAATTACTAGCTGCACAAAAGACTACCACAAATAGGAGACAGTAAATAAACACATTGATCTGTGAAAATTTCCATCAGAAGCCAGAGAAGTAATGCAAGTAGGTGGTGCAGTAAACAGAGCACTGGCCCTGGTGTCAGGAGTATCTGAGTTCCAATCTGGCCTTAGACGCTTAACACTTACTAGCCATGTGACAACCCCAATTGCCCTGCCTTCCCCTCTCCAAAAACAAAACAAAAAAATTAAAAAATGTACTAGACTAAACAAAAAATAAATAAGTTCTCCCAATGTGAATTAAATATTCCAGCTCAAACAAAAGAGTCCATATCCAAGAGAAAATTCCCTGAAATGTCTAGGGAAAGGTTAGCTGAAAGTCAGAGTGTGTGTGTGTGTGTGTTTGTGTGTGTTGTGACTGTTGTATGTGTGTGGTTACAGCTTTCCAATTTTTTTCTCTCTTTCACTTTGGGTTTATTCCTGAACAGGATTTGGAAGGGAAGAAGTTTCTTCTCTACTAGCCACCTTTACCAACTCTACTTCTCAAATAATTCTATTGTGCTAAATAATCATTCTTTCTACTAACAAAAAGAGTGTTATGCAGATATGCAGGACTTGAACCCTGGGTTATTATGTAATAGACAAGATTGAAACCCAAGACTTTGGGGGTGGAGACTAGATGGTGGAATAAAAGTAGGAACTAACTTGATCTTGTCCCTAGTTACCTCTAACACTTGTAAAAAAATGACTCTAAAAATTTTTATAGCTACAGAACCCACAAATGTCAGAGTGTAAGCTGAAGGCAGCCTGGCAGCATGACAGGAAGGGTCTATTCCACTAGGCTGGGAGAAGAGTGCAGTCCTGGATGGGCTGTGCTGGCACAGAGCATTGGCACAGATTGGCCAGAGAAGACCTCAGGGGACTGACTCTCAAGGAACTGTGGTGGTTTCCAGACTTCTCAACCCAAAAACACCAAAGAGAAAGTCAAAGGTCCGTGGGGAAACTCTGTTGGACATAGGTTAGAAAAGAACAAGATCTGGCCCCTGCCCCTGGGGCAGCGGAAGTGGTGACAACTGCTTCTGGAACTCCAGGCCCACAGACAGTGGAGGGACCAAATGGCTGACCAGAGGGCAATTGCATGAATCTTTTTGCTGGCAGTTAGGTAGGATTTTTTCCCTGCTTGGATCTAGGTCAAAGTCTTGGGTGGTGGTCCTGGGGTGAGGAAGAGCCAGCACTCTCATGAAAGAGCTTGTGGCAGCTGTGGAGAAGGAGCACTACTAACAACTGAGGCAGGTGCCTAGAAGAGGCTCTGATAACAGCTGCAAAAAAATCCAGAAATTTGGGACACAGCACTTGTCCACTCTGGAAGTAGAATCCTACCACAGAAAAGAGCTCAAAAGTCAAGTAATTTGGCTGGAAATATGAGGAAAGAGAGTGAGAGAAATCAGACTATAAAATTGTTCTTTGGTGACAAAGAAGATCAAAACATAGAACTAGAAGACAACCAAGTCAAAACTCCTGCATCAAAAGCCTCCAAGAAAAATATGAATTGGTTGCAGGTCATGGAAGAGTTCAAGGAGGATTTTAAAAATTAAGTAAGAGAGGTAGAGGAAAAATTGGTAAGAGAAATGAGAGTGATGCAAGAAAACCATGAAAATCAAGTCAACAGCTTGCTAAAGGAGACCCAAAAAAAGTACTGGAGAAAATAACACCTTAAAAAATCAACTAACTCAAATGGCAAAAGAGGTGCAAAAAGCCAATGAAGAGAAAAATGCCTTAAAAAGCAGAATTAGTCAGAGGTAAAAGGAAGTCCAAAAGCTCCCTAAAGAAAATAATTCCTTCAGAATAAGAATGAAGAGGTGGTGGCTAGGTGATGCAGTGAATAGAGCACTGATCCTGGAGTCAGGAGGACCTGAGTGCAAATACATCCACAGACACTTAACACTTACTAGCTGTATGAGCTTGGGCAAATCACTTAACCCCATTGCCCTGCTTTGCCTCTTCCAATAAAAAAGCAAAATTAGAATGGAGCAAATGGAAGATAATGACTTTATGAGAAATCAAAACAAATCCAAAAGAATGAAAAAATAGAAGGCAATGTGAAATATCATATTGGAAAAAATGCTGACCTGGAAAATAGATCCTGGAGAGATCATTTAAAAAATATTGGACTACCAGAAAGCCATGATCAGAAAAAGAACCTAAAAATCATCTTTCAAGAAATTCTCTAAGAAAATTGTCTCAGGGCAATTTTAGAACCTGAGGAAAAAATATAAATTGAACATAGAAATTGAAAGAATTCACTGATCACCTCTTGAAAAAGATCCCCAAAAGAAAACTCCTAGGAATATTATAGCCAGGTTCTGGAGTTCCCAGATTAAGGAGAAAATATTACAAGCAGCCAAGGAGAAACACTTTGAATATTGTGGAAACACAATCAGATCTAGCAGCTTCTACATTAAGGGATTGAAGGGCTTGGGAATATGATATTCTAGAGGTCAAAGGAGCTAGGATTAAAACCAAGAATCACCTACCTAGCAAAACTGAGTATAATGTTTCAGGGGAAAATATGGTCATTCAATGAAATAGAGGACTTTCAAGCACTCTTGATGAAAAAAACCAGAGCTAAACAGAAAATTTGACATTCAAATTCAAGAAGCAAGGGAAGCATGAGAAGGTAATCAGGGAAAAGAAGTCATAAAGAACTTATCAAAGTTGAACTATTTACATTCCTGAATGGAAAAAATGATAATTTTAACTTATGAAACTTTTTTCAGTGTGAGGATAGTGGAAGAGAATACAAATGTACTTGTGTATGTATGTATATATATATATACATATATATGTATATATATACACACATATATATATATATAAACACACACATACATACATATATATGTCTATATAGGAGGGTATATGTGCATATGAATACATTTATGAGTGGGTACAGTTATATATGTGTATATATCATATATGTGTACAGTTAGACAGAGGGCACAGGATCAATTGAATAAGAAGGGATGATATTTAAAAAATAAAATTAAGAGGAATATGAGAGGAGATAGGGAGAGACAGAATAGGGTAAATTATTTCATATAAAAGATTCAAGGGAAAACTGTTACAATGGACAGGAAGAACATGGAGGCAAAAGGAAATGTGTCAACCTTACTCTTATTGAATTTGTCTTAAGGAGGGAATAACATACATACTCAATTGGGTATCTTACCCTATAGGAAAGTAGGGGGGTAGGGGTATAACAGAGGGGATGATAGAAGGGAGGGCAGATTGGGGGGAGAGGGTAGTTAAGAAGCACACACTTTTGCAAAGGGACAGGGTCAAAATAGAATGGGATAGAATGGAGGGAAATATAGTCAATCTTCCACAATATATCCACTACTGAAAAGTTTTGTGTAACTATACATGTACTAACTATACTGAATTGCTTCTCTTCCCAGTAAGGGTGGGAGGTGAGGGATGAAGGGAAAGAATCTGTAATTCTAAGTTTAAAATCAAATGTCTAAAAAAATTATTATTATTATTTTATTTACGTGCACTGGGAAATAAGATATACAGGCACTGGGGTATAGAGATCCATCTTGCCCTACTGGAAAGTTAGATGGGGAATAGGAGAGGATATAGGAGAGAGCAGATTGGGGGAGGGGATATTCAGTGGGATTGCTTTTCTGGGTTGGTAGGTAGAAGAAAGATGGGGAGAAAATTTGTAACTCAAAATCTTGTGGATATGAATGCTGTAAACTAAAAGTAAACATAAAATTTAATAATTAAAAAAAGAAAGAAAAAAATTTGTGAACCCTATGTTAAGGACCCCTTATTTAGCCCAATACATACCTTACAGAATCCCATCAGAGTAGTCATATAACCTCCCTAGAATACCTCTAATGATTAGACAACTAAGGAAACCTGTGCCATTACTGAAAAAGTGTTACTTTTTAGGAGACACTTCTTTATGGCAATCTAAAATCAGTGTCTTTACAACTTTCACACATAGATGAATCCTAGGTATGTCTTTCAGAGCCAAGCAAAAGTCTAATCTCTTTTCTTCATATTGCTCTTTCAAATACTAGAGGATAACTCATTATCTTTTCCTTTGCTCAGTTCTTGTTCGGGCTAAAATATTCATGTGTTAAAATGCCCTTATCTTTATATGACATATTTTTGAGTCTTCTCCATTTTGGTCATAGTTCTGTGAATATGTTTCAGCTTGTCAATGTCCTCCTGAAAATATGATACCCAGAATTAAACACAATATTCTGTATGTGCCCTACCTAGGACAAAGAGAAGGTCAGGAATTTTGTTGCTTATTATTTTTCTCTCTGCACCCTAAATTTTCATAAGCTTTCTTGGTGGCTATAGCCAGCTGTTGACATATAAGCAAACTTGCAGTTTGTTAAAATTCATGGAGAATTTTTTTCCATGAAAATATATCAGTGGTGTAACTTGACGCTCTTTAAAAGCTAATCTTGGAAATAGTGAAATAAGCAGTAAATTGACCTTACTTTTCCTTGTTCATCTCCATACAAACACAAAATAACACTCCAAAACAAATACTGGAACAGAAGAAACAACAATAAGATGGGGTGAAACAATATTTTAGCTCAAGGAACTTGGAAAATTGGAAAACTTTGTCTCACTCTGGTAAAAAGTGAGTGCAGTCCAGGACAGAAAGTATCACATCAATCCAGCAGCAAGCCCCACCTCAGCAAACCAGCAGGGGATCCTGATTCCCAGTGCATTGGAACAGGCAAACACCAAAACCAGGACCACCGTCTTCCCATGTGCCTCAGCACAGTCAGGGGAATAGGCAGATTCCAGATCTAAGAACCAATATGTGCTTTTGTGTAGCCCAAGGGAAACACAGAAACACCCCCCACCCCCAGCCTCTACATATGCGGAGACATATGTCCAGACAGACACTAGCACTAGGAACCCAGTTTAGCACCAGGTAAGCTGCCAGACCCTTTTGGTCTCCAGCAGTATCAGCCACCCACTCCACCCTTTAACACAACATAAGAGATAAGGGTCCTCTGTGTATCTCATGGCAATATCAGTAGAACACCAGGACCTGCAACCCTTGGCACAAGAAACTTGAGACAGTGCTCCTTCTATCCCAGGAACAGACTTCCAATTTAAAAGAAAGGAAAAAGATAAAAAGGTGAGCAAAGAACAAGAAAAAATAATCTGACCATAAAAAGTCATTTATGGTGACAGGGAAGATCAAGAGACAAACTCAGAAGAGGAAAACACTATCAAAACACCTGTGGGAAAAACCCCAATGAAAATTGGGAAGTGGTCTCAAACCTAAAAAGAACTCATGGAAGAGCTCAAAAAGGCCCTTAAAATCAGATAAGAGATCTAGAAGAAAAA
Source organism: Gymnobelideus leadbeateri (assembly GCA_011680675.1). Classification (NCBI taxonomy): domain Eukaryota; kingdom Metazoa; phylum Chordata; class Mammalia; order Diprotodontia; family Petauridae; genus Gymnobelideus; species Gymnobelideus leadbeateri. The sequence continues at coordinate 281,466 of WOXC01005042.1, read as the reverse complement.
TTGGGAAAAGAAATGAGAGCAATGTAAGAGAATTATGAAACAACAGTCAACAACTTGAAAAAAGTAAACAGCTTAAAAAGTAGACTTGGCCAAAGGTAAAAGGAAGTACAAAAGCTAACTATGGAAAACAACTCCTTAAAAGTTAGAATTGAACAAGTAGAAGCGAATGACTCTATGAAATATTAAGAGTCAAAATCAGAAGAATGAAAAAAAATAGAAGACAATGTAGAATATGTCATTGATAAAGCAACTCACCTAGAAAATAGATATAGGAGAGACAATGTCAGAATCATTGGAATACCTGAAAGTCATAATTAAAAGTATGACCTGGACAGCACTTTTCAAGAAATTATCCAGGAAAACTACCCTCATGTCCTGGGCAAAATAGCCATTGAAAGAATCCACCAATCACCCTAGAAAAGAGAGCCCAAAAGAAAAAGTCCAATGAACATTATAACCAAATTTCAGAACTACCAAGTCAAGGAAAAAATACTGTAAGTGGACAGAGAGCAAACAATTTAAATATTGGGGATCTACCATCAGGGTTACACAGAACTTAGCTGCTATAATACTAAAGAAACAAAGGTCATGAAACATAATCTGGTAGGCAAAAGAGCTAGGGCTACAACCAAAAATCATAAGCATAATACTTCAAGGGGAAAAAATGTCGTTCAAGGAAACAAGGATTTCAAGCTTCATGAGAAGATTTGGTCTCGAATATCAAGATCCAAGAGAAGTATAAACAGATAAAAAGGGAAAAGAAAACATAAGGTATTCAGTGGAGATAAACTGTTTACATCCTCATGTGGGAAGATGATACTTGTAATTCTTAAAAACTGTATCACTACTAGAAGAAATATACATAGACAGAGGGTATGGGTATAAGGTAAATTTTATGGAATGACAAACATATTCTTAAGGGATAAGAAAGAAGAGTTAACTGGGTGCAGAAGGAAGGGAGAGGTAGAATGGGGTAACTTTTTTTTCATTAGAAGAGGTACAAAAACCCTATTACAGTGGAGGTGAAGATGGAAGGGCAGGCAATGGATATCACTTGAACCTTATTCTTATCAGTATTGGCTCAAAAAAGGAATGGTATACACAATCATTTAAATATAGAAACCTATCTTAACTGAAAAGAAAGTAGGAGAGGAGATTAAGTTAAGGGGGGTGGCATGGAGAGATGAACTGACTGAAGGGAGGGCAGACCGGGCAAGGTGGTAGACAGAAACAAAATAATGGTGAGGAGAGAGAGGGTGAAAGAAGAGAGAAGATAAAAAAGAAGAAATATAGGATAGAGAGAAATACATAGTAAACATAATTGTGAATGGGACAAACTCTTACCTAATATCTAATATCTAATATCTCTCTAATGTCTAGTAATAATAAGTAGATAGTAGAGTGGATCAAAAAACCAAAATCCTACAATATGCTGTTTAAAAGAAACACATTTGAATCAGAGAGACATACATAAAGCAAAGGTAAGGGACTGGAGCAGAATCTATTAAATTTCAACTGAAGTAAAAATAAAAAAAGGGGTAGCAATCCTGATCTCAGACAATGCAAGAGGAAAAATGAACCTAATTAAAAGAGATAAGTAAGGAGAGTACATCTTGCTAAAAGGTACCATAAACAATGAAGTAATATCACTAGTAAACATATATGCACAAAGTGGTAATGGCATCCAGATTCCTTTTATTTGTTTTTGGAGGGCAGTTGGTATTAAGTGACTTGCCCAAGGTCACACAGCTAGATTTTTTTTCTGTGTGTGTGTTAAGTGTCTGAGGCTGGATTTGAACTCAGGTCCAGGAGGACTCCTGGGCCAGTGCTCTATTCACTGTGCTACCTAGCCACCCCCATCCAGATTCTTTTTTTTTTTTAAAGCAATTGGGGTTAAGTAACTTTCTCAAGGTTACATGCCTAGTCATTATTTATGTGTGGGTGCTCATTTTCTGAGGCCAGATTCGATCTCGGGTCATCCCAACTCCAAGGCTGGTGCTCTTACTCACTGTGCAACCTAGGCGCGCCCCCCCCCCATCCAGATTCTTAAAGGAGAAGTTAAGTGAGTTACAGTTTCATTAACAAATAAGATATTGCATTATGAAATATAAAGTAGATAATTTTGATTATATTAAATTAAAAAGCTTTTGTACAAACAATATTAATGCAACCAAGATTAGAAGGAAAACAGAAAACTGGGAAATAATCTTCACAACTGATTTGTTAAAACCTCATTTTTTAAAAGTAGTATTTGAGATTTTTTCTTAATTACACATAAAGACAACTTTTTTTATTCATTTTGACAAGATTTTGAGTTACAAATCGTTCTCCTTCCCCTATCTTCCAGATTCTCTGATAAAAATCTCATTTCTCAAAATGGTAGAGAAATGAGCCAAATTAACAAGAATGCAAGCCATTTCCCAATGGATAAATGGTCAAAGCAAATGACCAGACACTTTTGAGATGAAGAAAGAAAAGCTATCTATAGGCACATGAAGAAGAATCGCTTTTGAACAGAGAAATAAAAATTAAAAAACCTAAGGTATCACATCTATAAGATTGGCTAATATGATTTTTAAAAAGCCAAACAATAAATGTTGGAAGTGATGTGGGAAAATTGGGAAACTAATGCATTGTTGGTGGAGTTGTAAACTGATCCAAACATTCTGGAGGGCATTTTGAAATTATGCCTGAAGAGCAACCCAACTGTCCATACCCTTCGATCCAGCAATACCAATACTAGGTCTATCTCCCAAAGAGATCATAAAAAAGGGAAAAGGACTCCCATATGCAAAAATAGTTATAGCAGCCTTCTTTGTGGTGGCAAAATATTGGAAACTGAGGTGATTCCTATTAGTTCAGGAATGCCTGAACAAGCTGTGATATTATAATGCAATGGAATACTATTGTACAATAAGAAATGATGAACTGACAGATTTCAGAAAAACCTGGAGACTTGGATAAGTTGATGCCAAGTGAAATAAGCAGAATCAGTACTGTGCTGATTCTGTACACAGTATCAGCAAATATTGTGTGATGATCAACCATGAATGACTCAGCTCCTCTTTACAACACTGACAAGACAATATCCAAGATAAATACAAAGGCTTCTCAAAGGAAAATGATATCCAAATACATATCAAGAACTGATGGACTCAGAATGAAAGAAAAAAAAAACAAAAAATTATAAACTGAAAAAAGTATGCTTTGATCTGCACACAGTTTCTTCTTTCACAGCTATGACTAATATGAAAATATTTTTTACATGATGGCACATGTATAACCTATATCAAATTGCCTGCCATTCTCAGAGAAAGATATGGGAGGGAGAACAATTTGCAACTCAAAATATTATTTAAAATTGTCTTAATGTGTAATTAAGAAAAATGTCAAACACTATTTAAAAAAAAATCTAATCTGTATATCAATATCTAAGAAACTGTGATTTCATTGATGTTAACATTCTTTCCACCAAACCAGATCAAAATGTTGCTTTGTTTAAGTAGATGGATTTTGGAATATCCTATTACTAAAATAAAATTCATCACTGTGTGTTCTGCCTGGCAATGAGCTTCTTTGAAGCTAGCTTATAGACTAGACATTGATTAATTCCTTCATGTCTGGGGCCATCCATAATCCCTCCCACCTTGGTAAATCTTCCACTGGTATATCCTTTGAGAACACAGTACACCTTGATGAGATATCAGAGAAGGATATTACTGATGGAATAATTTGGACTTAACTTTCACTAATATAAGCATTCTCTAGAATGAGACCTCTATAGCTCTCCACTTTATATAGCCCTCTATATAGTCCCCACTTTACTCCATCCTTGTTGAACTGTATTTATAGTATTGTATTCTTTTCTAATAACCATATGTGGGAGGCATGGAATGAAAAATTAAAATTCAGTTTCATGAGGGTTAAAATCAGACAATGTGAGTATCACTTGGAAAAAAAGTGGATATTTAATTTTGAGTAGAAAGTACTTTGACTGAATATAAAAATTGTCTTAAAGTATTTGATGGATTTTCTGCTAGACCCTTGAAGACAAAATTAAGAACCATGGGTGGATACTGAAAAAATGCATATTTCAATTAAAAATGTGGAAGAATGTCTTAACAATTAGTACTGTGTAATATGAAACCTGTACCTCAGAAGATAGGATTTCTCATGAGAGGAGGTCTTCAAATGTAGCTTTAGGTGATATAAAGCCATGCACGAGCAGCTTTCCAGAGGACTGCTGCTGTGAACAGCTTTCAATATTCTGATTACATAGTATAGTGAACTCTCTATTTTTTCAATAACAAATCAGAGCAAAACTTTCTATGAATAGAATACAGCATTCACAAAGTTACAACTTTTAACAGAAAATCAAAATACGGCATTCACCAGGTAACAACTCAACTTATGACTAAAATGGCCACATAGTTTTCACCAAAAGTGGTCATGTAGTTTTCAACAAAGTACATTCATTTAGTCAATCACAAAATCTTTAATTCAATCACATAGTACAAAAGTCAAAGTTATCCACCCCTAGGACACAGTAAATCACAATCTTCTCAGTACAGAGTATCCACTTAAATCTTCTTTCAGATTGATTCAAGCCTGACTCTCAGCTTCCACAGTTCCTCTTCCATGGTCTCAGCTCCAACTGTCACCTGGGTTCAAAGGCAGGCAGCTCCCAGTTCCTTGTCCAGCTCCTTGTCCAGTTCTTTGTCCAGTTCCCATTCCATATTAAAATTCACAGTTTCCAGTCCATCTCAAATCCTACAAACTTCCTGTTTCTGGGAAGACAAAGCTTGACAGAGCCACAGTAATATTCATGCACATTGTTGGCACCATCATCAATTCACTATTTGCCTATAAAATCAACTCAGACCCACCAACAAGATCTGAGAACTCAACACAAATCATCAACATAGAAATCAAGATATACCCACAAACAAAGTCCAAGAGGTCAGCACAAACCATCAGTAAAGTCCCAGAACCTCCAAAACTCTCCTCCAGGACTTCTATAATCATACAATCAGAAAATCCTCTTTTAGGGCTTCCAGTAAAGTCCCAGGGCTTCTGTACAAAGTATCACAAACACAAACATAGAGCGCTGGGATACCACAAGTTTTCTCCTTCTTGACTCTGCCACCCTGAGTCCCCTTTTTAGTTCTTCTCAATTCTCAGTTCAGTCTTCAGTCCAGCAGCATAATATGCCTCTCTGCCTCTCTCTCTCTCTCTCTCTCTCTCTCTCTCTCTCTCTCTCTCTCTCTCTCTCTATATATATATATATATATATATATATATATATATATATTCCTCTATAATGCTTATCCCAAGAAGTTCTGATTGTCCAGCTTGTGCTCTTCCTTATTTATGGTAATAGCTTCTTCCCTTCTTCCCTTCCTGTTAAAGGAGTTCATGAATTTTAGGGTTCACAAGTTGTGGGGTTCATACATTCTGTTGACACAAGGTTCAAAAGAAACTTGAACTGAAACAAGCTGTTAATTCAATAGCTGAAACAAGGTGTGAACTCTTTCTGTGCTTGCCATTACAGGTGACCACTTTTTAGAGACATTGTAAAATGGATTACAGTTCAGAATGTGTTAGATTAGATACTCCCTTGTATCTTCCAACTCAAGATTCTAAGATTCTAAATTTCCATGAATTTAATATTTGATGATTTAAGTGGATTTAAATGCATAAAGATAAGGAGTTGGGAGAGCTACAAAGAAGGAATTCCAAGCATACTGAAGGAACTATGTAAGACAAAGAAATATGATGAAAATATACAATGTGACAGATGGTGAGTAGTTCATTTTAATTGGTATGTGAAGAGAAGTATTTAAATGAAGACCTCAAAAGTTATCAAGGTATTGCTACTCAGCGCAGCAGCAGCCCTTCTCTCTCCACAGTGGTCAGCTATGACCCCTGACTCCCCAGCAACCATGTTGAAGGGACCCGCAGTTGGCATTGATCTTGGCACCACTTACTCATATGTGGGAGTCTTCCAATATGGGAAAGTGGAGATCATTGCTAATGACCAAAGAAACAGGACCACCCCAAGCTACGTCACCTTCACCAACACAGAACATTTAATCGGTGATGCTGCAAAGAATCAAGTTGCAATGAGCCCCACCAGCACGGTTTTTGATGCCAAACTTCTGATTGGTCACAGATTTGATGATGCAGTTGTACAATCAGACAAGAAGCATTGGCCTTTTATGGTGGTGAATGATGCAGGCAGGCCTATGGTCCAAGTGGAGTACAAAGGGGAGACCAAAAGCTTCTATCCAGAAGAAATATCTTCTATGGTCTTGACTAAGCTGAAAGAAATTGCTGAAGCTTACCTTGGGAAGACTGTCACAAATGCTGTGGTCACAGTATCAGCATATTTTAACAATTCCCAATGTCAGGCCACCAAAGATGCTGGAACCATAGCTGGTCTCAATGTGCTTGGAATCATCAATGAGCCAACTGCTGCTGCTATTGCTTATGGCTTGGACAAAAAGGTTGGTGCCAAGAGAAATGTGTTGATCTTTGACCTTGGAGGTGGTACTTTCAATGTCTCCATTCTCACCATTGAAGATGGCATCTTTGAGCTCAAGTCCACAGCTGGGGACACCCACTTGGGTGGGGAGGACTTTGACAATGGAATGGTCAACCATTTCATTGCTGAGTTCAAGCAAAAGCACAAGAAAGACATCAGTGAGAACAAGAGGGCTGTTCGCCATCTCCGCACTGCTTGTGAACGTGCAAGTACCCAGACCAGTATTGAGATTGATTCCCTCTATGAAGGTATCGACTTCTATACATAAATCACCTGGGCCCGTTTCAAAGAGCTGAATGCGGATCTCTTCCATGGCACCCTGGACCCTGTGGAGAAGGCCTTAAGAAATGCCAAGCTAGGGGTGGAGCCAAGATGGCGGAGTAGGAACAGCTCGTCCAAGCCTCTCTGCCCCCAGATTCTCCACAAACTATGTAAAAAAGGACTCTGAACAACTTCTGGAGCCCCAGCACCCACAGAACGACACAGAGAAGCTAACCTCCTGCTGAGGACAGCCCAGCAGCCCCGCAGGAAGGACCAGTGAAGCGGTCTGGGAGCCGGCAGCGCGCAGAGCGCAGAGCACAGGAGCCGAGCCGAGCCTAGGTCCACGTGAGCCGAGGTTTTAGCCCCAGGGCTGCAGGGTCAGCAGCCAGCTGGAGGAACCCCAGAACAGCAGGAGCTGTGGAGACTCCAGAATTATCAACATAGACTTGCCTACGACAAAGTAAGAGGTTAGTGTCCTATGGACTTTGGGACCTGTATTTGGGGAATGCGTCAGCTCCCTCCCCTGGGGGCTAGAAGCCGCTGAGGAGACACGCCATTTTGTAGTTTTCAGAGGCAGCTCTGGCTCCCAGCCTACAAATCATGGGGAGATCCAGCGATCAGTCTTGGAGGGTAATCGCTCTTGCTTTAACCTCCCTGGATCTGGATTGTGATCTAGGGTGGAAGTTGTGGGTAGGTTTACAGCTTACCAGAAACGGAAGTTGCCCCCCACACGTTCGGGACGAAAATTCCTCTAGCTGGCCTTAAAGCCATAGTGTGGCAACAAGCCCAAAAGTCAAGCAATTAAGGGGCAACATGCCAAGGCAAAGGAAACAGAAAAATGCAACCCTAGACTCCTATTTTGGGGGCATAGAGCCGGAAAAGGACTGTGAGGTCAGAAGTCCTGCTCCAAAAGCCCCAGGGGAAAACATGAGTGGGTTGCAGGCCATAGAGGACCTTAAGAAGGACTTTAAAATCAAATAAGAGAAGTGGAGGAAAAATTGGAAAGAGAAATGAGAAGGATGCAGGAAAAGTATGAAATGAGGGTCAACAGCCTGACTGAGGAAAACAACACCTTAAAAAATAGACTAGCTCAAATGGCAAAGGAGGCCCAAAAGGGTAATGAGGAGAAGAATGCCTTAAAAAGTCGAATTTGCCAGATGGAAAAAGAATCTCAAAAGTTCACTGAGGAGATTCATTCCTTCAGAGTTAGACTGAAGCAAATGGAAGCTAATGACTTTATGAGAAATCAAGATGCTGTTAAACAGATCCAAACAAATGAAAGAATAGAAGGCATTATGAAATATCTCATGGGAAAACCACTGACCTGGAAAATAGATCCAGGAGAGATAATTTTAAAATTATTGGACTACCTGAAAGCCATGATCAAAGAAAGAACCTAGAAATCACCCTTCAAGAAATTCTCAAAGAAAACTGCCCTGATGTTTTAGATCCAGAGGCAAAATAGAGGTTGAAAGAATCCACCAATCACCTCCTGAAAAAGATCCCAAAAAAGAAAACTCCCAGGAATATTATAGCCAGGTTCCAGAATCCCCAGATCAAGGAGAAAATACTCCAAGCAGCCAGGAAGAAACAATTTCAATATTGTGGAAACACAATCAGAATAGCCCAGGACCTGGCAGCTTCTACACTGAGGGATCGAAGGGCATGGAATATGATATTCCAGAGGGCAAAAAGAACTGGGAATGAACCCAAGGGTCACCTACCCAGCAAAACTGAGTATTTTGTTTCAGGGGAAAATATGGTCATTCAGTGGAATAGAGGACTTTCAAACATTCTTGAGGAAAAAACCAGAGTTGAATAGAAAATTTGACATCCAGACACAAGAAGTAAGAGATGCCTGAGAAGGTAATCAGGGAAAAGAAAAGGAACTTATCAAAGTTGAACTATTTACATTCCTATATGGAAAAGTAATATCTGTGACTGATGATATCTTTCTCACTATGAAAATAATGGAAGAAGGGGGTGTGGTCATATGAATACATATATGAATGTGTGTGTATATGGTTACAGTTATATATGGATAGAGGGCATAGGTTGAATTTGTTGGGAAGGGAGAGTACCCAAGGGATGAAATTATGAGGTGAGAGAGGAAAGTGGCAAGAGGAGATGGGGAGAGACATGGTAGGGTAAACTATCTCATGTAGGGAAGTGGGTGCAAAGGAGGGGGAGAATAAGGAAGGCTAAAAAGGCAAAACCACATTCACATTGAATTTGGTTCAGGGAGAAAATGACATACATACTAAATGGGACATCTCAACCTGCAGCAGGATAGGGGGAAAGGGGATGAGAGGAGGGATGATGGAAGGGAGGGCATCCTTGGGGTGAGGGGAGGTTGGAAGTACCCACTATAGAAGAGGGACAGGATCATGTAGGGAATGGACCAGGTGGGGGGTGGGATGAGTGGGAGGGAATTATAAGCAGCCTTGAACAATATATCTACCATGATAATGTTTTGCATAGCAAGACATGTACAACATATACTGAATTACTTATATCCCAAGAAGGAATGGGTGACAAGGGAGGAAGGAAATGAATCTGAAATTCGAGGTCGTAACATTAAATGTTTCAAACATATATATATATATATATATATATATATATATATATATGTACTATTATTAATACACTTTTGCCTATAATTGGGAGATAAGATGTGCAGGCATTGGGACACAAAGATTCATCTTCCTCTAATGGAAAAGTCGATGGGGGTATGGGAGAAGGTATGGGAGAGAGCAGATTGGAGGAAGCGATATCTTGTGGGACTGCTATTCTGGGAGCTTGGGTAGGGGAATAATGGGGGGAAAATGATTGTAACTCAAAATCTGGCGGAAATGAATGATGTAAAACAGAAGTTAATAAAGTATTTAAAAAAAAAAAGAAATTCCAAGCTAGATAAGTCTCAGATTCATGACATCGTCCTGGTGGGTGGTTCCACTCAAATCCCGCAAATTCAGAAGCTTCTGCAAGACTTCTTCAATGGCAAGGAGCTCAACAAGAGTATCAATCCTGATGAGGCTATTGCTTATGGTGCAGCTGTCCAGGCTGCCATTTTGTCTGGAGATAAATCTGAGAATGTGCAGGACTTGCTGTTGAATGTCACTCCTCTTTCCCTTGGAATTGAAACTGCTGGAGGAGTTATGAGCATTCTGATCAAACGTAATACCACCATCCCCACCAAGCAGACACAGACCTTTACCACCTATTTAGACAACCAGCCTGGTGTGCATATTCAGGTTTACAAAGGTGAGAGAGCAATGACAAAGGATAAATTGCTTGGCAAATTTGAGCTCACAGGAATTCCTCCACCACCCAGGGGTGTTCCTCAGATTGAAGTAACATTTGACATTGATGCAAATGGCATCCTCAATGTTTCTGCTATGGATAAGAGCACAGGCAAGGAGAACAAGATCACCATCACCAATGACAAAGGACATCTCAGCAAAGAAGACATTGAGTGTATGGTCCAGGAGGCTGAGAAATACAAGGCTGAGGATGAAAAGCAGAGATACAAGGTGTTTTCCAAGAATTCTCTTGAATCCTATGCTTTCAACATGAAAGCAACCGTAGAGGATGAAAACCTGCAAGGCAAAATTGGTGATGAAGACAAGCAGAAGATCCTTGACAAATGTAATGAAATAATCAGCTGGCTGGATAAGAACCAGACTGCTGAGAAGGAAGAACTTGAGCATCAGCAGAAAGAATTGGAGAAGGTCTGCAACCCCATTATTAATAAGCTGTATCAGAGTGCAGGGGGACATGCCAGGAGGCATGCTTGGTTGAGTTCCCAGGGGGTGGAGCAGCCCCATCTGGAGGTACGTCTTCTGGACCCACCATTGAAGAGGCTGACTAAACACACCAGAAGAAAGAGCATTCCACACAGCTTTCCAAAAATTGAAGGACTCAAATTTGTAGCCAAGGCAGTAAGTAACAGTTTAAAAGTTAACATTAAACTACTGTGTAAATCTGGGCATTCTGAAAACTAGAATGTGTGCAGAGGGAGAGAAGTGAAGTGAACAACATTGCACTTTATCAGTACTGTAAACAAGTGGAAATGCAATTGTCTTGGAGAATAAAATCTATTTAAAATTGGCAAAAAAAGTTATCAGGGTATTGAAGAAGTAAAATGAGCAAGTTCAAGTTTAAGTCCAATAGTTTTGATGTGAGTAAACTGACAAGTGAGGCCATTTACTCATAGAATGAGGAATCCAATTGCTGGAACTTGAAAGTCTTGTAGAAAGCTCATAGCACCAACTTTCTATGTTATTTTTAAGTTGAGAAATGTTGTGCTTTATTCTGCTATTTGTGGTATCTTCCTAAATAGATTTTGCTAGTCTTATTTTGCTCTTTATTTACAATATTATGGTGCCTCTCCTACATGGGCACACCCCTCCTACCCAGAGAAACACACAAGAGTGTATGATTTAATATAATTTACATATGTATACATATCATAACCATGCATATATGCATCTGCAGTGTTCATATTTACATATATCTGCATATATAAAAGTATGTGTGTATTTTGTATAGCTATGACACAGAATACATGAGTGGTAGAAAGTGCTTTTAAAGTAAACCAGAAACATATAGCAACAAGAAATGATGGCATCCTTAAAAGAGGACTGAAATAGAAGCATTAGGTTTGAATCCTCACTCAGGCATTTGCTCCCACATGATCCTTAGCAAATCCCTTATCCTCTTAGAGTTTCAGTTTCCTAGCATGTAAGATGGGAATAATGATGCCAGTATCATACCATTATTGACTTTGGGGAAGAAAGAGTTTTGAAAACAATTTCTGTGTCCCATAAATGTGAGTTAATGGTATTAACTCATGATTGAATAAAATATCAATAGAAGAGAGCTTTGAAAGTGAATTCCTATGCAAACTAAAATGTTATCAGGTCTACTATACTGCATCTATTCTGCTTGACATCTTACATTTAAATCTCTGCCCTCACTTTTCGCAAAGGTCAAGGCATTTCAAATATCTATTGAAATGTACAGTAGATTGATTCATTTGGAATAGACTCCTTGTTTTATACCACCTCAGAGTTAGTATAGCATAGCACTTGGAAGCTAATTTCTATAATTACACATTCTGGCCAAGTTCTTGATTATGTTTGCAACTGAGTATTAGTTATGTTTCTGTTGGCAGCAATGAATGTTCTCATGGCCCTAGTTTAACTCCTGCCAGAGTTACCATTTTGAGGGTCATTTTCTGGCATTCAATCTGCCAATTGGCAGTCATGCAGATTGCTCAACTACAAGCTGCTTTGAAATTGTGAGTTGTAATTTTCCTACTGAGAGCTAATGTTGACAGAAATAAATGGGGTGAGAAAACTCTAAACTGAGTTTTCTACTATTTATACTCTGTTCATCATTCTGTGATTGCAACCATGATAGCATGTCCTAGAGTAAATGTAGAAAGTGTTGATGTGAGTTGGATTTTGGGGATTAGAAGAAATAAAGAGGATGGGAGGAAAATCAGTGAGTCATTTTAAAGAATTGAATCTACCCTTTTTATTCCCTTGTTATTTTTTGGTTTGATTTGTTAGATTTAAAGGGGCTTGCTTTAAGGCTTAAGGAAATTTGCTACAGAGCTAAATGGGATTGTATTGTGTATGGGACCCATGTTTGTTTGAAAAGGATTTGGGTGACATGTCATGTAGACAGAGACAAGAGGATGAGACAGAGACTCTTTCAAAATTGCACGATCACAGAGTCTGACTAAGGAATTTCAAAACCTGAATCTCTGGTATCCTTGTCTTAACGAAAAACAGAATTCTTCTAGATGCATTCTAGCCTCTCTCAGGCATACTGAGATCTGTCCTGGGGCCTTTTCTTTTCTCTCTCTTATAACCCTTCTCTCAGTGATTTCATAAGTATCCATCTCATTACTTTTTGCAAGTGACTCTCAAATCTCTGTCTCTCTGTCTCTCTCTTTCTCTCTCGCTTCTTCCCTCCTCATGTCTCCCTCTTAATATTATTACCAACATTATATGTCTGTCTGTCTGTCTATCTATCTATTTAATGTCTGCCACTAGTCTCTCTCTTGAGCTCCAGGACTACACCAATACCTATCCATTAGACTTCTCCTTTTGGATACCTCACAGGCATCTCAAACTGAACACATCCAGAAAATTAATTCCTTTTCCCACATTCCCCTCATTTTTTGAAGACATCATTGGTGTTTCAATCATCCAAGCTCTCAGTTTTAGAGATATCTTTAACCCTTCCCTCTTCCTTCCCCTTCCTCCCCAGTCAATCTGTGGCTATTTCCTGCCAATTCTATCTCTTCAGCTTCTGTATTTGTACCCTTATTTCTGTCATTTTAATTGTGTCTTATCACCTTTTCTCTTGACTATTGCAATAGCTTCCAAATTTCAACTAGGAATTTCAGTCTCTGCTTCCAACCAGTCCTTTTCACAATTAATGTCAAATTGAAATTTGAACAGATCACTGTACTGAATGTTATCTTAAATAACCACAGCATAAATAATCTATGTTATATTTAATATTATTACTAATTATATGTTATGTTAAATAATATTAAATATATTATTATCCCAAACAAACCAATTTTATATAGTGTTTTATGATTCATAAGACACTGTAAATATGCTACTTCATTAATCATGGTGAACAAGATCAAACTAGTCACTTGAAATGTCTCTTGGTGAGTACTATTTACATGTTACATTCCTTAGTAAAATGTAAGCCCCTTGAGAGAGTTTTATTTTTCATTTTGTCTTCATATATCCAATACCTTTCACATAAAAGACACTTACCTTATACTTTTTGGGTTAGATTGGCTAGGATGTTTCCCATGGAAGATACTGAGGAATGATTCACATGTATTGGGGGAAAAAAGAACATACACTGAAAACAATTATAGTGCCCTGGAGATTAAGTGTAATTGGAAGGTATCAACATGTTTTGAATCAAGGTGGGGAAGACAGAGGGGTCAAGTGAGGTCTTAGAAGGTCATTTTTCAAAGAAACAGGCAGTATAATCTGCTTCCCTTAACATCTCTCAGCAGATGTGAGAAATAGCACTTCTCCAAATATTCAAACATAGTTTTTTGTTTTCTATATTAACCTGAATAACCAATCCTCCATAAGATATATTAGAAAAATCCTGTAACTAGAAGAAAGGCTCTAGGAATAATATATTTTTCATTAGGAAAAAAGTCAGTTCAGCAGACATTCATGGTTTATATTATGGAGACAAGTTTGATTTCTATTGACTAAGTAATACAGGCAGCTCTCAAAGGGACTAGGCAATGATAGATTTACAAAAGTTGCCATAAATTTTAAATATTTTCCTCAAGGTCAGAAAACTTGCTTTAAATTTCTTTTAGAGTATGCATAAAATTAATATTCTTTAAATACCTTTAATGTGTTATTTTGCAAGAGAACTCCCATTTACATTGCATTTCACATTAAAAAAATTATGTTAACTGTTTTTGTTGGAATTTCTGTCAGTGCTGATTGGTTTTATGGATATACCTCCTGATGCATGTAAGACTTTATTTGTAGGTTCAATATCTTTAGTTACCACTTAATTTTCCAGCAAAAATATAAATAATACAATAAGATTAATTAATCCAGGTTGGGTTTCTTAGACATACAAAGTATTTAGCACACAGTCAAAAAAAATTTGACTACTCCATTTAAATCTTTCACCACTGCTGGGAAATCAATTTAAAGTCATGTAAAAGTCTTCCAGTAAAGAGGCTAGTACCTATATAAATTTACATTTACCTTGTTTAAACTTGTACAATTTTAGTTGTCTTATACTATTACATATAAAAACTGCTTGAAAAGACACAGTATGACTAAAGCAAAGACACTGGCTACTGTTTTGTGCTTAATAAACATGTACGTTCTAGTATGTCACTTTTTCAAAATAGTTACCATATCAGATTAGACATTGGGGTTCCTACATTTTTAAGTGTATTTGGAATTCTTCTATGATAATTGCCTTCATGGTTACTTTATGGGCCATCTAAGGAAGTTAGTCTTATTAATGCATAGTTTAATCCACTCTAAAAAGCAAAGCAAAGATAAAAAATAAAGTCCTTGCCCCCACGGAGATTATTTTGTATTGGGAAAAGCTTGTAAACAGATTAATATATAATTAATTATTTGAGGGAAAGGTCTAGTGTCTTCTCTTAAGAGGAACTGAATTCAGTGTTGAGGGAATAGGTATGCTAAGAGAAGGGTGAGGCAAAATTACAATGTAGATTTGAGGACTAATCCTTGACAATAGAATATTACTTTTTCTTTTCACTTCAGAATTGTCTATAAAATAAATGACTTAAAGGATTTCCCATTTGTGAGCTATTTCTGCCAATTTTTCAGGTTTACACGTGGCTATTAAATTTGATATTAATTATGCCATTACTTTTGTCCTTCTTTAATGAAGTTTTCAGATAAAGGTGGAGATTGCCCAGTTCCATAATCCTCCTGTTGAGCATCAGGGAACTGAAAGACTTTGAAAAATAAATTCCAGGGTTACAGGGATTTCAAGTGCTCTGATCCTTAGAAAAATGATGCCTAATTTAAAGATATGGGAAATCATTTTTCTCCTGTGAAACTTAACTTTATGAACAAATTTTTTAGAATGGTTATAGGGCATTGCATAAATATTTGATCATTATTATGATTTGTTTGGAAGACTTGAGGTTTTTGGAGAAAAAAACTTCACATTTAATCCCTTTTTCTGTCCTCTCAGAAGCTGCTCCCAGATAAGTTGGTTAGCCTTGTTGGTTAGGCTTGTGATTATGAAACAAATTGCTTTTTTCTCTTCTCCCTATACAAAAAGGCCTCAGGGGAATGTCTGCTCTTTTATGTGTCTTCTACAAACATTGTAGGCTTCAAATATGGTAAACATTTTTAATAAGGAAAATACACAGCAATATTCACATACATGATTGCATGTTCTACCAGCACTTAGCTTCTGTTCATTATTCACTCATGAAACTTTCCACAAAAAACAAAACACTTGTGTTTTGTGTGTGTGTGTGTGTGTGTGTGTGTGTGTGTGTGTGTGTCTTCTGGCCTCCTTTTCTTAAACCTAAATTGCTGGGGGGTTTTCTTCTTTCTCAAAGAGAACATGACATCAAGGAGGTAATGCCATGACATGCAAGTGAATTGGATTCAAGGGAAGGAACTGTGGAGAGTCAACAACCTCACTTTCTCCTATCAAGCCATCTGGGTCCAGTGAGAGATATAGATCAGGATGATTGGACATGTTCCTCTATGCAGTGGGTGATCTTGTTCTTTTTTAAGGTAAGGTCTTTAATAGTTCTCAGGTTGACGGAGGCAGCACCCATTCAGTGATTAAGGTCTAATTTTAAAAAAACGAGGCAGAAAATAACCTCTTTATGTAGTCAAAGAACAACAACAACAAAGCCCAATCTAAAACAATCCATGAGTGGAAGACTCTCAGGTTTTCTGACTAAAACAGAAACAATTGCTTACAAGGGTAGGAAATCTGTGGCCCTCTAGGTCCTCAAGCACAGCCTGTGGCCAAATCCAGACTTTAGTCAAAGGACACAATTGAGGTCCTAGAGGACCACATGTAGTCTAAAGGATTCAGGTTCCCCACCCCTGCAAACAGTAGCTTAAGAACCATT